>BSBK01003091.1:960000-1052500 GCA_027943335.1 Chamaecyparis obtusa | reverse complement strand
TGCCGTAGGTGAATCAGATACCTCTATCTATTCATGAGATTCATTCTTTTTGGAAACTACAATTGAAATAATTATTATACTGTTATTTTCTATGATAACACAAGTGCTATTAACATATCAAAAAATCATGTTATGCACTAAGACTAAGCATATTGCTATCAAGTATCATTACTTGAGAGAGTTAATTCAAGACAAAGAAGTGAGAATGGAATATGTGAATACAAAGTAACAATTATAATATATATTCATAAAAAAATTACCTAAAGATGCTCATGAATACCTTAGAGGTAAATTAGGGGTGATTCCCCTAATTGAGGCTACCTAGAAACATATAGGAGCATTGCATCAAATGTGCTAATTAGAATATCTAAAAAAATGATGCAGAATAGGTCACACTTTAGGAGTTGCCTAGAGTTGTGAGAAGTAAAGAGAAAGATGTAAATCAGTCATAAGAAAGATGACAGAGGGAGTATACAACATACATAATGACATGAAGACATCTACATGATAAAGATGCAAGTGATAGATACAAGTTTTTAGGAATGAATGCAAAGTGTTTTGGCAGTCATTCTGTAGCAGTTGTTATTGCATTCATGACTTGGATTGTCATTGATGTCAACACAGTGATATTATGGATATTAGCAGGAAAGCAGGTATAATTATTTTTTGCACACATGTTGTATTGCAAATTGGATTTTGTGTAGTTGATGGTATGTTCTTTGGTGTGTTATTAACCTATAGTTAACAGCACAAAAAGAAATTCATTCATTTGTAAGAGTTATGAGCATTTTGGTGAAAGCAGTGTTTATACAGTGTTTCTATGTAGCGATGTTCAGAAATCGGAGGATATCTCTTAGCTAGGATGGAATCTAATTTTGTGTAGTTAAAGGGATGTTGGAGACTCATTAATGATGATGTGGTTCATAGCACAAACTTCAAGGATATGTTTGGAGAAAGTTACAGTAACTGGAAGCCGACAGTTTTATGTGAATTCTGTGTGTAGCGTGTAGAATTTATTATTTTGTAATTGAGGACTGACTCATTTGTAATTATTTGAGTTTGGTATATAAGAAGGAATTTTTTCCTTATTGTAATGTGTACTATGAAGATTGTGATGTGAATATATGCATGAAGTGAAGAAAAGAGCTAATTCAGTGATGAAGGAAGACTTGTGAGTATAGAGATCTAGAATTGTGATCTTGTGTAGCAGAGAGTGCAGTTTTGGCACAGTGTGAAGGAGGTAATATATTTCATATTATTCTATTGAATAATTCTAAGATCTTTTGGACAGTGGGTTCAGAGATCTTGCCTTGAAGCTGTTTGGGCAATGGGTCCTTCTGTCTTCCATAAACTCTTAACCGGGTTAGAATCTTTTAACAGGGATTCAAAATCTCCTAATAGGGATTTATATGTACTGAATGTATTTCATAAGACTCCTAATAGGGTCCATCCTCTAACAAGGAACTTTTATATTAGTGCATCATTTTGTGGGCATCATTCCCACCGGGGTTCACTCTTTTCAAGAGGTTCCCTAGTTAACATATCTTGTGTTATTGTGCAATTGTGTATGATTATCTTTCTATGGTTGATCAGTACATTGATTATATTATTTAAAGCTATTGAATGGATAAATTATCTGATAACTGATTCACCCCCCCCTCTCAGTTATCTTGGGGATCTTTACTTTCTAACAATTGGTATCAGAGCAGCAGGTCCTTGAAAGAAAAGTTTAACAACTTAAGGAGATCCATGGCGAATTTTAGAAAAGAAAGCCCTAAGTTTGATGGAGTAAATTTTAACAGCTGGAAAGAAAAGATGAAGACACATCTATTGTGTTTAGGACCAAGTTATTGGTTGATTACAAAGAATGAGAAGACTATCATTGAGGAAGACAATCTAGAGGCAAGAACTAAAGATGAACTAGATCTATTCATGTGTAACATACTTGCAAGAGAAGCACTTTTATCAACACTACCGGAGAATGAATATAGTCAAGTAAGATGTTTGAAAACATCTCATGCAATTTGGAAAGCTTTACATTCTACTTTTGAAGGTGATGAACATGCAAAGAAGGCTAGATTACATAATTGGATTTGTGCATTTGAAGATATTAGAATGATGGAAGATGAATCTATTAGAAGTTATATTGGTAGGATGTATGAGATTGTGACAGGAATAAAGTCTTGTGGAGGTGATAAGATAGAGAATGAAGTCATATGGAAAATTCTGAGAACTTTGACACTAGTATTCAAGCAGACAACGCAGATGATTGAACAAGTGACACCTTGTACATTGAACTTTTCAAGAGAGACTCTTCTTGGAAGATTAGAAATAGCAGAGATGAACTTGAGATTATCAGGAGAGCTACCTAGAATGGAAACAACATTCAGTGCTCTTAGAATTAGACCTACAAGAAGCACTAGTGTGAATGGAGATTATGCCAGCAGTAGCAGATCTGAGGAAGATAAGAAGATTGAAGAAGGTATTGCATTACTTGTAAAAAGAGAACCAGATGGTAAGAAAATCTTTAAATGTTGGACTTGTCAAGAATATGGTCATTTTGCATCTAAATGTCCTAAAAGAGTTAAGAAGTATAGAAGCAACTTTAAACCTAGGAGATCTAAAGAATGTTATTATGCAAATGATGAAGATTTTGAAGCAGGAATTGAAAAACATTTAAGTGACAATGATAATGATAACTTTGAGGAAATAGAATTTGTAGCAATTAAAGAAGAAAGTTCTAAATCTGATAAAAGGGAAGAAAAAGCATTAGTTTCACAAGTTGAAAAGAAATCTGATTGGATTATAGACAGTGGTCATTCACATCATATGACTGGAGATAAAAGAAAGTTTGTTAAGTTAGATAATTATGATGGAGGAATTGTTAGGGTTGGTAACAATGCACCTTGTTTGATTAAGGGTATAGGATCTATTACTCTTGATGGAAAGACTAACACTGATGATGTTTACTTTGTTGATGGACTAAGACATAATCTACTAAGCATTGGACAATTGGCTAATAAGGGTTATCAAGTTTGGTTTTCTGAGAAAACTTGTGTGATAAAAGATAAAGATGGAAATTTGATTGGAAAAGGATCTAGAACTAGAGGTAATGTATTTCAGTTGAATCCTACTGAGATGACATGTTTGATAACTAGGATTGATGATAGTTGGTTATGGCATAAAAGGTTTTGTCATATAAACTTTCATAATATTGTCAAGGTGAGCACTACACATGCGGTAAGAGATTTACCTAGAATTATGAAACCTACTAACATGATTTGCAAAGAATGTATGATGGCAAAGCAGAAAAGGAGTTCATTTCCCAATAAGAAGTTCACATTGGCAGAGAAGTTGGAGATTGTTCATACAGACTTGAGTGGTCCTACTAGGACTAGAGGATTCTATGGTGAAAGGTATGTTATGATTCTTGTTGATGATTTTACAAGAATGATGTGGATTGCATTTTTGAAAGAAAAATCTGAAGCATTTGATAAATTTAAAATCATGAAAAGCAAAATTGAGAATGATTCTGGAATGAAGATTAAGTGTCTAAGATCTGATAGAGGTGGTGAATTTACATCTAGAGAGTTTAATACTTTTTGTGAAATGAATGGTATTAAGAGACAACTTTCAGCCCCTAGAACACTAGAACAAAATAGTATTGCAGAAAGAAGGAACAGGTCAATAATTGAAGTAGCAAGAGCTATGTTGTTTGAAAATAATTTGGCCAAGACTTTTTGGAGAGAAGCAGTGAACACAACAGTATACACTATGAACAGAGTACAAATCAGAGCAGATACAAACAAGACACCTTATGAATTATGGTTTGGACATACACCCTCAGTTAAGTATTTTAGAATTTTTGGAAGTAAATGTTATATAAAGAGAGATGATGATATAGGAAAGTTTGATCCTAAAAGTGATGAAGGAATATTTCTTGGATATTCTTTAAAAAGAAAAGCATATAGATGTTATAACAAAAGAACTAAGACTATTGTTGAAAGTGCAAATGTAAAAGTTGATGAGAAGTTTAAAATTCAGGAAAGAATGCTTGATTATGAATCTGATGGAGAAGCACAACCTCAGCCTAACATTGAAAATGCAGAATTATTTTTTGAAACTAACAGTGATTTGTTGAATTAAAGTCTTACTGAAGAAGACAGAGAAGAAAATAGAGAAGAAAACAGAGAAGAAAGCAGAGAAGAATCTACAGTCGGAACAAGATCAGTAACTATGACACCTAACAGGTATACTTCAAGACATCACCCTGTTGAGCAAGTTATTGGAAGTTTAAATAGAGGAGTTTTGACTCAGAATAAGGTACATTTATGTTTGATTTCTCAAATTGAACCTAAGACTACTAATGAAGCTTGTGAAGATGAACATTGGATCACTGCTATGAAAGAAGAACTAGAGCAGATTGAAAAAAACAAGACATGGGAATTGGTCCCTAGACCTGAAGACAAGAATGTGATTGGAACAAAGTGGGTATTCAGAAACAAGATGAATGAACAAGGAGAAGTGATAAGAAACAAAGCAAGATTGGTATGTAAAGAATATTCACAACAAGAAGGAATTGACTATGAAGAAACTTTTGCACTTGTGGCCAGACTTGAAGCAGTGAGAATGTTTCTAGCATATGCAACTTACAAGAAATTCAGAGTGTATCACATGGATGTGAAGTCAGCATTTTTGAATGGTGAATTGGAAGAAGAAGTCTACATTGAGTAGCCTAAAGGTTTTCCTTTGACACAAGAAGGAGATATGGTATGTAAGTTAAAGAAAGCTTTATATGGATTAAAACAAGCACCTAGAACCTGGTATGCAAGATTGGATAAGTATTTATTAAAATTGGGATTTATAAAAGGAACAATAGATAGTAACTTATACACAAAAGAAATTGAGAATGGTTTGTTGGTTATAGTTATATTTGTTGATGATATTATCTTTGGAGGAGAAGATGAAGCTAGTGACAAATTTGCAGATGAAATGAAGACTGAATTTGAGATGAGCATGATTGGAGAAATGAAATATTTTTTGGGATTATAGATAACATAAAGCAAGGAAGGTATATTTTTAAGTTAGACTAAGTATTTAAATGAATTATTGAAAAGATTTGGAATGGAAGATTCTAAACCTGTTGGAACACCTATGGTAACCAGACATAAGTTATCTAGCAAAGATGAGACACCAGCAGTTGAGCAAAAAAAGTACAGATCTATGATTGGAAGATTGCAGTACTTGACACATACAAGACCTGATATAGCACATTCAGTGGGGATTGTAGCAAGATTTCAAGCAGAACCTAAAGAATCACATTATGCAGCAATAAAGAGGATACTGAGATATCTGAAAGGAACAATGGATTATGGATTATGGTATGAGAATTCTGATGATTTTACTTTATGTGCCTATACTGATGTAGATTGGGGAGGCAGCGTTGATGAAAAGAAAAGCACCAGTGGTGGAGCCTTTTTTCTTGGAGGTAAATTGGTCTCTTGGCTAAGTAAGAAGTAGAATTGTACTTCACAAAGCATAGCAGAAGCAGAATATGTTGCAGCAGCAAATAATTGTAATCAGATTATTTGGATGAAGCAGATGTTGAAAGATATTGGAATAAAGTTTGATGAGCCTATTGTTATACATTGTGATAACACCAGTACAATGAGTATGTCAAAAAATCCTATTTTACATTCTAAGACTAAACATATTGAGATCAAGTATCATGTTGTAAGAGAGAAAGTTGCAGAAAAAGAAGTAAGATTGGAGTACATAAGTACAAAGGAGCAGATAGTAGATATATTTACAAAGCCTTTACCTAAGGATACATTTGTGTATTTGAAAGGTATGCTTGGGGTTATGCCCCAACCTATTTTTGAGAATTGATGCAAATGATTACATCCGTCCAGTGGTATATGAGCCCTATCTTTCTTCTGGATTGGATGTTGGAACTTCCTCTATGGGGGAGTTTATAAGCTGAGTCATGAGGACTCTTGTTATTGTATTTTTCTGAAAAGTGTCTTTTGACATTAAGTTGTTGTTGACTTAGTGATAGAATTTCTCTCATTGATGTCAATGGGGGAGAGATATACATGAAAAACATTGTGGATTGTATGAGAGAGCTGAATAGGAAAATGAAGCAAGATTTGATTTGATATTTTGCAGTGATGTTGCAGTATTGGATTTTTGGAACATTGGATGTTTTTCATCTATGTTTCCATCAATGCCAATGGGGGAGATTTTTAGGAATGAATGCAAAGTGTTTTGGCAGTCATTCTGTAGCAGTTTTTGTTGCATTCATGACTTGGATTGTCATTGATGTCAACACAGTGATATTCTAGATATTAGCAGGAAAGTAGGTACAATTTTGTTTTGCGCACATGTTGTATTGTAGATTGGCTTTTGCATATTTTATGGTATGTTCTTTGGTGTGTTATTAACCTATGGTTAATAGCGAAAAAATAAATTCATTCATTTGTAAGAGTTATGAGCATTTTGGTGAAAGCAGTGTTTAGACAGTGTTTCTGTGTAGCGATGTTCAGAAATCGGAGGATATCTCTTAGCTGGGATGGAATCTGATTTTGCATAGTTAAAGGGATGTTGGAGAATCATTAATGATGATGTGGTTCATAGTGAAAACTTTGAGGATATGTTTGGAGAAAGTTACAGTAACTGGAAGCGGACATTTTTATGTGAATTCTGTGTGTAGCGTGTAGAATTTATTATTTTGTAATTGAGGACCGACTCATTTGTAATTATTTGAGTTTGGTATATAAGAAGGAATTTTTTCCTTATTGTAATGTTTACTATGAATATTGTGATTCGAATATATGCATGAAGTGAAGAAAAGAGCTAATTCAGTGATGAAGGAAGACTTGTGAGTACAAAGATCTAGAATTGTGATCTTGTGTAGCAGAGAGTGCAGTTTTGGCACAGTGTGAAGGAGGTAATATATTTTATATTATTCTGTTGAATAATTCTAAGATCTTTTGGACAGTGGGTTCAGAGATCTTGCCTTGAAGCTATTTGGGCAGTGGGTCCTTCTATCTTCCATAAACTCTTAATCGGGTTAGAATCTTTTAACAGGGATTCAAAATCTCCTAATAGGGATTTATATGTACTGAATGTATTTCATAAGACTCCTAATAGGGTCCATCCTCTAACAAGGAACTTTCATATTAGTGCATCATTTTGTGGGCATCATTCCCACCGGGGTTTACTCTTTTCAAGAGGTTCCCTAGTTAACATATCTTGTGTTATTGTGCAATTGTGTATGATTATCTTTCTATGGTTGATCAGTACATTGATTATATTGTTTAAAGCTATTGAATGGATAAATTATCTGATAACTAATTCACCCCCCCCCCCCCTCTCAGTTATCTTGGGGATCTTTACTTTCTAACACAAGTTTCTTTGGCATTGTTGTCAAAGAGGGAGAGATACAGAAGAGATACAATATTAAGGGAGAAATTCAATATACTAAGGGAGAGATACAAAAAAGAGATTTAGAAGAAATTACCCTAAGCAAAGAGGGAGTGATTGAATAAGAAATAAATTCAGTGAACAAACAAAGAAAAATTTATCCAAGAGGGAGCTGGTACTTTGATATGAATCAGAATGAAACTAAGGATATTAATGAAGATCTGATGCACAAAGATTTTGGATTGTATGGTAAATCATGTGGTGTTCATGTGGTGTTGCCATCAATGCCAAAGAGGGAGATTGTTGGAAACTACAATTTAATTAATTGTTATATTGTCATTGATGTCAAACCTTAATTGTTAAGATAGTTGCTATCTAGTAGAATACCATATCTTTTGATTGATGAAGAGGATTTGAAAAGAGGAGATAACAAGAGGACCTAAGTAAAGGTTGAGTTATGTGATATTCCAATGGGTACTTGATTAGTTGGCACATTGACAAGGTAATGTGTTGTTTATCTTTAACACCAAGTAAAGAAGAAAGACTGGAAACATAGGCTTAACTGAGCAAAAGTGAAGAAATCTAGTTTGAGATGAGTGATGCTAGTGTCAACTGAGTGCTAGTATATGCTAAGAAAATCTAGTGTTGATTGAGAATCAATAATTTCTGAGTGAAAGACATTTAACTGAGAAAAGATAGGGTTTTCTGAGAGGGAAAGTTTTAGCGATGATCGAGATATCCAGTAATGACCGAGGAGATGAACACAGTATTGACCGAGTGTCAGTAATTTACATTTTGAGAAAGAATTGAGAACCCCAGCCGACATAGTTGAATTCTTGGGATGTGTAAAATGTATTGAAATTATGAATGAATGGTAAACCATTTTCTTATGGATTCAAAGAGAAGTTTGAAGATGTATCTAGAAGGAAAAGTAGGAAAACAAAATGATGGAAGGGTTCGATGAATCTGACCTAAACCTAAGATCTACAGAAGAGATTAAGTGGAAAAAGATTAATCTACTTGATCAAGGAGGTATAAGGATGACCTAATTATGAGGTTAAAGAGAATGTGGAAGAGGTTGATGTTATTGACTAATGAATCTAAGCAGAAGGAAAAGGTGAAGCTGTGAAGAGTTTAACAGAGTTGTGGTGATTGCTTGAAGAGAATTCCAAGCATATCAGAGATGGAGATGGAAATGAAGGTCAGTCAATAAATTAACATATGAGTGAATTGGATCTATATTTGCAAAGTGAGTTGTATATTTCAAATCAAAACCTACTGTTACTTTCTAACCATTGTATTAGTCTAAATCCTTTAATCAAGGTGACATTCTGATGGAATTTTCTTAAGCCCTCTAACCAGGCCACTCTTAATAGGGTGATTAAATCCTTTAATAGGGTCACACCTAACAGTGTGTATTGTAAACCTTTAATCAGGTTGGCTTCTCACAGAGCTCACTTTAGAAGAGTGAAAATCAGTAGCATGTTACAAGTGTTTTTTCCCAAATTGGGTTTCCACATTAATTCCTGGTGTTATACTTCTGTGAGTGTTATTTTATGTGAATATTGTTGAAAGTTTTATATTTTGCAAGTTAATTACTTTTGGACAGTGGACTACACATTTTATGTAACTAATATATGCCATAGAGACAGAGTGAATTGCTAACCAGATTTGAGTTTGTTGAAGAGCTAGAAAGTTGAATTGGTACATCTGGACTTGAGGATAATTGATTCACCCCCCCCCCCTCTTAGTTATTCTAAAATCATTCTAACAATTCTAACCTCCCTCAATCATCGCAAGGGCAAAAACTACCATCTCAGTTATTTTCTTCCTCAATTCTACCATGACTCCTTTACTTATCCCTTCTCCTTCTACGATTGTGTCCACCATTTTCTTTATTTTCCTCTTCCTAAAAATCCTAGTGAGTTCCTCTCTAACCTTCAAGGATTTCTCCTCATAAGTACCCTATCTCTCTTCACTAGGGTCTCTTTTAGATGCAAGGATGGACTCAACATGTTGCATAACTATCAGTAGATCAACTTCATAGCCCATAGGGGTGATCCATTGTACTCTAGGGTCAACTGATTCCATGTAGGTGCAACCCATTTCTACCATGAAACACATGGTGTCTGAATAATTTTCTTCTATCTCTATAGATTTTATCATCCTTTGCTTCATCTCTTTGTAAAAAACTTTAAATAAACCCAAAAAATCAGTATCAGTTTGCTTCTTGTAATGCCCCGCTAGGGAACCTAGAAGAAATTAACCTAAAACATGTTACTAAGTTTACATAATAATTTTTTTCTTAAAAGTTTACAAACAATAATGAATAACAAAGTGGAAGCAATATAACATAAAGATAATACATACTCATAAGTATAACTCATTAACAAATTACAAGTCTCAAGGGTTCCTTGACATAGAATTACATAAATATAAATTAATCTATTAAGTATAATAACAATTCAAATAAATTACATCATCTCATAAAAGAATACCCAAATACAACTAAACCATAAGGTATACCTAATAACCCACATCCACTGCACAAGCCACAAGGTATGTAAATATAATCTAAGTACAAAGTACAAGTACAATATATGAAAGATAATAAAATACCTCCAACAAGAAGAAGGTAACAAAAACAAGGATCGTCCAGCACCATCACAAACATCAAAATCTCAAATGGTAAAAGAATCACTACCACCTGACCACATGGAACCAAGGGTCCACTCCCACCATGCTGAGGAGAAAACAACAGACCCCACTAGGATGTCAAACACCAAAACCCAAAACAATACAACACCTAGGCAAGGGATCCTAAAATATCTCTATCTCAAAAAGGTACAACACCAATTGGAAAGATAAAACATACTCAACCAGAGGCAACCAACACATATATGAAACCTAAGATGTATAAAGGGAAGTTTCATCACATGAGCCAACTCTAAGGTTATCCTGGTAGTCTCTCTAGACCCTGACACCCTAGTGACTCTATGTGGTATTAGTAATCCTCTCATATAGATAATTTACCAACTATGCTATATCCAGTTCGTGTGGGCAGCAAGCATCTTCCCACTAACACCCTAGTCAAGACCTCAATCAAGTACTTAGGCATGGGAGAGACACACATTATCTTATTATATCATTTTAAACTTTCAATGTATTTAAGTTATCACTTTATTAAGTAACTTGTAAAGGATACCTAGGTATCCACTTCTAGGCTCCGACGCCTCCAAAACAAGCCACTTCCCATCTATAAACTTAGATAACCTACCCTAGTGTTCCAACCAAAATAACAAAGAGAAGAATGAACCAATACCACAAAAGCTTCTCATAAATCATAAACCATGATAATCACCAAAGTAAAATAATGGGGCATAGTAGAGAACAACACATCCTATACAAGGATCAAATCATCCATCTCAATATGGACATTACCAAAGATCATCCATCCCATAATGGATATCTTAATAAAAATAATAACAATCCTCCTAGTGTTATATCACAAGGCCAACGATAATCAAAACACCAATGACATCCATCTCCAAACATGAAGTAACAAAATGCATAAGGATGATAATCTAGAACGTAGAACAATCATAGAACAAAACATAAGGTGACCAAGTAAATCAGACTTAATCATAATAATGGTTGTCACCTTTTTGGTCAAATGAAATAAAGATCGAGACACGATCCAACCTATGGGATCATTCAAAAATATCACATAATCATACATGATCCAATCAAGACTTCAAAATGGTTATAAAGACTCTCCACATGCAATTAGAGATGAACAAAAAAAACACTTCAAAGCCTTTGGTATACAATTTCCAAAAGTCAACGTAATTTCCCCAAATAAACAACATCAAACAAGACAATAGAATATACACAGTAGTCAAACCATAACACAAGTATCAGTTGTTTAAGAATAGTCAATTTTGTTTACTAAAGTCTATTTTGATTTATTAAGAAAAATTTTATTTAAAATCTCATGCATATATACTTTTAAAATAAGTATTGAAATAAAATCTCCATGCATATCAAAACACCATGTATTTAACAATAAAATAATGCTATTAATTTTCTAAATATAAATATTAATGAAAATATTAATATTGAAACCCACATGTAAAAAAAAATGATTAATATTTATTTATTAATTAATTTTATTTTTTTGAAATAAATGAATAACAATAATAAAACATACAATAATAGTAGAAGAATTAATTCAGTTTCAGCTTGTATTATATAATAATAACAATATTAATAAGTTTATGGCATGGTTAAGGTTATGGTTATATTTAGGTCTCATGTTAAGATTATGGTTTAACATTTAGGTCTAGAGTTAGGTTTAGGATTGTGGTTAGAGTGAGGGTTTAGATCATGGTTAGTATAATGGTTAGGGTTGGGGTTTTGATTAGGGTTAAGGTACGAGTTTACATCATGGTTAGTATTATGGTCAGGGTTAGGATTTGTTTTAGGGTTCGAGTGAATATTATGGATTAACATTTAAAGGATTATGATTCCAATTATGAAATATATCCCATATATTGTAATTTAAATGGTTTAGGGTTACAGTTAGAATTATAGCGAGTTTTAGTATTTATATAATGTTTAGGCTTAAGATTAAGGTTTGGATTAGAATTTGGGTTAGGGTTAGGGGCAAGGTTATGGTTAGGATTGCGATTGAGATTATTATTACAGTCATGGTTTACCTAATCGTTAGGGTTTGGGATAAGGCTAGGTTAAGGGTTATGATTAAAGTTAGGGTTTAGGGTCAAGGTTACAATTTACATCATTATTAAGGATCATCTAAGGTCTTGGATTAGTGGTATAGATAGGTTTAACATCACTCTTAAGTTAGAGAAATACGTTGGGTTAGTGTAGGGGTAAAGATTTAGGTTATGGTTAGGATTATACTTTGGGTTAGGATTTAGCATTATGGTTAGAATTATGGTTAGTGTTAGAATTACATAATCTCCAGGATTAGGGTTATAGTTTGAATTAGGATTTGGGTTAGGGTTAGTTTGGGTTACAATTATGGTTAGGGTTAGGTTTGGGATTGCAATTATGTATACACCCAAAAATGGTCACCTAGACTATTAGCCCCTTTTGCTAAATCAATAATTGCTTATTCTTGATCAAATCCTAGCTCTATCATTTATTCGATTATTTTCTATGGGCTAACCATTTTATCCTAAGTCTTTATTTATTTAAAAGGAATATTTCCTCCCCTTTTAATAAATAAAAAGCCCCACTTTTCCTCTTATCCTAAGTTGCACAAATAAAGCATTATTCTTATTTTATAAAAAGGGAAAAAGCACTTTTTATCTCATATGGACACAAAAGTCAACTCCTATTTTCTCATTGGAGGATATTTTTGCACATGGGTTGCTCCTCTTTTAAGCTCCACCGTTGATTAAATCTTTTGCCTCTTAATCTCCATGGTCCATTCCTTCTCATTTCCTTTAAAAGCAGAGCTCTCTTCTTCATTCTAGATCCCCAACTTTTTATGCTAATGTTATGCTGCGGGTTTTCTAGGTCATCTTGGAGCTTTTGAAGATTTGGAGCATTCTTAGCATCTACATCTCATTCTTGCATTCTACATCACATTCTTGCATTCTTAGCTTAGCTTCATATTTATGCTTTCTTAGATTAGCTTCATTTCTATGCTCTAGATTAGCTCACATAGATTAATTAGCTTGGGTTTTAACACTTGCATATTTCCTTTCATAGTTTAGCTTGCATTTCCATTTCTAGCATAGCATAGCATTGCATTTTCATTCTTGATTCTTGAGGATATTTGCATTCTTGCCCTTGTCTTCATTGAATCTCCCATTGCATGGTTTACTAGCAAGGTTATAGGCTAAATAGCTCTAGCTGAGAGCATTCTTAAAAGCCCTTGCACTCCATGCCTAGGGAGCTATGGATCGATTTGTGAGGGCTCATTCTTGAGTTTCCTTGCATGTAATGATCCATAGAAGTGTGACACATTTATAGCACACAAGTTATAGTTAGGGTTTACCTACTAGTTAGGGGTAGGGTTTGGGCTATGGCTAGCTCTGAGGGTTCGGAGTTTCTATTATGGTTAGGGTTAGATTTAGGATTATTGTTTGAGTTAGGGTTTAAGGTTATGGTTATGATTATGGACGATGTTAGGGTTTAAATAATTAATTAATCATTAACTATAGTTAGATTTATAATCAATATGAAAGAAAACTTGTATCTCAAAGATATATGATTATGTGTATTATGTGAATTTGAGTACTTAAGTAAAATCTCAAACTAATTTTTATTTGAAGAATATAATGACAAGTGAATAAATACTTATAATATAGGTGGATAGGTGCTTATATTGTGTAGTATGTAGGAATTAGTAGAAATTAATTGACCTTAAATGGATAGAGTGTTCTTATAATTATGAAATTGATTAAAAAAGAGAAATTAATCTAAATTTATAAAAAACATTTCTATTTTGTTTGTTCCTCTTTGCATGCAAATCATTTTGAATTCTAGAACTAAACTAAAATCTATTTTCAAAATTTTTAAATAAATCAACAATAAATTTAAAACAAAAATGATGATATAAATGCATTCTTTCTATATATTTTTTCTATATATGTAAGAAACATTTCTATTTTATTTTTTTATTTTTGCATGCATGTCATTCTTATCCTTGTAAAATTGAAGAAAAAGTAGAAATTAGTCTAGATATATATGCAATGTTTCTATTTTATTTTTCCTTTTAGCATGCAAATCATTTCAAATTCTAAAATTAAACTGAGTTATTTTAAAATTTTTTTGAAATAAATCAATAATAAATTCTATTTTGTCTTTTTGCATGCGAGTCATTTCAAATTCTAAAATTAAACTAAATTTATTTTATTTTTAATTTTTAAATGAAGCAATAATTAGTTTATATGTAAAATCAAATTTTAAATATAATTAAATGCCAACACAAGTATGGTCACAAGTGTTGAGTTGGAAGAAAAAGAATAAAAATTGAATTGAAAGAACATATTACAAACATCAAACAAAGAAACACAAAATTTATCGTGGTTCAACAAAATTGCCTACATCCACACTAAACAAAGGATTTTATTAAATGTCTGAAAATAGAGTTACATTGCAATGCTACAGCAGCAACATAGATAGACTAAATAAGGACAAGAAGCCCAACAACCAACACTTGGAGGGAAAATGAGAAGTGTCGGTTGGCCTTCAACCTTACAATCTCCCACCTGATGGCTAATGGATACTACTGCTAATCAAACATTCCCCTACTCGCCCTGCTAATTTATCTTTTCTTTACAAGCCCAAGGGAAGTCCTAGCACATTCGAACTTCTCCTTGGGTACAACCTTGGTCAATATGTCTACCAGATTGACCTTTGTGTCAATTTTAACAACCTTCAATCAGCCTTCTTCAACCACATGTCATACAAAATGAGCATGAATATCAACATGTTTTGAGCGACGTTGAGATGAGTGATTGTGAGCCATAAAAATGGCACTACTACTATCACAGAAAATAACATATTCATTTTGTTGATATTTCAAATCATTGAACAGACGTTGTAACCAAATCATCTCCCTAGCACCTTCAGAAAGTGCCAAATATTCATCTTTGAGGAAAGAAAGAGCAATGGAATGTTGCAGCCTTGAGGCCCAATTGATGGCAGCCCCAACAAACATGAATGTGTAACCGATAGTAGACCTTTGTTTATCCAAATCTCCAGCAAGATCAGAATCAGTAAATCCTTGCAACTATACATTATTGCCACCAAAATGTAGACAATAATTAGATACGGTCCTTTTAGATATCTCAATATCAATTTAATGGCTTCCCAATGAGTCTTCCCGGGATCGCTCATGAATCTACTTACAACTCCCACCACATGAGCAATGTAGGGACGTGTAGATACCATAGCATACATAATGCTACCAATAACTAATTTTTATGGAATTCTTTCCATAAAATCCTTGTCCTCTTGTGTTTGTCGACATAAATCAGAAGATAAATGAAAATGGGGAGCAAGGGGAGTAGAAACAACTTTGGCATTAGCCATACCAAATCTATCAACTACTTTATCAATGTAGTCTTTTTTTGTGATAAAGTGATCTCCTTCTTTCCTCTATCTCTGGTGATTGTCATACCAAGAATCTTCTTGGCTTCCCCTAAGTCCTTCATAGAAAACTTGCTGGCTAAGTGAGCTTTCAACTCTCCAACAATCTTTGGACTAGTTCCAGCTATCAGCATGTCATCAACGTAGGGAAGAAGAATGATGAAATATCCATTAGGAATTTTCTTATAATAATAGATGCATGGATATGATTCACATCAAATGATGTTATGATCAATCATGAAGTGGTCAAATTTTAAATACCATTGTCTCAGGGCTTGTTTTAGCCCATAAAGACTTCACTTCAATCTATAATAAAGATTCTCTTTCCCCTTCTTGACGAATCCTTGAGGCTGCTCCATATACAGCTCCTCATCCACATCACCATGTAGAAATGTAGTCTTTACATCAAGCTTCTCCAACTCAAGATCCCATATAGATGCCAATCCCAAAATAGTTATGATCCTTGTCATTTTCACAACCGGAGAGAAGATCTCAATGAAATCGATCCCCTTTTGCTGAGCATACTCTTTCACCACTAATCTGGCTTTGAAACATTTTCAACCTCTGCCTTCGTCTTTCAATTTATAAACCCACTTGTTCTTAAGTGGTTTTCGATTTGGTGGAAGAGTGACCAAATCCCAGGTGTTGTTCGCTTCAAAGGAACTCATTTCATCTATCATAGTGACCATCCATTTATCATTGTCACTGCTCTGACAAGCGACTTTATAATTAGCTGGTTCAACTTTCTCAAAGATTAATAATTCGGGCTCTGCCTCTTCAGTAAATAATAATTCATAATCAAAAAAATTTGAGGGAATTTATCTTTGCTGAGAAAACCCCTCAATCCTTGATTATGGCTCAAATCGATATTCTCCATGTTACCAACATTATTTTCTTCAATAACTCTCTGTTCTTGCACTTTTCCCCTTTCGAGTGTCTTTTTATTTTTCTCAATGGTATTATTGTTTCTCCTTTCACTGCATGAAGAAGACTGCAAATTTCTCACAACCTTTGTATTCTAATTTCCATATGAAGAATGGCCAATGTTAGTGTTGTGTAGGCCCAAATTATCTATACTGTGACTACTCTGTTCATTGACAACTTGACTGTTAGTAACTCACACAACATCATATCTTATTTGATTCACAGATGTTGAACCAAGTGTTCCCTATTTTTTTGTGTGGTTATAACCATGTGTAGCATCCAAGGATTGAATAATTTGATCCTTGCGGGCAGAAGAAATTATGTCCCTTTCTTCAAACTCGTTAGCCCTGCGATTAACACAAGGCGAGAGTGGTGATTCATTCATTGCTAGTATTGTTAGCAGTGCTGTGAGGGAGTGATGTTTGGCATCATTGTGCGTGAATGGCCTCTGAGACTGCCATGTGCCATCATGTGTGGCTTGATTATTTTCAACATCTCTGATATTATCTACAGTTGCAAATTGCGTAGGAGGCAAGACACTCACTGCAGACTAGGAATAACTTGGACCACTGTGGTTAGAATCCCAGTCAAAATTTGAATGCGTACTAATGATTGCAGGCTAGGAATGATTGAGATCAGTAGAGACTAAAGGAAATGTGTCTAGGCTATCTTCTTCATCACAAGACGTTATCCCTTGTTCTAGACACTGGCAAATTTCTTCAAAAAGACCATCAGATTTTCTATTATCACTGTCGCTTCCCATACTAGAAGGATGAGACAAAGTAGGAAATGGAGCTAAAATAGAGGTAGGTGAAGTAGACATGAGCCGAGAATTTGCTTCCATATGGTTTTGTGAGGAGATGTGAGGTAAACAAATGTCGTTGTTGGCAATATCCACCAAAGGAATATAATCTTCTACATGTGTTTCTGGAGACAGAGCTGGAAATTTTGTTTCATTAAAAACCATATTGTGACTTCTCAATATTTTCTTCTCAACCGGATCCAAAAATTGAAAACCAAACTGATCTTTGCCATAGCCCATAAAGAGACACTTCTGTGATCTGAAATCCAACTTTGTCCTTTTTTCTTTTGGGACATGAACAAACGCTTCACATCTGAATACTCGAATGTTTGAGTAAGAGATCCTCTTGTCGAGCCATTATTCTTCTGGAATACCAAATTCCAATCTAGATGAAGGACCGTGGTTAATTAAATAAACCGCTATGTTGCATGCCTCTGCCCAGAATTCTTTGCCTAAACCGACATTAGAAAGCATACATCTAGCCTTCTCAAGAATAGTTCTATTGAGCCTTTCCGCTGCCCCATTTTCTTGAGGAGTGTTGGGGACAACCTTAATCCTTCGGATACCATGACCTGTATAGAAATTATCAAACTCCAAAGAATAGAATTCACCTCCATTATTGGTCTTTAAACATTTGATTTTAAGACCACTCTGATTTTCAACAAGTGCTTTAAAAATTTTAAATTTTGAAAACACGTCTGATTTTTGAGCAATCATATAAATCCAAACTTTTCAAGTACAATCATCAAGGAAAGTAACAAAGTAATTTTCACCTCCATAAGATGTTACCTCTGTAGGGCCAAAAACATCAGAGTGTATTAGCTCCAATGGTGTGGTCTTCTTATCGTGTCCATCATTTAAGAAGCTATCCCATTTTTGCTTCCCATGAAGACAATGTTCGCAAAACTCCAAATTTGCGGATTGAAGACTTGGTAGTTGTTCTTGGTTGAGAGTGACCCCAAGTCCTTTCTTTCTCATGTGGCCTAATCTTTGATGCCAAAGAGCTACATCATTGCCCATAACAGTCATAGTAGCTCCCACCTTGCTAATGGTTTCTACAACATAAAGGCTGCCTTCTTTTTCTCCTTTTTCAATTACCAAGGAACCTTTAGAGACTTTCCATTTATTTGTGAGAGTGGTGAGAATAACTTGTGTGTATAAATGACTTACGAAAATCAGATTTCTCTTTAATTTGGGAACATGTCGTACATCTTTCAACAACCATTTGACTCCTCTAGGTAGCTGCACAACGTCGCCTTTTCCAATCATTTCACAAGCTTTGGCTTCACCCAAATATACATGTCCAAAATTACCTTCTTGGTAATTTGTGAAAGCCTCTGTATAAGAAGAGGTGTGAAAGGAAGCACCAGAATCAATTACCCATGAATCTGATTTTGTGTCAGTTGTTTATAGAATTAGGATTCCAGGATCCTTTTCATGAGTTATGTTTTCTTGGTTGTCCAACACCCGTTTTTGTGCCTTCTTGTATTTTCTACAATCCTTCTTGACATGTCCATCTTTTCCACAAAACCAACAATCACCTTGCCTACCTTAGGACTGCGATCTTCTTGCATATTTAGATATGTCATTGTGATTATTTTGGCCTTTATGTTGACTTCTTCCCCTATTTTCGGTACTCACCATTGTTAAGGCTTTGTTGGTTGAAGAATCCATATTCTTTCTTCTCATGTCTTCGTTGAGAACAATCATTGAAACTTCATCAAAGGATAACTTTTTCAAGCTTGATGCTAAAGTGTTGATGGTTGTTACAACTCCATCCCAACTATTTGGAAGAGAACACAATAAGATGACAACCTTGTTCTCATTGTCTTGTTTCATGTCAATTGAATTCGCTTGGCTAATCAAGGTATTAAATTTTTTGAGATGATTTGCCATGGTTTCACATTCTCTCATCTTAAGTTTGTACAACGTCTTCATGATGCAGAATCTATTTACAACAGATGCCATTGCATATGTGGTTGTGAGCTTATCCCATGCCTCCTTTGTTGTTGCTTCATTTGCAACATTGCACTACACATTATCATTTAGAGAGAGGAAGATTGTTGCCTTGGCCTTTTCGTCAAGGGTTCCCCAATCTTCGTCACTCATTGTACTAGGCTTCTTTGTTTTTCCCTCAAGCGCAAGGGAGAGACTTTTCTTAATCAGCAGCAATTGCATCTGTATCTTCCATATACTGAAATTCTTCCTTGAAAATTTTTGCACCATCAAATCTTCCATGACTTTGAAAATCCTACACCAAATTCCCAATCAATTGTACGACCAGCTCTGATACCAATTGTTGAGTTGGAAGAAAAAGAATAAAAATGGAATTGAAAGAACATATTACAAACATCAAACCAAGAAACACATAATTTATTGTGGTTTGGCAAAATTGCCTACATCCACATTGAGGAGAGGATTTTATTAAATGTCTGAAAACAGAGTTGCATTGCAATGCTACAACAACATAAATAGACTGAATAAGGACAAGAAGCCCAACAACCAACACTTGGAGGGAAAATGAGAAGTGTCAGTTGGCCTTCAAGCTTACAACAAGGCACTCACTTGCCAACAATCATATCTCTTGAATAGATCATGAAGATTATGATATCATGGTGGGTGGGTTGAATTCACTCTGATGATTTACAAATGTGCTTGCACTATTCTTCAATTGCATTTGGACATAGGAGAGAAATGGATATGACCTACTATTCTTTGTGCTTTCATGAGAATCAAAACATGAGTGCAGTATAATCCACTTGTGTTACGGTTCAATAGTGACCAACCTAGGCTTAGGTACTACCAAGCCATAACACAAGCATGTTATATGTGAAAGTCACAATACCTGTTTTTATGCACATGACATATTGTTCATTTTTAACTAAAAATTGCATTATTCCCTACATATCTTCATAAGACTAAATCGATAATAATCTCACTCCGAATAACTAAAATTCCTTCTTAACAAACTATAAATTCATTAAATAATTGTAAATTAAACTTACTTTAAAATAATTCCAATATAATGCATATCCATACATTTGGTAATTCTTATATAAAAACATCCCTAAATTTTTTCTTATTGATTAATAATTAAAATAGTTATGATTTCATAAATATTATTTTATTACTTAATTATATACTTAAATTCCATGTCTTAAAGTCACACGATAACATACTTGACCTATCTTTTAGCCAAAAGAAAATCTAACGGCTTAATATATTACATAGTCATTATTTATTATGAGATGAAAATATAATTTAGAGGATCTAAAACATTCGATGCAATCATGTTAGATTTGATTAAATATCAACCATTAAAAGATCTTATCTTGGATAAAAGACCTTAATTTTATATTTTAAAATATTTAAATTAATAAAATATAATTTAGAAGATCGAAAACATTCGATGCAATCATGTTAGATTTGATTAAATATCAACCATTAAAAGATCTTAATTTTATATTTTAAAATATTTAAATTAATATATATTTCATAATAGATATTAGAAAATGACATAGATTATAAATTAGAAGATTGTTATATTTAATTATAATAAAATTGTATGAAATTAAAGTTATATATATAAGAGCAGGTCTCGAATTTGATGGCCATATTGGCCGTTTTTGCACTTTTGGACTTTATATGTTAGGCTAAAAAATTATTAGATGGTACGAATTGATAGATTAAATATTTATAAAATTCAAAATATGACACTTCAATTTATTAATAAATCATGAAAAAAATTTATAGACAATTTAGTATTATATATATATGAAATATGTGTATGATAAATTATGTTATTTAATAATATATATGTTTCTATTTTGATTATTATATATTTATATTAATTTAGAATGTTTTTAAAATAGAATATATGATTTAAAAACTTGTTTTATGTTTTTATATTATTAGTTCCTGCCGCACGAACTATAGGTATGGACAGAACTTAATTGGTTATTAATAATTCATTTCTTAGCAAATCAGGTGCAAGATATTTTTAGTATTTCAAAATAATATATCTTAACTAAAGTATAGTTGTAATTTTTTTTAACCTAAAATTCATTTTCTGTCACTTCATTGGCTAAACTTTTAAGTATTTTATAAAGTAGATTACGAAAATGAAAGTGTTTTATTAGGTAGAATTATTTATTTATTATTATGTTATCATGCAAAACCTAGAAAAGTTAGTGAATAAGTAAGTTCTTTCTATTATTATTAAATTAAAATAAAATATTCTAAGGTTCTAATTTAATACCAATTATATTATATTATATTTTTATTGTTTATTTTTTATATTATTAATTAAATAATTTTTTATTTTATTATTTATGGTATTATATTATTTTATCCATAAACTAATAAATTATTTTTCTTATTAATACTAACTTATAAATATATGAATAGTTATTATATTATATTATATTAATTCTAATTAAACTAACTTTTAAGTAGGTACAATTCTCTTTTTTAATTTTTAGCAGAAATTATGTTGTACTGCAACTTTATTCATTATATATTTATATTGATTTTGAATTTTTTTAAAATAAAATATATGAATTTAGAAACTTGTTTAATTTATTTGAAATTTTTGTACTTATAATTATTTTTAACTTTATATATTTTTTATAAAATACTTTAGAAAACTCTGACCACAAACTCTGACATTCCTGACCCACTGCAGACTAAATGACTGGTGCAGATTAGTTATTCTGATTTCTGAACACCAGGTTAAAAATCTTGAAAATAAATGAAAGATCTTTTTATTAATTTCAGTCAGAAAAACATACTGCTTTTTCATTATTCATTTAACCTCCTCCCAAAATAGAAAATAGTTGATTTCCCACCAAAATAGCAGTTGAACAAACTGATATATTTAGTAAAACAAAGTCCATAAAAAACTGAGTACAAAATCAAATCGATTATAATTTGACGGTCACTCTCATCTCTTATAAGAAATATATATATATATATATATATATATATATATATATTTAATGACTGTTTGTTCATTTTAATGTCTTTTATATTATGTTTTAAGAAAAATATTGACTGTTTAAAATTTAAAAAAAAATTTAAAATTAAAACATAATTATAAATCAGTAATATTTGTAAAAATTTAAAATTTACTAAATATTAATAATATATTGAAGACAAGTGTCACTACTGGCAGTATTTGTCTTTAATTTTATAATTAATTTTAATTTTAATTTATATATAAAGTAATTTTTTAATTATAGATAACTTTAAAATAATTATAATTTATTTTTATAATTATATTTGTAATATTTTTTTTAAAATTTTGTACACAATTATAAAATATGAATTGAAATTAATTTGAATTATAAATTAATTTTACTTATAATTAATTTTAGTGTTAATTATGTAAGGTAAATAATTATTTTTTAGTAAGAGATATTTTTGTTAATGAGTACACAACTGAAATCATAATAGTAATATTATAATATTATTATATTAAATCTCAATAAATTTTTGTTGATATGTTTTAGAATCCCAAAATTTCGTATATAAGACTCAAACTAATTTAACCAATCAAATGATAGAAAAATAATTTCTACAAATTATAAAGTTAAAAAAATTTCATGTAAAATTTAGAAAACATAAAATTTATAACAAAACAAAAAATATAAAATATTGTAATTGGCTTAAAGTGTTTTATTTAATCACTAGTTAAGATCAACAATTTAAAAAATGATACAATAGTACTTAAACAAATTCTATTAAAAATATTTTAAAATTAGAACATTCATATTCCATTATTTTAAAATATTCTAAATTTTTATTTTATTGTAAATATTCTAAAATAACATATATTTATATATTTTTTATGATTTATTAAAAATCTAAATTGTCATATATACAATTTTATGAAAATATAGCATGCCAATCTATATGGCATAATAAATATTCAAGTTGTCATATATGATCCAAAAGTGAAAAATGACTCTTTGGACTTCAAATTCTTGAAAAACATTTAAACTTAAACTTAAAGAAAAACATTTAATTTTGATATCTAATGTAAGAGTTCTAAAAATCTTTGTTCAAATTAAAAATGTCATCAGTGATTTCAAGGTGTTGTAAAGTAATAAAAAGAGCCCGCCTCAAATATTTAATGGAGAGAGTCTAATAGTTATGCATGGATGTTTACATGAACACATGAAAATTTATAATATTATATAAAATATCATATTATTTAATAAATGTGTTATTTATAAAAATGATTTGAGGATAGTATTTAAGCGGAGATGAGCCCAATATGGAGAGGAGGGTCTCCGAATTGATTCTGAAATGCATAGGACAAAGGGAGCAAAGTATATGCAACTATGTATCATCAGAAAATGGAAGCACTTCCATTTAGGACTGGTTTAGCGCTTCGAGTAAGTGGTCTGGGGTCATGTCAAACGCCTTGAATGTGTCTTTGATTGGGATCTAGCTTTTTTCCCCTGTTCTGCTTCTCTTTCCACCTATTTTCAGCCTGTTTCTGGCACTTGGTCTTGAGAAACTGAGATTCTTGACCTCAGGGTCAAGGTCGACCTCGACCCTAACCCTGGGTCCAAATTTCAAATTCCAGAAGTTTCCGAATGTCAAGCTTCAGAAAGTTTATTTTCTCGCATCCAGGTCAGCTGTTTCAAATTTTGAATTAGTAAACTCTTAAATTATATTTAATCTAGGTCCATTCCTAGGGGTTAAGGTTTAAATGGGAATTTAATTCTCCTATGTCGGCCTCTCTAGAAGTTTGTGCCCTAGACTAGTATAAAAGGAAGCCTTCCTCTCACATTTCACACATCTTTTCACATCCACAATCAAGCATCTTTGGCAATCTATCATATCTCAAGCGAAATTAAGAAAGCAAGAAGGAGAAGGAAAGCATTCAAGCATTCATTCATCCTCAAGTGTTCAAGTATTCAAGATCCAATTCATCAAGGAGAACCATTGGTAACCATTGAAGGATTCAATCTCTTTGGAGCCCTCTTGTTGAAGATTCCTCCATCCATTTCGATTCAAGCTTCTTCCTATTCCAAGATCCATTCAATATTGGTGTTGAAGATCTACAAGCAATTGATTTGAGACATACTACATACAATTCTACATTCATTTGGAGCATCCATACCTGTGGATTCAAGGATTTGAATCCTCCACAAGGATGTCAACATAAGCGAGGTGAATTCTTCCATTTAATTTGTTTATTTGCTGCTATTTTAATTACATTTCAAGATTGATTCCAAACCGGAGTTTGACCAAGGCAAACCCCTCATCCAAACAATAAAACCCTTTTTCTTGCAGGTACATGTGTGGGATAGTGAATTGCAGTTCAGATATGAGTACCCTTTTCGGTGAACTTTCGGGATCCGTGAATAGAATTTCCATCAAAATAGTGTAGGTCAAGGTGGACTTTTAGGGGTAAGATTGTGCCCTGAGGTAAGATCTTACCCCTGTTTGGGTCAAGGTCGACCTCTCTTAGAAAGACAAAAGGTTTCTAGGTTTTCTCTATTTCTGTGTTTCCAGGCTAGATCTGGTTGCAAAAATTCCCAAAACTGAATACAGACACCGAAAAATAGTATTTTCTAGATTTATCATATTTTGAGGTTAGTACTTATCTCCAATTCAATTAAGACTTCTGTATTTCCTTTCAATAACAGAATATAGGTTTTTCTCCTTTCTTCATATTCTTTATCGATTGATTCATTTGTGCATTAACCATTTTCTTTGGTGGATCAATTTGGATCTTTCCTTTGGGAATTTGAGGTTAAGAAGAAGATCTTACTTTTCCCACACTAACACTCCCCTTTTATATATCTTACACACATCATTTTATATATATTACATTTTGGTGAACCCGCGATAGACAACTCTTTCTTTTATGGTGTTAAATCTTGCATTTACATTTCATATAAAGTAAAAATACAAAAACATTTATGTGTTTATGCTTTGTGTTTTCCTAGTTTAGTTCATTTTTGTATTTTCATTGGTATATGAGCTTTACTACCTCTAGTCCTACTTATAATATTCTAGTTAGACGAAGTCGTAGACTTATGGGTGCCTTTGATCCTGAGTCTTCCTCTCCTTTTCTTAGGATTTGGATGAAAATTTGATTATTCATGATTCTAATCCTACTATGGAGCATAACTCTTCTCACTCATCTCATGATGAGGATGATGCTTTAAGGGTTCCTCCTGAACAAGTCCAAAAACTTTCAACTGAACTTGATAAAATGGGAAATTGGCTTACTCAAGAGAACCATAAGCAAGATTTTATTCAAGCTATAGATGCTCTTAAGAAAGTCCTTCGTGATAGTGATCAAGATGTTAATCTCTTGCGCGGTATTACTCATCTTGTGGATTTAAATGTTAAACCTTTAGCTCAAGAAGCTCAAGATTTAGGATTCACTCCTCATGTTACTAGTGTGGAACCTTCTTCCATTCCTTTACCTAGCATTCCTACTTATACTCCTCCTTTGGTGACTATGTCAGTTCCCTCTCTTCATATGAGTGTTCCTCCTGTGTCCCTCCCTACTTTGAAACCTTCTTATCATAATGTTCTTTTTACTTATTCCAATCCTCTTCCAAATGTGGTTCCAAGTGTTCCTCCAGTTGTGTCTTCCATTCCTACCGCTTCATACACTTTACCTAGTGTTTCTAGTGTGTCTATACCTCCTATTTCATCTAATGATTCAACAATCATCAATTTGGCTCAAACTGTGTCCTCTTTACAACAACAACTTGTGTCTTTAACTCAATCCAAGTTTACCATTCCTACATGTGACATGGTAAGTCCTTTATCCCTAGACATTATTCGTACTCCTATTCCTCAACAAGCCGATATGCCTCATCTTGAAAATTACAATGGTAAGGGAGACCTTGTTACTCATGTTAAAACATTTCAAATCCTTTGTAGTGACTATGCTCATGACTATAGGATTTTAGCCAAGTTGTTTGCTAGAATATTTCATGATAAGGCCTTGCAATGGTATTGTTCCTTGCCTCCTTATTCTATTGATTCTTTTCCAAAAATTGCCAACACCTTTATTCAACAATTTCAAAATAACATTGGTCTGCAAGTGTCCTTAACTGATTTGATGCATTGTAAACAAAATACTAAAGAAAAATTGATTGAATTTATTGGTAGATTTAAGCATTTGTATGCTCAGATTTCTTATCTTGTTCCTGATATTGATATTCAGCGTATGTTTATTTCAAATTTACAAAAGAATATTAGAGATAAGATTGTACTTATTGAATTTACCTATTTTCAACAACTTTGTGCAGTGCTTCATCATTATCAATTACAAGTGAGTCAATTTGAGAGCAACACTCCAATGGCTCTAGTTCCAGTTGATAAGAGTGATGCTACTCCTAATCCAAACAAGTTTCAAAAACCTAACAACTATGTCAAGATAAATAAACAAGCGAATGCAATTGCTGATCAAGTTGTTGTTACATCAAATAATGCTACTTCTAAATCCACTGCTTTTCATCTGAATCGTACGTTTACTCCTCTTTCTGAATTTTTGCATTCTATTATGAATAAAT
Source organism: Chamaecyparis obtusa (assembly GCA_027943335.1). Lineage (NCBI taxonomy): Eukaryota > Viridiplantae > Streptophyta > Pinopsida > Cupressales > Cupressaceae > Chamaecyparis > Chamaecyparis obtusa. Next base: position 1,025,671 of record BSBK01003091.1, on the reverse strand, counting down.
TATTGACTGCTAATATGATTACTTTACCTTCTATTCGACCTCTTTTACCCGCTATGGTGGCATCTAAATCCTTTGGTTCCAAATCTTTTAGTCAGTACCATCGTCAGAATGGCCATGATACTGAGAAGTGTTATTCTTTAAAGCATAAGGTTTAAGACTTAATTGATTCTAATGTCTTATCTATTGATAATTTTGATGGTAGTGGGAAAAAATTTGTCTCTCCTCCTAATCAAAATCTCCAAATTTATATGAATCCTTTGCCTACACATGATACTAATACCATTGTTCAACCATCTTCTATGGATATTGTTTATGATTCAAAGATGGATGATCTTAATCACATTGTTGACCATGTGGAGCATGTTGTGTTGTCTCAATCTGTATCTCCACCCCAGCTTCAATCTCAACCTCAACTTCAAGTTCAAACTCAACCTAAGCGTAAACTGAAATCTCAACCTAAACCTCAAAAACAACCTAAGAATAAAAGACCTCAGGAACTCTTGATTACCTTTGATGATTTAGAGACTATTAAAGCTCCTGATGGTCCCCTCTACATTTATGCTAGGATTTCTTAGATACCTATGCGTGGTTGTCTTGTTGATCCTACATCCTTAGTCAATGTTATTACTGAAGAAAATATTTTTATGAAAAACTTACAACGTGATTCTTATGATACATCAGATGTGTGGATTCAAAATTTTAATGGTTTTCTTTATCCATCATTTGGTTCTATTAACTTGCATGTTGAACTTTGTGGAAAAGTTGTGGATACTACCTTTATTGTTGTTCCTACTTTCGATCAGTTTCAAGTTAAGTTTGGTTTGCTTTGGTTGAATGTCATGCATACCATTGCTTCTCCTATCCATAAGTGTCTTAAATTTATTCATGGTGAAGAAGTGAAGATGATTAATCATAGTTTATATCAACCTTCTATGCCCAGGGATTGTGCTACACTTGACTTCTTTTGGCCTTCATTACCTAATTCATGTCCTTCTCGACCTGATAACCTTTTTTGATCATATCAATCCTATAAGCATCGCAAGATTATTGAGTTAAGCATGCCGCAGATGGATCTTAACCGTTGTCTTTTTCCTAAGAAACACTAGGAGCTTGATTAACTCTATTGATCCTAGTGTTTCTTTTCAGTCTACTGAGAACTCTATTGATCCTCCTATAGAACCTGTGAAGGAACCGGTTGTTGTCCCTCCTAGTTCTCAGCATATTTCAAACAAGACAAAATGTAATCGATCTTCTAATGAAAGTTGTAAGAAGCGTCGAGCTCAAGCTAAGGGCCGTGCCTCTGTTCTTCCAAGTTATTTACCTTCTTTTGACCAGCCTATGCATGATCTGTTAGAAGAAGTTAATATTAATAATGATGTTAAGATGCATGATTATAACGATTCTATTCGTATCTTAGATCCTATTTTGATTAATCTGGATGAAAAAGATACTCTTGATGATACTAATGATGTTAATGAAGAATATGAAACTATTGACATTGACATTGATTTACCAAATATGCTTCAATCACAATTGATAATTACACCTAGTATCGAACATTATGATTCTTATGAGGATCCTTGTTTGGAATTGGCTATCATTCCTACTATATTGGATATAGTCCCTCTTGCAAGTTTTCCACCTTCCCGAAATGATATAGAACGAGATGGGGAGAGTAGGCGACGCGCTTGATTGGCTTGTCCTTCATGGTAGCTTTTTGTGTGTTTTCTTGTTGTACCGTGCTTCTCCATAATGTGTTTGCTAAATGTTTCTTAGATTATTTTATACGACCCTTGTTAATTTGTAGGTGCAATGTGATAAAGGAATCGAACCTATTGTACAATTCCTCTATATGTATCTGCACTCTTCTATATGTTGTTTTCATGTTATGTTGTGCCTGTGCTAATGTTCGTAAAATTTTCCTTATGTAGTCCGCTTGGATTTGCGACTTGGTAGCACTAAATCTTTTTGGTCTCCATGTCATGGTCCGAAAAGAGTCTTCTTCATAACTCTTATATGTTCTTTCTTCCATTGTGATTATAGTTATACTTTCTTTCGGGAATGATGTCAATTCATTTGCAATAATATCATATATATATTATCTTATGATCATACTGACCCCATGATAGGTAGATCCCTTATATGTTCTCTGTATGTTTATGTGGTATTTCCCTTGATTTGTCTTCGCTTGGGGGCATCTCGTAGTGCAAACATAATCAGTGGAGTTGTTTATGTTTCCATTCAAGCCATTGCTCCTGTTAAAGTATTAGTAATGACTTTAACATGGGGGCATACGCTCTACTCACCTGTTGCACACACACACTTCAATACATATATTTTTCAAGGCACTTTTTCTCCCTTTATGGATTAGTGACTAATCCTTAAAGCATGGATTTTTATCTAATAGGATATCTTGATCCCTCCAGTTTCAAATTTTCAAACTTTTTGATCCCTGAAGGTTGGAGGTGTCCTTAAGACCGGATCTCTTTTATTTTTGACTTTTCTCTTTTGGAATAGAATATTCCTAAGAGTGAATCCTTGATGGGTTGACTAGTGAGTAGCCACATTCACTGGGCAGTTCAATTCCATCTTTCCAATTACGATGTTTCCTTGTGTGGTTCACAATGGGACATAAGTTCTCATTGGGCGAGATAATCACACCCTCTTCTCTCTCTTTTCTAAAGATGTCTCTCTTATTGTAATCTTGGAGTTGACAAAGACTTGAGTCCTTGGGGGCTTGAGGATTCCTTTGTCCCTTTGATTTCAATAAGATTATCTTTTTCATTGTGATCTACCTTACCAAGATTTTGCATCGAGTCCATACTCTTGCTAAAGTGGGGGCTAAATGTATCATCAGAAAATGGAAGCACATCCATTTAGGACTAGTTTATCCCTCTGAGTAAGTGGTTTGGGGTCATGTCAAATGCCTTGAATGGGTCTTTGACTGGGATCTAGCTTTTTCCCCTGTTCTACTTCTCTTTCCATCTATTTCGAGCCTGTTTCTAGCACCTGGTCCTAAGAAACTGAGATTCTTGACCTCAGGGTCAAGGTCGACCTTGACTCTGACCTAGGTCAAAGTCGACCTTGACCTTGAACCTGGGTCCAAATTTCAAATTCCAAAAGTTTCCAGATGTCAGGATTTGGAAGTTTATTTTCCTGCTTCCAGGTCAGCTGTTTTGGATTTTGAAACGGTAAACTCTTAAATTATATTTAATCTAGGTCCATTTCTAGGGGTTAAGGTTTAAATGGGAATTTAATTCTCCTATGTCGGCCTCTCTAGAATTTTGTGCCATAGACTAGTATAAAAGAAAGCCTTCCTCTCTCATTTCACACATCTTTTCACATCCACAATCAAGCATCTTTTGCAATCTATCATATTTCAAGCAAAATCAAGAAAGAAAGAAGGAGAAGGAAAAAATTCAAGCATTCATTCATCCTCAAGTGTTCAAGCATTCAAGATCCAATTCATCAGGGAGATCCATTGGTAGCCATTGAAGGATTCAATCTCTTTGGAGCCCTCTTGTTGAAGATTCCTCCATCCATTTCCATTCAAGCTTCTTCCTATTCCAAGATGCATTCAAGATTGGTGTTGAAGATCTAAAGACAATTGATTTGAGACATCCTGCATACAATTATACATTCATTTGGAGCATCCATACTTGTGGATTCAAGGATTCAAATCCTCCACAAGGATGTCAACATAAGAAAGGTGAATTCTTCCATTTACTTTGTTTATTTTTTGCAATTTTAATTACATTTCAAGGTTGATTCCAAATTGGGGTTTGACCAAGGCAAACCCCTCATCCAAAAAACACAACCCTTTTTCTCGCAGGTAAAAGTGCGGGACAATAAATTATAGTTCATATCTGAGTACCCTTTTCGGCGAACTTCCGGGATCTGCGAACATAATTTTTGTCGGAACAGTGTAGATCAAGGTCCATGTTTAGGGGTAACATTGTGCCTCGAGGTAAGATCTTACCCTTATTTTGGGTCAAGGTCGACCTCTCTTAGAAAGACAAAAGGTTTCTTGGTTTTCTCTCTTTTTGTATTTCCAGGCCAGATTCGATTGCAGAAATTCCTAAAACTGAATACAGACACTAGAAAATAGTATTTTCTAGATTTATCATATTTTGAGGTTAGTACTTATCTCCAATTCAATTAAGATTTCTATATTTCCTTTCAATAATGGAATATAGGTTTTTATCCTTTCTTCATATTCTTTATCGATAGATTTATTTGTGCATTAACCATTTTCTTTGGTTGATCAATTTGGATCTTTCCTTTGGGAATTTGAGGTTAAGAAGAAGATCCTACTTTTTCCACACTAACACTCCCCTTTTATATATCTTACACACATCATTTTCTATATATTACAAACTAGAATAAGGAGACTAAACGAGGAGAATGAATTCTTCAAATAAGATTCATTCTGTGAGTGCAAAATTTAGGATTTGAGGAAGGAGGGAAGACATCTAAAAACTGACAAGATTTTCAACTAAGTTTAGTAGGAGAGAATCCATTTTCATAGACAAGGTAAGGGTTTATGCTCTAGATCAAAACCCAAGAATTTATCTTCATTTAGAACAATAATAGATGATTTTAGAAGGAAAACTCAAAGGTAGTAGTTTAGGGGGGAAGGAAGCCCCTTTTTCAAAATATTTACCCATCAAGATCAACAACTATAGTAGAAGTTTCATATTCCCCCCATTGAAAAGTAAAACAAGACAATTACAAAATAAATGTCCTCAATCCAAATCAAGAAGATATCCCAGAAATGAGGAAACTTTTTTTAACAAAAGGAATATCAAGCAAGGGTTTTGGATAAATAGGAGGCAAGAAGGAAAGGAGGACAATATTTTTAGGGAAACCCCTATCATTTTGTAAAGAATTTGGGTAAGTCAAAAATAAAATAGAGTGGGAAAGGGTGACTTAAAAGGAAACCCTAATAGTAGAAAGGATGTGTGGGTTAGTCCTCATAAAGATCAATAGTTATGGAAGGGTAGATATAAGGAAAATGGAAATAGGGTGGTTAAGATTTGAAAAAAAAAATCAGCAACAACCACATTACACCTCCATCTGATCAAGGAGTTTTAGAAGAAACCCATTCAGAGGATTCTATGGGAAAATTCATAGATATACATATCCTGAGGAATCCAAAGATCTCGAATGATGGACTTCAATTGCATTCTCTCAGAAGTAAAGATACCAGTATTACATTCCTAGAACATATGATGCAATCTAGAATCACAGACCTACAATGTCAAGCTCTTATATGTAAGTTTTGGAATATAACCATTCCTTTTTATGAATTGTCTAGATGGGTAAATGAAGAGTGGAAAGAAATAGAAGAAGTTTCATATCTAGATAGCTCTTGGGGTTTTTTATTGTTCTCTTTAAAATAAAAAATGTTATAGACAATATTTTTAATCACAAAGGATGGTTTTACAAGCATTATGATCTCCATGTGCAAGCTTGAGCTCCCAATTTTAACCCTGAAGAAAATAATGTTAGGTGTATTCCTTTTTGGGTCCAACTTCACAATTTTCCTCTAGAGTATAGAGATTCAACAATTTTAGAGATTATTTTGAATAAATTGGGATTTTTCTATTCTTAGATCTAATCCTCTTAAAGGATTTTAATTTTCCTCCAAGAATATGTTTGCTAATGGATATGAAGAAAGTTTTTCCCTCCTTGTTTAAAATAATATCAAAACATGGGGAATGGGTTCAAATAATTACATATAAAGATGGTGACAGTGAATATTTAGAAAGGAAAGTGACATCATTTAGAGTTTCTTTTCAAGTTAGCAAGAATGTCGTTGAGTTATTTCTATTGATTTGGACCTAGGTAGATGCAGTGTGAACCCTATTTACATGAGTTCATCTCACTTATTTCTAGAACTAGAAGAAGGGAGTAATCAAGTAAAGTTATCAACGGTAGTAGATTGTATGCAATCAAGTTTGTGAATAATAAATATCTTATGTTTTTTATGGAATTTTTTTGGATTATTTATAATTATTATGAGCATACAAACATGCAGTTTCTAACTAATTGTCAGAATCAAATAAATATCTTAGTCAAGAATAAGATTTGTTTTGAATTTCATAAGAAGGACCTATGCATCTGGCCAAGGAAAGACTTTTAAAATATTTAGGTTGTTATTCCAAATATTATGGGAAAGTAGGCTTTGATAAGTGTTAAGTATAAAACAATGTCTGTAACTCACTCAAAGATATGTATTCAAAAGAAGATGCTATTCAAAAAGATTTGGTAAGTGGATGGCTAAGAGGAAAGTTGGGAGAAGAAATGGAACTATTAGTGGTTCCTAGGAACCAATTTCTTATCCAAGAGATGGAAAACTTTGTATTAAAGTGTTGGTAAGAAACATAGATAAGGCTTATAGAGGAGAACGCAGATCAGGTGGACTCGATCAAAAGATTTTGATATTGAGGTAATTAAAGTTCAAGGAAATGAGTGTTAGAAATCATCTACAAATGGAAAAATAGAGGACAACATTAATATCTTTGATCAATCCTTAGCAACTAATCAAATATTTCATTAGACAATCTTCAAGTTTTAGTTGAAACAGTGCATGACAATAATGTTTTGGTAAGCAAGGAATTGGTAGATCATCAAGAACAAAACTGCACTCCATTGTCAAACAAAAGGGGTAGAGGAATACCAAAAGGGAGCTCTAAAAAGTAAGATAATGATTCTATCTATGAATCTTTCAGTCACCAAGGTAGAGATATATGGGATCTCTAATTTAGGATGGAGGAAACCAGACAGATTGATGGATAAGATAAATCATAAACGATCCAAATCTTCACCTCTAGAGAATAAAATAGAAGAAATTGTTCATGAGGATATTATAAAGCATAAAGGGAATAGATCTATAAAAGAAGCTTTGGAAAATAGAGTACTTCAAGATTCTTCTAATTCTAGAATAGAAAGAATCTCTATAGAAAATATAGGAAAGAATATATAGGCATTATGAGGACTTATACATTTACAATTGAATATGAGAAAGAATACAAGAAACAAAAAGAAAAAATATAGACATATAGATTGGAGGTCGCAAGTTGAAGGTGAAATTTTTGCAAAGGGACTTGATTCTAGTTTAAGGAATATATAAGAGGAATAAAGTTTACCTATGGAGCTTGAGGTTGTATATGACCTATTGGTTTTACAGATCATGACAAGATGGAGAACAAGGAGGAAACTTAGATATACAAAATTCATTCATAGAGAGAATGTTAGAATTTGAGGTTGTATATTTGGAAGGACCTGAAGTGGTAATAGAACTAGAGGGAGAGAAACAAAGTAATTTAAATAAAGAAACTTGGCCTTTGGGTATTTGGAAATCAAGGGAAAGAAAATGAAAACTAGACCGTGGCTCAAATTTTAATAAAAAAAAGAGAAGTCTTTATCTCAACTTAGGAAATTAGACGAAGTAGATCCTGATCAAACTAAAATCACTTCCTTTTGGAAAACATATTAGAAATTGAGTCTCCCAAAAATCCTTGAAGTTTGAAATTGGTTAGCTGGTGCGAGGTTGTCAAAGGTAACATTCGATAGTTAAGATTAGTCAGGTGATCACTTGCATGTGGTGAATATTGGTGGCCCATCTCTGCAAATTGGTAACTATCATTTTCATAGGGACATATAAAGTTTAAAAACTCAAATTTGAAACATATTTCAACACTATTTCAACAACTATCAAATCATACCAATATTTAAGTAGGAGGTACTGGTGTAGGAGCACCTAGAAGGGTTGGCCTTAATTTTGAGGAATAGAACTAAGTGCTCATAAGTGTTTAATGACTGTGTTTACTGATGTTTTCATTCTAGAGATAATGGTGGATTGAACAATCCTTTGTATATATATTATAATTAGTTGTTATTTATTGTTTTAGGCTTTGTGTGATAAAAATTTAGGGTTTTATTTCCATTTTGTGCTTCGTATGTAAATCTTCTTCCTACACTATGTTCATTAGACCAGTCAGGACTATGTATACTAAAATGGCTCCCATTCCATTTCTAGCCATGACAAATGCTTAAGCCTTGGTGAAATGATGAAGGAGTCTATGTACATAAGTTTTGTTTTTTATTTAGCTTTAGGAGAGAAAAAAGTGGATTTTGAGCTCTTGCCCTAGGCAAGCTAGGCGATAGCCCGACTAGGGACATTTGAGTGACACTGACTCTAGATTGCAAGGTAGGTTTGAAGAAAGGGTTCTAGTGATTGGAGGATGGTCTCGACATCCTAAACGACCAATGCAAGAAATAGTGGAGGCCGGTGAATCCATTTCAACTAGTTGTGAGAAGAGCTCCTATAAACTAGGCCTTTAGCCCTACTTTCAAGCACCTGATCCCTAATAGATTTCCAGTACTATATGGAAGGGTTGAAACCCTTTGACCTTGAAAATCCTTTGTAATTCCTAAAAGGGTATCCAGATCCAAATTCTAATTTGCAGTTGTTTTATGAATTTTGGGAGTTAGGTCAGGAAAGGTGACTAGACAGGGCTACAAGGATTCCCTATGCCTATTTCTAAAAGTGATGTAAGAGAAGGGTCTAAAGAAGAGTTGTGATTCTAGATCTTCTTAGACATGTCAAAAATGATGGAAGAAGCATCAAGCTTACCTTGCAAGAGCTTGTGAGATGGTTGGGAGTATGGTGAGGAATCTACCCATGTGGATTCAATGTTGTCTGAAATCTTAATTGATAGTGGACATCCTAGTGGTGAGGGTGAAGGAGTAGAGTATCCTACCCATAGGTAAGGTTGAGGTAAACCTTATTAGGTCTAAAAAAGAGACCTTGGTTGTAGGTCAAGCTGGCTCAGTGAGGACCTCCCTATCAGGTACAAAAGTGGTTTGTAGTTTAGTTGAAGGTTTTGACATTAATAGATGATTTGACAAGAGCAACAAGAATGCAGAAGGATGACATGTCACTTTATGATGACAAGGATAAAAAATCATGTAAAATTTTATGGAATAGGCTAGATTTTTAAGGTTTTCAAAAGGAACAATTAATACAAAGTCAATTTTAAGAAGAAAAATTAATTAATTGACATCTCACACATGCCATGCAATAAGGAGTTGTATCTATAATGACACCTCACACTCCTTAGTGAATCTATGTTTCACCCATAAATAAGTTGAAGTTCATATCATTTGCTCTAAGGTATTCTCTTTGTAATGCCCCTCCCATAGTTTGATTTTATATATGTTATGGCTATTTTAGGATGATGAATTATATGTTAAGATATCATTGATGCTTATGGTTTTACAAACCCCATACTTGCACACGTGTATGGTCGATGTGTATGTTTTACATTTTTGTTTGACGTGCTTGATGTGGTTGAGGGATTGAGTTGTAGTTACTTGCTTGCAAGATCCACACGATCAGTCGATCCTTGCCATTTCTTGTTTATTTTTATATATGTATGTACATGCTTGACTTTTATGCAGGTTTGCAGGTATCGGGCATCAACTTCCCTAAATTGTCAGGATGAGCATGCCCTATCACAAAATCTCAATCGTAAGAGAGGGGAGATAACATACAAATCCAAATCCCAACCCTAGCTATTGATTGTCCTAAATTTTGAACAAGTACCTATTTCTACCCATCTGAATTCATCAAAGTGACATGAATTCGTGAACCCTTCCTTGGTGTTTGTTTGATATAGAGTTAGTCATTTTTCAAATTTTGGGAGTCGAGTGGATTTTTTTGTGTGAATTATTTGATTTAATTAATTAAGTTAGGAGTATTTTTTAGAATTGAATATTTATATTTTGTGAATATAGTAATATTAGATATTGAGTATGTTTAATTATTAAGGGTAATTAAATACCTTTGTTAATTAAATGTTAAAGTAAAAATATTTAAATTTCAAATTAAAAGGTTTAATTAATTATTAAATCCTAATATAAATTAAAGGGCATAGTTGATTTATTTAATATTTGATTTATTAGTTGCATAGTTAATTTGTGCTAAAGTATTTATTATTTAATTAAATAATTATATGTAATTTAAGTTGCACATTTGGTTTAAGTGAAATTGAAATTATAATTAAAGTTAAAAATTGAGTTCAAATTTTATTTTAAAAGTGCATTATTTATTGAGTTATTTTATTATGCAACCAAAGAGAGAGTTGAGTTCTGCTTTTGAGTTTACATGTTTTGGAAACCCTAGGAGGGATTGGTTTCCTTTATGTAGGGATTTGGGGTATTATTTTCATTACGTCTATAAGGTTTTGGAGGAGCTCTGGAAGTATTGGAAGAATTTTGCGAAAGCTTGTTTTTGTGGGCATTGTTTTGTGATTGTTTGAAAGCTTGGATTTTGAAGGTTGGCTTGGATCTTTCTTGGCTTCAAAGTTTCAGACGTTGGTTTAGGTAGGGTTTGAAACTATCTTTATGTAGATTCTTCTTTTGAAAAGATTGTATACTTCATGTCTGGGATTGTTATGTGATTGATTTGAAATTGGCTTCCATTTTAATGTTGAGTTGTTGTTGTGAAAATTTGTATTAAATTGATGTTAGTTTGATCTGGTGTTTCATTTTGGGTATTTTGAAACCCCTAGAATAAATCGTAGGAAATTGGGTGAGTTTTCTCAATTAGGGTATTTAACTAGGGAAATTGATATCTTATCTTGGATATGTTGCAAAAGCATTAAATTGGGAATTGCATGTAAATTGAAACTCAATAGATGTTAGTTTTGGTCAAAAACCTGGTCTCCTTTTTAGAAAATCAATTTTTTTTAAAAATATATTTATGTGTTTCTCATATCTTCAAATGTATGAAGGTTTAATTTTTGGAGCCTATTATTTAAAAAAATACATATAATTTTCTGATGTTGGCAGCCTAACACTAGCTCTTGTTCTAGATATAATTCTGGTGTTCTTGATTTTTGTGAAATTTATTTAAAAAGAAAAGGAAATTAATTAAAAAGAAAGAAATATTAAAAATATATATTTTTATATGTATGGGGGTAGGGACCCCATCCCCTACCCCATGACAGCCTTAGCTACTACCACAACCTTTGGGTATGGCTAGTAGCATGTTGTTGTCACAACCCAAAGGGTTGCGGTTAGCATTTGTGCTACTGTCGCAGCCATGGCTTGCAGCTAGCAGCATGGCTACTACTGCAACCATGGGTGTAGCCAGTAGCCGCCGCCCATGAGGCAAGGGGGAACGTGGGGTGGGCACGACCCCCTACTCCAAATCTATATTTGGTTATTTTTTTTAATAAAAACAAAAATTGTTTTTTTTTTTTTTAAATTATTATTAAAATTTAATTTGTATGTTTTATTAATTGTTAGTTAATTTATTTTTAATTAGCAGATTTAAATTATTATTAAATTAAGTTATTTATCCTCATTTTATTTCATTAAATTAGTTTATTTAATCTAATCTTTAATTTGGTTTAATGTTAAATTAGTTTTTTAAAATGGATTATTTAATAGTATTAGTTTATATTATTGACTAACATTTAAGTATCATTGTTTATTTAAATTAAATGTTTTTTTTTGTTGAACTGGTTGAGATGCTTAAATGTATGGACATGAATTGTTGATGAGATTTTTTAATCGTTATTGGACAATTTTATTTGTTGGGAGTTTTGAGTTGACTTGGGGAAATTGGTTGACCAGAGGCTTGGGGGTCTTTTCCTATGGTTGTTTATATGTTTTCTTTGTTATGCATTACGATGTTATATCATGTCGATCATTTCTATCCAACCTTATTCATTTGAACTCAGGTTTACTGTGAACACCTGGAGGGTGTGTATCATTTATGTTTGTATTATGATGACATGATTATAATCTTGATTATTCTACCCAACCTGGTTTTGTGTCAAAGCTTGTGATTTATGTGACCACTTTGAGGGTACATTTATGATGTCATGGTTTGAGAACCAGTGCATGTTCCTTATGTTATGTGGGAATCAAAATTTGATCAGCATACTTTTCTGAGACCTATGTGATTATTTATACTTGTGAGCCTAGGGGAGGTTAAATAGGTGCATTTTAGGGGAGTGGCTTACAATAGGGGTTTGGGGCCCAAAGAGGCCATTACCAGGGTAACCTATCGTAAGTTGTTTAATAAGTGATAACCTAATAATAAAACTTGGGGACAACATTAAATACAAGATTGATCATTGATGCAGCCTCGTTTATTCCTTGAGTGCTTGTATAAGCTAAGGATGGGAATGGGATGATACCTAGAGAGTAGGTATGATTAGAATTCCCCATCATTATGAGAGGGTATTCTAGTTCCGCATGGGTCATGTTGAGGGTTTGGGGTCTAGAGTGGCCAGTCCAAGATAAATCAACCTGATAAATGCTTGAGGGTCCAGGGTCTAGAGAGACCAGTCTAGGGCAACTCAAGTAGTTGTCCATGTGATGACACTCCCATAATATGTAGCCTAAGTCTCCTCCATAGTTTCTGCATTTTCCTCTGGCGGTATACCTTTGTTGTCTCATTATTACCTAGTGGTTTGTTTTGTTTTATTTGGTGATTGAATATGTGTTCGATATTATGGTATTTGGTGTTTTGGTACATGTTGGTTATTTGATGTTTATTTATCTTTAGTTGGTGGTACCCTTGAGTTAGAAAGCCTTCAAGATCTTTTCTTAGTTATCTTTGATTGAGTTTGTTTTCCGAGTGAGGTTTGTTGTTATCTCCTTAGCACAGTGGGAGTGGACCTGTTGTACATCAAAATGCAGTTTTGAGGTATACTGTAAATTGCTTGAAATAGTGCTCCATTTGTCCCAAAATGTGTGTTTCCAATGGGTGGTCCGGAGGTCACTTCATGAAGGTGATGTGTTTCTCACCTTTCTTATACCTCTCTGAGTTATTTTGAGTCCTTAGACTGTACCCTGAAATGGGTTTCTGACAGTTGGTTTCTAGGTGCTCTCTAAAGTCAGAAATGGCTGTGTCAATTTCACTGGGAAGGGTCACTTTGAGTTTGAATATCTTGTACCCTATTGACTTTCATGGGAATCCGGAAGTGGGAACTTGTTTATTGTACTACAAAATACCTATGTTTCAAGTTTCAGGTCCTTACGACAAGTTTTGATAGGTTTTTCATATCCCTTTCTGGAGGCAGTTTCACAGTTTTGGAAACTGCACTTTTGGCACATTGTCCCAGGAGCCCTATTCGAGAAGTTATAACTTTTGCCTTATGATTGATCTTGACAAAGTAATTGTGGATTTGTAATGTACCCCTGGAGTTGTGCCTATTTTCAAAATTTTAAGTCTCTAGGTGTCCGTTAAGTCAATCAACCAATGCCATTCTATTTCCCAGAATGTTTGTGTGCTGTCACGTTTGTCATCTTCTCTGGGTACACCACTTTGAGGGCCTGCCATTTGTGGCCAGTGATGTTTCATGCCAATCTGTTTATTGCATTGTACTGTGTGCATGAAAGTGTTTAAGTGTTCCAGATTTCACGCTTCTGCAAATCCATTAGCTATGTTTTCAAAAGCCATTCCATTTGCAAAAAATCAAATTTCAGCTAATTGTGATTCCCAGATTTTCAAGTAGCCTATTTTGTGCGTGAATAACTTTTGGCCCAGATGTCAAATCGAGGTGATTTCAGTTGCAGTGTATTCTATGGTCAAAATACTTCATCTGGCTGAAATTTTAAGTTGTGATCAATCCATCTGCACACTTTTCTAGACTGATTCCATAAGCAAAAATGATTATTTTCTAGTATGCCGGTTTGTGTTCTTGCAAGTTGTCATTTTCAAATGGTTGCCATTTGTGGCTCGCTAAGTGAAATCCAGCGCTGTCAGTGGCCTCATACTCTATTTTCCAGTGTCTTCCATCCGCCAAAGTTTCAGCCTCCCAAGTGTCAGTATGTTTTTATGCTAACGAGGTTTGAAATATAGGTTTTGGTGACATGACAGTGTTTTTATCCTAAAGTTTTAATCGTTTTGGACGATTAAAATTCCATGCTTCCAGATGGTGGAAAATTCTATAAATTTGCAGAGTATGAGATGAAGGTACAAATTTCACATGTGCCAGGCGGCGGACCCTGATGATGTGTTTTAGTGTGTTCTCCAAGTTAGTCAATTCGGCCAGTTTGTTATTTTCAGGCAAGATTTATCAAGTGATCTAGATGGTGTTTTTGGCTTTTCATTCAATACCCAGTTCGTGAAATTTCTTCCTGGAGTGCCTGGGCATATTCTGAGCAAAAGTTGTCTGAGAACGAAATTTTTTTAGCCGGGCCCACTTTTGGACCCGACTTCATGCCTTGATTCCTCCATTTTATGTCTCAGAAATGAGCGTGAACCTTCGACACAGCCCATTATAAAGATGGAATTTGAGTTTGAGAAGCGACAAATGTCAAAGGAGGACTTGCGTATTACCATTAAGGGTTCACGCAAAGGGTAAGGTGATTCACAAAACCTGTGCACAATGGAGGCACCCACGCATGATATGAAGGAGATTTTGGTATTAATATTGCAACGAGCGTTAGCAAAAGGAGGTGGATCTTCATCAAACATGGTTGCATAAACAAAGGGAGACAGTCATCAATTGGCACCGAAGAGGGCAGAGAGGAGGTCAATAAAACTGAGGGTTGCTGCAGCGGAGAATCCAATTGAATAGGGATTCATTGAGACCGGTTTCCCACTAGCTGGGAGCTCAATTCTAGACGTTAACCCAAATGCAGGCCTATCAAAAGCAAGCACTTTAGACCTGATCAACCTAGCCAGAGGTTTTAGCCCTCGATTCCATGAGAAGATAGAGGCTCCAAACCTATGCAATAAAATTGCAAGAATCCCAATTGAATTACCAATGTCACTCTGTATACCATTCACACCATTGTCAAAATTTGAAGCAGCCGCCATTGATAAAGAAATTGGAGCCTTGCATTGTAAGAAATTTCCACACAACTAGTTAATTGGCATAAGTTAAAGGAGAGCAGCTAGTCAATGAATAGGCAGCGTCAAAATAAAAGGAGGACCTATGTTTAAAGGCTGCCATTTGCAAAAAGGGAAAGACAAGCACAACATATATAACAAAAAGACCAGTCTGAAGAGGGCCGCTATTTGTTAGGAAAAGGCAACTATCGGCGTCTGTGAAAAAGGGGGACCCTGCATAAATATGGGGCAAGGTGTAGTATTTCAATGCCAAAATAAAAGAAATAGTGGCGTGACTACCATTGGTAATAAATGCAGTTATACCAATGTGGAGGGAAGCACAAAGCTTTGTATAACTTTGCACCCAGTCTAAGTTTCCATGCATTGAAATTGGGTAGTTGGCATCAAATGACCTTTCTTTTTTAATACACGATGGGAATTACGAATGCTAGCACATTAAAGAAAGATGCCTGTGTAATGCTGGATGTCCACAACTAGAGAGGGCAGGCTCGTGAAATAAGATACATTGCTTGTGTATTGACAAAAGCTCCAGCATGATGGAGACTCACGCAATGTGCAAATGGAGTAGTGATAACGCAATTGCAGGGGGAGCTCACGCAGACACATAACTTAAATGACCAAACACAGTGAGGGAATCTAGACACCCAGCAGCAGCGATAATACTACTCTAGAATAATTGTGGAATGCCCCAAGCTGTGCAACTCCATGCCTTATGCAGGGGAAGAAAGTTGTTTTGCCAATAATACGAATCATGCAATGTGAAGGGGCGTTGTTTTGGATGCCCAGCGTAAGGAGATAGCAGGCCTTGTGCGATCGGTTGGAGCCTCATGCAAGAAATGAGGATGGGACCAGCACATAGAGGCTTGCATAGTAAAAGGGGATTCACGCATTCAAATAATGGTTTAGCACAAAGTCAAAGCGCCAGCATAAAGACAAATGAAAGGAAGGGAAGCTGCCATACACCCAACGCATGACATGAAGCCAGCATTTCAGTGATTGAACTGGCATTGCCAGGCGTTTGAATTTAGTTTGTGGGATGGAAAATGAGCTTCCACAGATGTCCACAACTGAAATTGTTGCTATTCTAAAAAAAATGCCTTAAAGTTCCAATCCCTTTCACTAGCAAGTTTGCTATCTGAGCTTATAAGGAGATTGCTTCTTGCCGCGCAAGACAAGTCAGGAGATTGTAACAGTGAAAATGAGCTTTCAGCACTTTATGGTGAATGGATTTGCACATGGGCTCTTCATAGCCTAACATCAAATGAAGTTAGTTGCTGAGCTTTGGTTGGAGCTTCATATTTTCTTTCTCTTTCTACTACAAGGGGATCAAAACATGCTGAAAGAATGTTAAAACTCATTATCCCACACGCGTAGTGTTTGGGTGGATTTCTTTGTTTATATACTTCAACGGTCATAGTGCATTGCGAGTTAAGCTACGGAGGCTCTCTCTGAGCGGGCTGCTTAGTTGGAAGACTGGGCGGTGGGTTCCTTCATTAATTTTGATGCACGTGACAAATAAGTGGATGCACCCCTTCAATCGCGTATTCGCCAAATTGAAAAGGTAAGGTATAAAATCATTAAGCGATTTAGCGACCCAATGAGATTATGACATGTGGCACCTAATTGGAGATATAAGGGGCACTAAAAATTAGTATTTTATTTAAAATCCTTTCTGTGCATCCGTTCAAAAGAAATCAAAATTATAAGCATGAATTTATATAGTTTCGACTATATAATAAATCCCAAAATTTAAATCATAAAGCTGGGAGACTGTTTTAATAGCTGGTGGCTTCATTTTTGGGCCAAATAGCAAGTATTATATACCGCCGGAAAGGTCTCGACGCAAGGATTCCATTTTTGGGATCAATTTCAATGCAGGTCTAGCCAGCTTTGAGATATTTCTAGTTGAAGGAAATAGGGGGCCAGGAAGATATTTTTTAAAATATCTATTTTGCCACATCCGGTGACTCATAAGTCAGTTTGAGAAGATGAAAAGAGGTGTTACGAGGAGGACAGAGCAGAAGATTCATTCAGTTCAGAGTAATGATTCATCAGCAGGTAGTCTAGAGTTTGACAAGTGTCGAGTTATGATGCTTCCTGGTGTTTCCCCCTTCTCTTCTTATTCCGATTTCTGATCTCTTTGTAAAGGTTCCAATCTTTTTGCATGAGCAAAGCTCTGCAAGTTTGAGTTCCATGAATACAAGTTCTTAGTTTCATTTCAGAGTTGTGATTTTGAGTTTGCTAGATTGAATGTATAGTTTCAGAATGATTCAATGAAATACAATGAAAATCCTTTTCCATGTTTGTCTGATGTCTCTTTGTGTCTCTGTCAAATTGTTGTATACTGATTTGTAAGGCATCTCTGTATACCTGTTTACAAGGTAAACAGTGTAACGATTTTCGAGTTTCTTTCAAGGAGAGTGTAATATCTTGAAGATTGTCACTGATAGTATGATGTTTCATGAGGATTTGATGTCCAGATAGGGGGAAGAAAGAATGATGTGCAAGGTGCATTGTTTGATTTCTAGTTGTATAGGATTTGAGGTTTTCTGTTGATAGGCATCTCATGACTCCATGCCCAGGATTAGGCACTGGTTTGACTAGACTTGTAACCAATCAATTTAATCAATCACATTTCCTTTTATGTTTTCGTGTGTTGAAAGATAAATCAAGTATGATGGGCTGGAAGCCATCCCCTGATTCACTCTGAGTAGTGAATCCCTTAGACAGGATGTTAATGTCCTGTCTAATCCATGATTATACCTGCCTATGATTTGTAGAGAAATTATCATTCGAGGTAGATGTTCATAGGTACACCCGCCTGGGTCTGTGGAGCCCAAAGTGAAGAAGGATTCAAATCCTTGTCAATTAGCATTTCTCTTGCCAGGAAAAGAGCATTAAAGGGGAGAGATCAGGTTATGGTCTAGTTATTTACCTGTGCAAGAAAAATAGCTAACAGGACCTTTGGTTCCATGAGGTCGCGTGGTAGTGTTATCTTTTACCATTTGAGACTTTGACATTCCTGTAGGAGTGCTAGAGGATGCTTGTTGATGTTACCTTCTTCTTATTCTTCTTCAAGATCTTCTTCTTCTTCTTCATTGGAGGCTTGTTCATTCCTATATTTTAATGTTCATGATTATATCTTGTATTAGTGCTTCAGAGTTGCAAATATTGTATTATATTTGGTATTCGATTATTGTGAAATACCCTACGACTTGTGTAAAGGATTATGTATCATTGTTTATACCTTATGGTATTGGATGTACTTGTTATTCATATGAGTTAATTGTAATTATTATTAATCTAAATATTTATTTTGTTATACGTAATTCTACGTCATGGGACCCTCGAGGATTGTTAACTGTATTTGTAGGATTTGAGCAATACAAATCCACAAAATCCGAAGATCACCTGCATACAAAAACCTGTTACAAGGAAGTAGAGACAAGAAGAGGGCAAGGGTTTGACTCAAAAAATGAAGAAAATATACTCAAATAATGAATGAATAAAATATACAATGGATCATCCTTATAAAGGAGATCAAAAGCTTTAAAAGGAAAACCCTAGTGCATGTAATAATTAGTTAAATTATTACAAGACTAATGCATGCAAGTTTATATTTAAAACAACTAGTGCATGAGTTTAAAACAACTAGTGCATATGTGTTTAAATATAAACAACTAAAGTAAAAGAGTTGACATCTTAAGAAGGGAGTAAAGTTAATTAACATAATTAATACTTTACTCTAACACCCCCCCTTAAGATGAGCAACAATGCAGCTACAAACAATGCAAGAAGAAAGCAAAGGAAACTACAATGTTGAAAACATAAAAATGGGTCCCGACAACATGGCCTGATGAGGTACCCAACATAACTAAATCTTTGTAAAATGGAGAAATGGAGAAAACCCAATGGGAAAAAGCTCTACTCCAAAAAGAGATAGAAATAGAAGGAAGGAAGGCCTTATCATTGAGACCCCCCAAGGACAACTTCCTTCACCCCAAGCATAGAACACAGCTGAAGATATTGTGGGGATGCAAAAGGTTTAGTGAAGATGTTAGCAACCTTCTCAGTAGTGGGAATATACTCCAAACTCAGAGAGCCATCCTGAATCAAATGTCTGATGAAATGCATATGAAGCTCAATGTGCTTGGTCCTCTGATGCTCAACCGGGTTGCGGGAAATATGTATGGCACTTTGATTGTCACACCAAAGAATAGTGGGACTATCAGGAGGAAAACCAAACTCTGTCATCAACTAGCGAAGCCATAAAACCTCCTAACTAGCTTGTATAGTTGCTCGGTACTCTGCCTCTATAGATGATAATGCATGAGCTATTTACTTCTTTCAAGACCATGTGATAGGATGAAAACCAAGATAGAAGACAAAGCCAGAAGTAGACCGTCGATCAGTAGTATCACTAGCCCAATCTAAGTCTGTGAAACCAACAATGTGAGGATCCCTTGATTTATAGTGAATGCCATAAGAAGTAGTACCCCAAATGTACCTCAAGATATGTTTGGCCACTTGCCAATGACTCTCATGAGGATCATGTGAGAATTGAGAGACAAGGCCAACCACAAAGGAAATATCAGGACGAGTGTGTATCAAGTACAAAAAACTACCCACTAGCGCTCTGTATAATCTGGGATCCATGGTAGGAGTAGAGTAAGTGGTAGATAAAACAACACTTGACTGAAAAGGTGTGGGAGCGGGCTTGCAATTAAGCATGTTGAACCACTGAATCATATCAAGAGCATACTTCTCCTGAAGTATGGAAATCCCATTTGAAGACTGAATAACCTGTAGGTCCAAAAAATAGTGTAGAAGTCCAAGACCAGTCATCTCAAACTGCTCTCTCAATGTGCATTGAACACTTTGAATCATAGAGGATGAGCTACCTGAAATGATGAGATCATCAACATATAGCACAAGTATCAATAGATAGCCCCATGATGCTGAATGTACATGGTATGATTAGAATGACAGCGTGTGAAGTGTGAGGCAAGCAAAAAAGAATCCATCTTCTCATACCAAACCCTAGGGGCTTGTTTGAGACCATAGAGAGACTTCTAAAGTCTGCACATCATAGAAGAGTCCTACACAAAACCTTGAGGCTACTCCATGTAGATCTCCTCATGTAGGTCTCCAAGCAAAAAGGCACTCTTTACATCCATCTGATATGATGTCCATCCTTGAGAAGCTGCAAGTGAAAGTACAAGGTGAATAGAATTAATCTTGGCGACATGAGCAAAGGTCTCAGAGTAATCAATACCCTCCACATGTGAAAAGCCCTTTGCCACAAGACGTGCCTTATACCTATCAACGGAACCATCAACAACATATTTGGTATGGTACACCCACTTACACCGAACCAACTTCCTTCCTTTCGGAAGAGGACAAAGATCCCAAGTGTGATTCTTCATCAAAGAAGAATACTCCTCATGCATAGCCCTATCCCACTCAAGCTGGCCTGTCGCCTCTGAAAATCATTGAGGATCATCTGAAATAGCATGACTCGATAAACCAATACCAGATGTCTGAGCACATGTGCAATGAGTATCTAAAGGATCACTTGCCAAAGGTACAGTTGCATCAATAGTATCATGAGCCCATTTGGGCACATGTGGAACATCTAGTGGAGGTGGGCAAGGTGGAGCATCATCTGACTCTTCCGCAAAGGAGATAGAATCCTTTAGAGGAGAAGATGAAGAACTAGGTAGTGAAGAAGAAGCTAATGATGGAGGATCCATCTAAGGATAGGGCTCATCAAACTTAACATCTCGCTGAAATGGGACTTCTCTGGAATCATGATCAAACAACCTGTACACCTTCACATCCTCACAGTAGCCAACAAATATGAGTGGTTGACTTTTCCTCTCCATGGCTTTCCTCTAAACATCTGGAATAAATTTTGATGAAAATAGACAGAAATCTAGATGGTGCTCAAGTAGAGCTTTCTAGTGCTTCTTTTGGATCAAAAAATGGAGCTAATTTGAGCAAATTAGCCCCCCCCCCTGAAATGCAAAAAAGATAATCTAGATTTGATAGTAGAAACAACAAGCTAGATGATAGAAAAAACTAGATAAATATGCATGAGAGCGTCGAGCTTGTAACCATCTTTCCGGCGATATCTCATTTGTCGAAAAATGATGCCTAGAGCTCTCAGAACGCCAATTTTAGTGAAAGATGCTCCAAAAGACAAAAAAAAAACCCAAAAAAACATTGGGTGAAGGCACTAGCCCCTAGTCACATGGGGCTCCGCCACTGGTAGTCAACTGCTTGCAGCTAGCGGTTAAGTCTAACCCCTGGCGGTTAGCACTTATCGTTGGCGGTTAAGTCCTCTGGCGGCGCTTGGGAGGCTCATCGGTGGCACGCGGGAGATAGGCAGCGCTCTGGTGGTGCGTTGGTGGTGCTCAGGTTGTGGTGGAGACAAGCGGCATGATGGTGGCCACTCAAGTTGCGGTGGTGCGTGGGTGGAGCACAGGCAGTGCGCGGGCGGCGCACTGGCGGCGCGTATTTTTTTTTTAAAAATTTTTGCGCTTTGAAAATCATACGGAAGGCTACCTTGGGGTGTGTGCACAGTCGTACGACCCTAGGGCAAAAAAATTTACCTCCCTGCAACGTTGTCCAAATTTGACGTGTTTTATATCAAAATAGGGTTTTTGGGTGCTACAAGCTCAACAAAGAGGTTCGTTTGAGCTCAAAGTGCACCAAAATTTAGGGAACCCCTAATTTCAATAAAAAAACCAAAAAAAATCCCTAATCTGAAACAGATGAATTTATAATCTCTGAATCCTTCAAACGCGAACAAGCTGTAGCAGATTAGGCTCTGATACCATGTAGGATTTGAGCAATACAAATCCACAAAACCCGAAGATCACCTGCATACGAAAACCTATTACAATGAAGTAGAGACAAGAAGAGGGCAAGGGTTTGACTCAAAAAATGAAGAAGAAAATATCCTCAAATAATGAATGAATAAAATATACAATGGATCATCCTTATAAAGGAGATCGAAAGCCTTGAAAGGCAAACCCTAGTGCATGTAATAATTAGTTAAATTATTACAAGACTAATGCATGCAAGTTTATATTTAAAACAACTAGTGCATGAGTTTAAAACAACTAGTGCACATGTGTGTTTAAATATAAACAACTAAAGCAAATTAAAGAGTTGACATCTTAATAAGGGAGTAAAGTTAATTAACATAATCAATACTTTACTCTAACAGTATTTGAGTTGTGCATATGTACTTGTTTGTATCTCATGGTTGTATTGCTTCCGCATTATTATCATCATTGTTTGTAAACTCTTAAGAAAAAAATCATTTTGTAAACATAGTAACTTGTATTAGGTTAAATTCTCTTAGGTTCCTTGGCGGGGTATTACACTCTTGATAGCTGGAAAACTTGAGAAATGGAGTTATCCCTTTGCTTCAAACATCTAAGAAGTCTCAAGCAAACAATTTTTTTTGGGTGAAGTTACTCAAGAATGATGGACCAGAATTATGAATGATATGAATGATTTGGTGCCAAGAGTGGTAAAAATTATTTTAGGGGAAGAATTTGTGCCCAATGACCACACATTTAGGGTTAATAGTGCCATTTTGACTATCTTTATCTTCATTTTCTTGGTAATGAGAATATCCTTGAGATGAAAGCTATGCAATTATATCAGGGTTTTTTTAATAGAAACCTACTAGGAGACATGGAGAGGGCTATAGAAAATGTGGATGGAAATCTAATGGTTCTGCAGGTATAGATTTCGATAATGGAGATGGTCTGGAACACCCTCATAGGGAAGATATCACCAAGAGACCAATTCTAGTTATGGGGATAAGAGGGATTTTGAAATGTAGAAACCAACCATAGAAAGGAATATAGAATTTTTGTAAAAATGGCTAGGGTAGAAGAAGGCAACCTTGGAGATAGATTGGTGGAAAATATATATGATTGAGGAAGGGTGTGTCCCATTTGAAAAAGAAAATCAAGATAATGTAGATCAGGAAAGATCAAAGTCGAGTGAGGAAAAGAAGTTGGACAAGGTAAAAATAGCTGATTTGAGGAAGAGAGGAAGAAACCATCGAAAAAGGGTCATAGAAGCAGTGGATGACACCTTTGGACAATCCAACAAGAGTGATGACTGCTACTTTGTTGATAATAGCCTATTCGAGGAAAGCAGGAAGAGAAAAGACATCAATAAAAGACTTCAAGCTTCTCCAGTGGATCAAACGGATGTTGCAGGACCTTCTTCAAGCCACTAGGATTCAACTGCTTGATTAGTTAAGATAAGATTTTGACCAATAGGTTTATTCCTTAGTTTCATGAGCTAAATTTTGTAGAAGTCTTCTTAAATCTCTAGACTATTTAGCTCATTTTTTTCGTTGATACTACTTAGGAGGGGATTTTTCGTTCATATTGATAGTTTGGAGATCTCCCTATATTAGGGTAGTGTTATTAAAATCATATGGTTTAGTTTAAGTTTATTGCAGGGTGCTCAAACAATTAAGAATTTCTCATTAGTTGACTATATTTTATGATGATGTGGAATTTCATATATATATTATGTAAATTTTACTCATTTTCTAGTAATACAAGAGTTTGCTTCAGCCTTGTATTGACAAAGCACCAAAAAAAATGTATTACTTATAAAATAAAATGTTCATCTAAGTTAATATTGTTATTATGTAGAAAAATATTTTTTTTATATGTACAACTATTGTGGTGATAATGTATATGCATTAAATTGCTTCATATTATTTATTTATCCTATCACAAATATAAAATATGATTATAGTAAATTCTTTGTATTTTATAATGAAATGTCAAAGGTGGTTAAAAATATTATGACTATATAAAATTTGATACTAATTATTTTTTAAATATAATGTGTTATTTATGTCTCATATAAAAACTAAAGCTAACAAAAATTCATAATTATTATTATTTAGATTGTATATAGATTATATTGTAATTACTGTTTTAATATATATATATATATATATATATATATATATATATATATATTCCATCTAAAAACACTAATACCAACTATTATGAATTACAGAAAATTGATACATTTACTATTTTAATGACAAATGATATATTTTATTAGATTCAATTATAAGATTATCATATATATCTCTAAGAACTCTTTTTACTTTTATTTTTATGCTTGACAACCTCCTCTCCAACTCTACAACTCAGCAGAGACTGAAGGATGATTTCCACGAGCACCATTGTTAGTACTGAAAATGATTGTGAAACCATCGTCTTTTATTTTGGATAAGAGTTTTCCATTGAGCCCGCTCTCAGAACAAGATATCTCTTTGAAATTTTGATCCATATTTCTAATATTTCTTATGAATTCATTTGGGTTTTTCTTAAGATAAGCAAATATGCAGGTTCTAAGAATATTATAACTCTAATGCTAAAAAAATATGGCATTTTTATCAAATTAATCTTTGCTGTTGCACAATATAAGGAGGCGGGTGCAGCTTTGAACCAGGACAGCAAACAAACCACAGATGCCTTTCAAATAATAAATATTCCAGTACCCTATTGGTCCTTAAATATTAAACTTCATCACCTACGAAAATGTCAGTCTTACTAATAAAGAGACATAAATCTAGGAGAAAGTCAATACATCCAACTGTCTAGACAACTCATTAGCTGTGAAAACAATATTTCATATCCTAACTTACATCCCCCAAAGTATGGCCAGAAATCAAGTATATCTTCGTCCAACTATTTTTGTTCCAAAATAGACCTATAAATGTGGCCATTTCACTACCAAATTTAGCTTCAGGTCCTTGTTGAGGGCTGCATCCAACAACAACAACAACACAAATGATGATGGATCTGCAGGGCATCAACAAGATCTCTGTTCTACTGTTCTTGTTTTCCTGCTTCCTGCTTAAGATCCATACTAGTGCCTCTGCTGAAGGTTTTGAAGCTTACCCATCTGCTAATCTTTCTAGCTTTGATTTGGGACATGGCAGCATTCACAAATTGCTTCAAGTCTTCAATCAATCAAAGCTGGGTGGTGCAACAGCACCAAGGAAATGTAATTTGTTCAAGGGATCATGGGTCAAAGATGACTCCTATCCTCTTTACAGAGATGGACAATGTCCTTATGTTGATTACAAGGTGAGCTGTAGAGAAAATGGGAGACCAGATGGTGATTATCAAAAATGGAGATGGAAACCACATGCTTGTGAGATGCCCAGGTAAAACACACTGGACTTCTCTCCATTTTGTCTCTGTGTTTAGTACATAGGTTTTAGAAATAAGTCACACCCAAAATCAAAATCGAATTTGAATTCTAGCTTATCTTTATGAATTGTAGTTCAACATGGAAATGGCTATCCAGTCCTTAGGATGCACTAAGACATTCATATGATATATGAAGAGCATATATATTTTGATATATTCTAGCAACTGGATAGCTGTTTGTCTTCAACATATGGTTGTATATATGTTTTTTACTATCAACATTTCGGATCATATTCTATGATCCATCATCAGGATGCAAGAATTCAAGGATCCAAATGATAGATCATGGAGTATGGTATGAAACAGATGGATCCAAATGATAGATCATGGAGTATGGTATGAAACATTGATGGTAAAAACATATACACAATCATTTTTAGAAACATTATAATTAGATTATTATAGATTGTGAAAATCTGCTATCATTAATTTAATGCAGAAATCAAAATATGACAGATTTCTTAACTGTTAGCCAATAGGGTCTGTAGAATTCCTTAAGCCCTGTTTGAAAGACCATTAAGATTCAATGCAAATACCCAAGAATTTGTATAATTTGCTTAGATGGAAGATTTGTATGCATTCTACAGATTCAATGCCATCGATATGCTGGAGAGGCTGAGAGGAAAGAGATTGATGTTTGTTGGTGACTCAATAAGCCAGAACCAGTGGGAGTCCCTTGTCTGCCTTCTCTATCCATTCGTTAAGCAGAATACTGAATCTGCGGATCCTACTAAACGTCGTCTTCAAGCTGAGACTTCTCACAAAGTTCCTGTTAGACAATTTAAAATCCCAGTAAGTTTTTTCTTGCTTTTTCTCTTTTTGTTTCAGTTTTGGTTTAAATAGAACATTTTAAATTCTGGTTTGTTAGATAGTTCAGCTTAAAATACATTATTAATAGCTGTAGAAAATGCTAATGAATCATCTAAACAAATTAAAATTGAGATTTTGATTTTGTTGGGATACAAAAGACTTCTAAAATCTGCTCTAAGTCTATTATATATTGGCTTTTAAATCACATTAATAAATGTATCCTACTTAAAAAAGAAGTGCAATTTTGTTAATTTCAGTGTAGAACAAAATATTAGCTTTTAAATCACATTAATAAATGTACCCTGCTTAAAAGTAATTTTGTTAATTTCAGTAAAGAACAAAATGTTTTCTTTAGACAATACAGAGGGCTTGCAGAATCTTTTCTATATTAGATTGTTTCTGAAATCACATTAATAGATGTACCTACTAAAAAAGCTAGTGTGTGATTTTGTTGAGCTTTAATTTCAGTGAAGAATGAAACGTTTATCTTTAGGTAATACAGAGGATTTGTAAGATCTGTTCTACAATAGATTGTCTCTGACAATACATTAATAGATGGATCCTATGAAAAAGGCTAATCTGGTTTTGTTGAACTTTAATCTCAGCAAAGAATAGAATGTTTATCTTTAGATAATACAGAGGACTTGCAGAAAGCTCTAGACTAGATTGCCTCTAAAATCACATTAATAGATGAAGAATAAAACATGTATTGTTTAGACAATACAGAGGACTCACAGAATCTACTCTACAACAGATTGCCTCTTAAATTAATCTATAAAAAAGTTAATAAGTTTTTACTGAACAAAGAACAGAATGCTATATCAGTTTCTGGATTCAATTGTGTAGAATTTTTTATCATCAACGTTTTGGATCATACTATATGATCCGCCATCAGGATGCAAGAGAGCAAGAGATCCATCTTATGTTCCTCTTGCTCTTTTGCATTCTGATAATAGATCATGTAGTATGATCGGAAACGTTGATGATAAAATATTCTACATATGTATGAATTGATGATAAAATATTCTACTTGCAGGATCTGCTCTAAAACAGATTGCTTGTTGGCTGTATGTAACATATCATTGTGGGTCTGATTGCAGGAATACAAAGCTTCAGTAGAATTTTTCTGGGATCCACTTTTGCTGGAAGTAAGCGTTTCTGAGAGTGGGAAAAAAGTTTTGGATCTTGATAGCATACGAAAGTATGGAAAACGTTGGAAGAATGTAGATATCTTGATTTTTGAAACCTCCCACTGGTGGGATCATGTAGGCAACCAGAGATCGTAAGTAATCATAAGATTTCCAAATTTTTTATAAACCTGTTATAAAATTTCCACAACTCCAGATTGGTTTTCCAATTGATATTTGTAAAGATGAAATTGTGTGTTATGATTGAACAGTTATGATCAGATCAAGGTTGACGGGCGCGTGTTTGAAGCAACCAGTGATCCTATACGGGCTTACAGGAAGGCATTGAACACTTGGTCCAACTGGGTTTCTGAAAACCTGGATCCTGCAAAAAATATGGTCTTCTTTCGTACCATGTCACCCAAGCACATTGAGTAAGCTTTTCTTCACCTTGTTCAAACATGTTTTTCATTACTTCCATGCATTCTCCTATATGAATAGCTATCAGGTGAAGAACATAAATGGTTTAATATATAGATTGGTTTATAGATTGAAAGTAACATAAGAGATTATATTGGTATGATATATAAATTGGTTTTATCAATTTATAATATAAGAATTATATTGGTATAACATATACATTGAAGATAAACATATATAATATATAGATTGGTTTACAGACTGAAGATAAATCTTAATTTACAACATTGGAATTACATTGGTATAATATTTAGATTAGTTTATAGATTGAAGATAAACATCAAGTTGTAGCATAGAAACTAAGCTTCAAACACAAAGTTATATGGAAAAATTTAAATTATTCGTAAATTTTATCAGTCTATAATTTTAATATAGTGAATTATATAAATAACAAATATGATTTTATAAATTAAATAAATATGAAATGTAATATATATTTATCCAAGAGTTGATAATAAAGAGGGGTAATGTAGCTTATAAAAAAATTGGTACATAATGATAATAATTATATATTAATCTTAGAATAGAGATTAAGTCTCGAAAATAAAGTTATATGAAAGAATTTAAATTATTAGTATATTATCAATCCACAAATTTAATATACTAAATATGTAAATAATAACTATAATTTTATAAATTAAATAAATATTAAAATATTTATATGTACCATAAATATAATTTGAGGAGTTGATTATGAAGAGGAGCAATGTAGCTTATACTGACATTGCTACATAATGATAAAGATTATATATTAATCTTAACATTATTTTTAAATGTACATAATTACATAGAAATGGAAACAACTATTTCTACTATTTATTTTCTTATTATTAGCTATTGTAATTAATGTGGTCAACATTAGGAAATTAAACCAATGATGTTTTTGTTCTTGTAATAACATTAATATGGACTACATATACATAGATTACAACACAAGATAAGCACATATAACTTAATTATTTGAAGATCAATAACATGAATAATTTTATAATAGATTTGATTGATTCAACAAACAATGCATATTCTCTAAGAATTTTGATGAAGCTCCCCAAAATAGAATTTGTGTTGCAAGAACTAACTACATAAGAAAAATGTTTATAAAAATAAAGGTTATTTTCTCCTAGGGAAAAATGAATCCCAACCTCTAACAATATGTACAATCTTCCAACACCTATAAAACAAAATAACTCTAAACATATCTCTCCTTACCTCTTGCTAAAATGAAAATTATAGCCACCCTCACTCAAATCTTCAATCTATATTTGATAGTGTTCATCCAAAATCATAATGCCACCAAATTAGCCATTTGGAGACATGATTCTTAATGAGCTACAATAAATAATTTTAGTGTTTTCCGTCCATTTGGTATTCCCTAAAATGTGTGTCCTTCAAGGTCATTAAAGATAATTCAAAAATGGGCTAGCAATGTAAAATCTCACTCAATGCTCGGTCAAATATGATTTAATAACATAACACCCAACTTAGTGATGTGACATAGATGCCTTACAAATAGCACTATATTGAATGATTTTTTCATTGTAATATACCTCACTTACTTAGGCATCATGGGAATCCACCTCAATGAATAAGGTGTCAGAGATCTTATAGCATGTCCCTAGTGGGTAAAGAGAAGCATTCATAATACTCCATCCTTGAAGTTTGGCGTTGCAAGATACATGCTGGCTTATATTTTTATAAATAAAAAAAATAATACAAAAGGTTGAAACCCTAGAGGGGAAAAGATAAATAGATTAAATTTATATTCATTTGATGCCAATTTATTGATTCTTGTGATGTTTCAATATTACATGGCTATGGTAATAATTTTTTTTGAACCCCTCTCATGTTGTGACATGCAAGCATTCAATAAAATTTAACTATAGAAATTTATGTGTATGTGTATGTGTATGTGAATGTGAATGTGTACATGCGTATGCGTATGTGTATGTGTATGTGTATGTGTATGTGTATGTGTATGCATAGGTGTGTGTGCCTGTGTGTGTATGTATGTATATATGTATGTGTGTATGTGTGTAATGTATACAACTTACATGTATGTATGTATGTATGTGTGTGTGTATGTATGTATGTATGTATGTATATCTATATGTGTGTATAAACATAAGAATTAACTAATTTTACGTATCTTCCTTAGCTCCAATTTTCCACTTAATGAGATAATTAATATATTATCTTCCCAATAAGTCTTCTTTGAAATTTTATTCTAAAATGCACTCTATCAATTTCTTTGGTCCTTTTGGCATTTGTGCCTTCCACTTAAGCGTCACTAGTTCTATGCTTCACATGTCTCAAATCCCTTGACCTTCATGATAATTATGAAGGTCCACCCTATTAAAATGAGTTGAATGTTTATACATCCTTTAGAAAGTCAATTGCACACATAACTAAAAATACCTTCTTCAATAATTTGTGAGCTCTAGGATCATCTTCCATCAAAGTTCATTATATCTTTATAATGAGAACATTTCTCTTTCGTAAGATGAACCAAAAGTAGATCATCTTATTTTGAATCCTTTATTATTATTCATTGATTTTTAATATATAACTGCATATTGGATTTCTCATCAAACAATACTAGATACATAACTATATTTAAATCTTATGCATTTTGCAATGTTTTTGATCTTCCACTTTCAATAGCTAATTATAAGTAATTCATGTAGCTCTTCAACACCTTTATAATTGAATATATATACTACCTGGAATGGTTTCTTCCTAAATCTCATGTTTATATAATAATTACAATAAGACTTAGATTGTGCTAAAAATAACTCGAACTACTTGGACTTATCACTAACTAGACATTATAATAAATTTCCTAAACTTTAGTTCGTGACATCTAAATTTTCTTCAATATTTACATGATAAGTTTAATCAAAGTTTAGTCTACTAACTTGAATTTTTCTATTAAGTCTACTAAAAATTATCAATAAACTTGGAATATATGTATATATATATATATATATATATATATATATATACCACTACCTCCTTGAAAAATAAATTAGCATTACTAGGGAATCAAAAGTATTTTGGAGAAATATAATGGGCAATTATAAATATTCTATAAAAAAACTCAAGAATTAAACCTTTGAGTTCTGAAGGATACTTTCATAAAGTACATTATGATATCTTTTTAAGATCTCTCGAGCAATGTCAATGAGTAATATAATCTCATTTTTACTACTTACTATGTATTGGTATATTTATGACATCTTTATATAAACCTTTATCTATTAAATGTTATAATTGGTCAACATTATCCCTCATTCAAAAAGAGCTAAGGTCTTATCAACTCTAAAATATCTAATCAATCCTCCATATTATTTTTTTCTAATCAAGTTCTCTAATGATCCCATATGAATTGTCTTTAAATGAACATTTTTGTAATGATTGTTCCATTTCCATCATGCTCCACTTGAAAAAAAATTCAAACTTTGTTAATGTCAATATTGATCAAACTTGATGAATTTTTTCTTAGTAGCTCCACAATTTTTTTAGTTATTAAATCATCAACTTAAATTCTTGACAATCAAACCTCATGGTTTTGGTAACTACTGCACATGTACCATTGAGATCAAAAAATAAATTCTCATAGATATTCTAAATCAAAAAATATTTTATCTTCAAACATAGTCTTTAGTGTGTAAAGTATACATGCTAGCTTTGTCTACATGAACTATATTTCTTTAGATTTTTCAAGATTTAGCCCTCCTTTAGCAAGTTTGTAAAATTTAATTTAGGTTCTCTAAGTGTTCCCTATATATGCTATTTTATTCAAATTATAAAAATAATTTCCAAGTAACAAATCAAATATTTTGTTAATTACTCCTACAAAAGTATTTAAAACACATCAATTTAGGTGGCTAGAATAACCATTCACACAATCTTTAGTCTTCCAACATGTTCTCCACTTATCATTCTCTCTAATTTGGATTTGGTGATGGCCGCTCTTAATATCAATCATTATGAATCACTGAATATCCTCTTAAGTAATTAGTTAGATTATCCATTCTTAGTATTACAAATCTACAAATATTAATTATCATGTTAGTAGATATTAATTTTGCATACACATTTCTTTAGTGCTATTAATATTGGTAAAATATACAATCTAAAAAATTTCAACTTTTCCTCAATAGTTCTATTGAATTTGTATGTATGCATGTGTATGCATATACATATATATGTCCTCATTTTCTATATTTTGAATATTTAATGCAAGGAATTTCAAAATCAAAATAGATGATTATAGTCTAAGATATTTTTGAAGCAATGACAATCCTCAATAGAAAAACAAAAATATGTTATAAAGGTGCGAGGTTATGACTTTAGAAATATTTATAAGAAAGGTAAATAAAATTTCG
The DNA here is from genome assembly GCA_027943335.1 of Chamaecyparis obtusa. Taxonomy (NCBI): domain Eukaryota; kingdom Viridiplantae; phylum Streptophyta; class Pinopsida; order Cupressales; family Cupressaceae; genus Chamaecyparis; species Chamaecyparis obtusa. Next base: position 993,705 of record BSBK01003091.1, on the reverse strand, counting down.
TAGTTAACACCCTTTATCAATGAGAAGTAGAGGAAAATTCTTGTTTCATTTTTTATCACAACCTAAATTGTTAGAACAAGCATGAGAAGAGTGGTAGCATAATCCTCAATACAAAACCTCACTAATGTCAAAAAGACCCACAATCTTTTGATAAGTATGCTTGGAAATCAAATTCATTATGATGCAAAGATATATTATTTCTATGTAAAAAAAGTTGATTGAAAGAAGATATTATCTCAAATGTATAATTCTTCAATAAAAAGACATTTAGGGTTTTTACAATCCTATCATCATATAAAGAAACATTTCTTTTGGGAAGATCTAAATGTAGATTGAAAGAAATTTGTGGTTGAATATTTGATATTCCAAAGAAATAAAGATATTTACAAAAATAAAGACTTTGGGCCTCCTACAAACATTAGGAGATCCAACACAACTTTTTAGAGGAAATATCAATGTAGTTCATTATTGGGTGGACAAAATCAAATAATCTTGATGTGGTTGTAGTTGTTATTGATAGACTCACTAAGTATGAATATTTTGTGGACTCTTTCATCCATTTCATACGTCCTAACCCTCTCTTCACTAGCATATTTTGGACAAACTTATTTATAGCATGGAGTGAAAAATAGTATGGAGTTCCTCTTGTAATCTACAATAAAATGAACAAATGAAAATTGTGAATAAATACATAGAGGGATATTTAAATTGTCTTGCCTCTTATAAAAAATACAATGGTCCAAATGAATAATGATAGTAGAGTGGTGGTACAACACACATTTCATGTGTCCAATAAAAAGATTCCATTTGAGGCTCTTTATGGATATCATCAACCATATATTACATATTTATAATCTCATTCTAAATCTCATGTTGTAGAGGCTAATATTTAACACCAAAAAATATGTACTACAAAATCTTAAGGATAATTTCAAAATCAAATGAAATAAGTAGATAAAAATTGTAGTGAGAAGAATCTAGAAGAGGAAAATTGGGTATTTATTTGATTACAACCTTATAAATAATAAATTCGATAAGAAACATAAGAACATGAATATTGAACACCTAAATTTTATGGTCACTATAAGGTTTTCCATTGAATAGGAAGTGTAGCTTATAAATTAGAAATTCCTCTATTTCAAAATTCATCATATCTTCCATGTATCTAGTTTATGAAAATCAATAGGTCAAAATGAAACTGTTGTGAAATAGAGCTATCTACAAGCTCTTTAAAATCAAGTGAGAATATTCCAATTGAAAATGCAAGATGAGAAGATGAACTATTCATATTGAAGCATCCAAATTTTCTAAGTATTAAGGATAATTATTTTTTGAATGGGAGGGGCATACTAGGTCCCTAATATTCTATCTTTATAAAAATAACTAGGGTTAAGAACTTGTGGCATTTTAATATCACTTATATTTAAGACATCAATTCTTGTTAGTTAAAATGTGGGAGGTGTGTCCTTACATAGTTAAATCTATAAATAAAGTGGATATGTTTCTTCCAAAACATCATATCATCAAATATTGAATTTGTGCAATATAATCTAATTATTGTAGGTAATTGCCACAAAATGTTTTGTTATTTTATAGATGTTTACATTTTATAATAAATATCATAAAATATACCTTCAAAATCTTGCAACGTCACTTTCTTTCACTTAAAATGAGACTTCTACCAAGGTTCAATTGATTTTTCCTTTCCTATCCTATCTAGAAAGTAAGATTGAAATCAAACAAAATCTTCATTTTATATATATTGAACTTTAATTTTAGTACTTTCATTAGATCAATCTTATGATAGCTACATATTAACCATTGCATTTTACATTTCATATAGTCTATTGACCATCCATCATGGTATGAACTCAACTTTAGTTGTATCCTGAGTACTCACCACATGGTATTTGATATTTTTTCCACTTATGATAAGCGTCATATTCACTAAAATAATTGTTTCATGTTCCTCTATAAGGCCTAAAAATTATTTTAAAAACTCATTAAGACATTAACCATAGCATCCATATACTTTCTTGATTGTACTATAGTCTCTAATGTTTTATAATACCTTGCATTGTAATGAGTTTCATTTCCTAGTGTATTTTATGTCTCCTTTTACAAAGTGGAACCACTTTGACCCCTTGGTCTATCTTTTTTATTCATTTCTAGTTATTTCAACAAAAGAAATATCATCAAATTACAAAATATACTACAAATTTATAAAGACATTAAGAAAGAGAAGGGATAACTTGTTGACCTTTTACTATATTATTTTTATTTGGGAATTTTTATAAATAATAGAGTAATTTTATAAAAAAGTTACAATAAATTTCAAGGGGTTGAGTTTAATTGGTTAAAATGTTGGGTTCTCATTGTGGAGACACAAGTTCAATTTTCCATAAGGGCATCTAAAGTGGAATTCAAGGTTGTGGCTCTTGGTCTTCCATAGGAAATAGTTTCTAAATAATTGTGGATTTTGAAGTAGTTTCTCTTTTTCTTCCATTGCCAATTTCTAATGTGTTTGGTTGTAAGGTTATCATATTGGTCTAATGTGGGTGTTTGTATGAATAAGATATTTGTAATCAACATTCAATTAAAAAGGGAAAAAAATTAATAAATTTATTTAAAAATAATTTGCTCTTATCTTCAATAATCTTTTCCTTGAAAAAGGTTTGAAACTAAGATATAATTGGAAAAATAATATCTTGTTTGTTTTCCTAAAATTTCTAGTTAAAAATATGAAAAACCATTCATTTGAAATCTTAATAAATCTAGCATCTAAGAATAAATCACAAATCAAATAGATGTTCGAACCAAAATTCATTACCAACAAAAACTAAGCTACTATTAATTTATTTTTCTAATAAATTTTATGCTTTATATGTCTCCCTGAATATATCAAAAATTGATAAATCACTGATTATTTGAGACAACTTAAGTTTAATTTTTGATAAATAAAAAATCATCTATCACCAACTCTAAAATGACAAATTAATTCTATTTTACAATAAAAAATTTATTTAATTCTTTTTTAATCTAATAGCATTATGCAACATATTTACAATATTAACACATATAAATACACTACTTGAAGAAATAAATAGACAAATGAATATAAAAATTATGAATTTCAATTATATACTTAAAATTCTAAACTACACAAACATACTTCTAAAATTATATAACATTAATATAAACTATAAATTATATAAAAAGAAATGAAATAAACCTTTGTTAAAACAAATTTAAGAACTTCTAAAATAAAATATAATATTGTAAAACTAAACTACATATAATAGATATAATATTAATTCTTCACACAAAATAACTATATAATCACATAAAAAAATAAATTATTTAATTATAAATTAATAACTACCTAACACCATGATTTCATATGTGCATATACTGGGATTCAATTTTTTAAAATAATTATATTAAATTAAAAGCTAATTACTTTTAAATTAATTATTTGTCGAGCATCACTACTAAGTTTATACTTTTCATAATATTTTAATATCATATTTACAAAACAAAACAAATTATTTTAGACCTTTGTTCTATAGGGCAACATTTTGATTTATTGTTTTTAATAATAAAAAAGAAAATAAATTATTTTCAATATATAACTAGAAAATATTATCTATAGGAACAATAAGAGAATTAAAGTATATGTCATCTAATTATACCCTTTTAATTAAAGTTCATAATTATATGGAGCATTAAGTTGGTATGAAAATTTTATTATTAAATTCATAATATTTTTATTTTGTACAATTCAAATATTTACATAGAACATTGTTGATGAAATTATTATTATTTATTAATTTATGAAATATAAAAAATAAATTTAAATTCTTTCTAATTTAATGGAGGTTGATTGCAGCATTGGATTAGATAGAGATAATTGTTACAATAAAGTAAAACCTGATAAGAAGATTCTGAATCTCCTTGCGATACCACCTCAAGTGGGTATAGTTAAGCGCATAGTCAAGAGGACAAGATATCCTGTACGTTTGCTAGACATAGCAAAGTTGTCTTCATATAGAATAGATGGGCACCCTTCAATTTATAGTAAATTAGTACTTGTATCTGAAAAGAGTGACCCTCAATTTTACTCAGATTGTAGCCATTGGTGTTTACCAGGCGTTCCAGATACTTGGAATGAACTTTTATATGCCTCTCTTGTTATGAATTGATTCTTTACTTAAGGATTCCATAAATTTGGGATCCATATGTAAGCTGCACATTATTAATATTTTCCCATGAGGTTGATTCTATCATAAGATGGTTGGATAGTTTATATTTTTTCTCAAGAAGTCAAAAATACTAAACCGTGGATTATATTTTAGTTACTTTGATGCTTCCACCTTTGTTGAATTGGAAGGTAGATATATTTGGTTGTTAATGCAATAATAAATCCTTCCTTGACATTAGCTAGTTGAGACAAGGACCAAATTAAAATATTTATTCTTAATCTTACATGTTAATACATTATAAATGTGTCTAGAGGAGGAAAATACATAGCTTACCCTTTTAATCTCTCTCTCTCTCTCTCTCTCTCTCTCTCTCTCTCTCTCTCTCTCTCTCTCTCTCTCACACACACACACACACACACACACACACACACACACACATATTTAATGCTCAATTTTTATCATTTTAGAAGTAAACTAAGTATAATCCTACATTTATTAATATGCATGTCATTAGTCTTTTTTTTTTTTAAAGGTGTTTCCAACTTAGTTGAATTTCAATATAGATATATTTAGTTATTAATGTAATAATACATTGTTCCTCAAAATTACTTAACTAGTTGAGAAGAACACCACATTAAAATATATATACCATTATCTTAAATTATATGTTAATATACATGAAGATATGTCTAGAAGTAAATTGCATACTGAATCATACGAAGGGAAATAGGTCTCTAGACCCCTACAAGCTCAACACGCCCACCTGTGTCATCCACACACTATATTGACTTGCATTGGAAATATATACTTTCCTGGTGGGAAGCTAACCAATCCATACCAAAAAAAATGTCATATGAGCCCAAGGGTAGGATATGAAGATCTACAATGGAAACAATGAAGAGATAGTTTATTCTTGTTGATTATGAGTTAGATTTATTGAGGAAAATACAGAGGCTAAAACAAGGAAGTAGGATAGTGAGAGAATATACAAAGGAATTCCATAAAATTATAATCAAGACAAGTTATTCTAAAGAAAACAAGGAGAAGATAGCTTGTTGCATCAATGGGCTAAGACCAATCATTCAAGAAGAGTTGGGTTTGATAAGGATTTATACCATAGAACATGCATTCTGATTTTCTCTAAAAATCAAAGAGAAAGTAAAGAGGAAGAGGATGAGATGAAAAAAGAAAGGGAAGCTCATATGGAGTTTGGGATGAAGATTCAAATTTAAAAAATCAGAAAAATAAAGACCATGGCAGCAATAAAAATCAAAGGAAGGGGAAGATCAAGTAGAGGGTTTGGAAAAGGAAATTACAAAGTAACTTGTTTTGAATGTGGAAAAGGACACAAAGTATATGAATGTCTAAAACATGGAAATGTGAAAAGAAGAAATGAATGAAAAGAAAGAGTTACAAATGTTAACGAGAAAGTTGAATATTCACTCTTAAAGGAGGCTAAAAATGGAAAAGTGCTAGTTTCTAGGAGATTCATGTTGAATGAACCAATTCAAAGAAAGAACCCATTTAGAGAAAGATGCAAGTGTCAAGGAAAGGGATGCAATTTTATCATAGATTGGTGGAAGCATAGACAATCTCATTTTTAAAGAGATAGTGAGTAAATTGTGGCTAGAGAGGATGAAACACCTACATTAATGTATAGGATATCTTGGCTACAAGATGCAAGAAAGTCTTGGTCAATGAACAAATCTTGGTAAAATCTAATTTACGATTTGAGTATTATGATGAAATAATGTGTGATATTATGCCTATAAATGTTTTTCATATTTTGCGAGGGAGGCCTTGGCAATTTGACATGAGAGAAATGTGTGATAGGTATACTAATACATATTCATTGATGAAGGTTGGGGTGAAACATAAGTTGAAGCCATTACAAGGAGTAACAAGAAAGGTATGAAGTAGTAAAAGGGTTTTTTTAGTAAATGATATAGATGGGATGAAGCAAGAAAATAATTTTTTTTGGTAAAAAATGCCAAGAATTTGAGAAGGATGATTTGTTGATGTGTATTGAAGTAGTTAGTAGAGAGTGGGAAGAGTTGATTTTAGGTAGGACAAAGTTACAACCTAAGGAAGGGTAAACTCATATTTTACTATTTTCTTTGATGAGAATAAAAGTGAAGAGATAGAGAAAATTATTGTAGCAGTAGGTAACTTTGATAAAACTAAATTTTAGAAACCTAATGTGGAGGTAAATGAAGGGTTATCCAATGAATCTTTGTTTAGGAATAGTACAAATGAAATCCCCTTGATCATGAATCTCGATTCTTTGTTAGGAAATGAAAAAATAAATCCTCTTGATCACTGTAATAACATTGTTTTGAATGAAGGAAACCAAATCGCAACAATGATATGTCTTTTGGAAGGTATTAATATGGTGAATTTTCATGGAGGAGACAAGATAGAAGGAGAGGGAAAAGTTAAAATAGAAAAATAGGTAATGCAAGATATTTGTTTTTTTGAAGGAGAAGGTATGAATTTAGGTGTTTATTTGAATTTTGATAGACAATGTTGGTGGGAAGTCAAATTTGATACTGTAATGCCCCGCCAGAGTACCCAAGAGAGATCAACCTAAAACTGTTACTAATTTTACAGAATAATTTTGTTCTTAAGAGTTTACAAGCAATATTGAATAACAAAGCACAAGTAAAACATAAAGTTCATATATACTCATATACACAATTTTAACTACATATTAAAAATCTCAAGGGTTCCTTGATGTAGAATTACGTATATACAATTTAATCTATTAAGTACAATAATCATATAAATCTTCTACATAATACACCATCTTAAAGAATAAACAAGTACATCTGAACCATAAGGTATACATGATAATCCACATTCATTGCACAAGTCATAGGGTATGTAAATACAACTGAGTACAAAGTACAAATAAAGAAAACATAGGAATGAATCTCCAAGGAAGATAGAATAATCTAAGTAACTACAAGAAGGATCATCCAACACTGGTATAGGAACGTCGGAGTCTCAAATGGTGAGAGAATCACTACCTCCTAACCTCATGGAAACCTATGGCTCCACTCCCACTATGGTGAGGAGATAACATCACACCTCACTTGGATAACAATACCAAAATCAATCATCAAATAATACTAACAAGGGATCCTATAAGTTCCTATCTCAAGGGTACAACTCAATAACTCAAAGGTCCACCTACTAATAAAGAGGCAACCAACACATGTAGGAAACCTAAGATGAAATTAGGAAAGTATCATCACATATGTCAACCCCTCAGAATGATCTCATTGGACTCCCACTCCCAAGTGTGAACATACGCGGAACTTGAAATCCTCTCATGTAGACAAGGATAATCGAGCATGCTAGAACTCACTGCCACTACTAGATAGGTAAGCATCTTCTTCCACACCCATTCTCAACCTATACTAGCACTCAAGGAATGTGAGAGGAATCTATTATCTTATTAATTCATTTTAAAACTCCATTTAATGTGTTATATTATCACTTATTTAAGTAACCTACAAAGGATACCCTAGTAGTCACTTCTGGGCTCCAATGCCTCCAAAGAAAGCCACTTCCCCTCTAACACCTAGATAAACTACCCTAAGTTCATAAATCTCGAAACATCTCATAATTAATCATGAATCTTAAAAGTCAATACCTAGTTCCAAAGTATCGCAGGAACACGCATTATAACCAATTTCCATTATAATAAAACCAAAGCTTCCACAAGGTTGGGTTATAACAAGATCAAATGTTATAGAAGTATGACATACAAACAAACATAACACATTAACCCTAACCCCGCCTCTAGTAACAATCCTAAAAGGATGACATAAAAAGATTCCCTCCTAACCCACAATCGCAGAAGGCTAAACATTCATAATAATTTAATAATAATAAACTAATTTGTAAAACACCACTACACAAATTTATTTATTTAAAATAACCACTAACAAAACTATAATTACATTCTTAAATTAAATTCCAATAATAAGGAAACCAATTTATAAAGTTAATAAAAATAAATTGATTCCAAGGCTTATAATTACTAAAATAATATAATTTCATCATAAAATCTTCGATTAGAAAAGAAATTTCCTTAATTAGTAATCAATAAAATTTATTAATTAATAATTTAACTTTATCTTCCATATTAGTCAATTACAAAAAATATCAACTAATATAATTTTCTAATTAAATAAGATTAAATGCTACATAATCCTATTTGAAAAATATTCAAAAAGAAAGTGTATATATATATATATATATATATATATATATATATATATATATATATATATATATATATATATATATATATATATATATATATATATATATATATATATATATATATATATATATATATATATATATATATAATAAACTTTACAACATAACTTCCAAAGGGGAACCTCCCCCTAGCTGCCACGACAACTTATGTTGTTGTCGGTAGCTAGAGCTTCTAGGGGTGGGGGTGGGAGTGGGGAAATCCCCCACCTTCAAATATTTTCACACACACGTGCACACACACACACACACACACATATATAATTTTTTAAATTTTTTTTTAACAATAAAATAGAATGAATAGAACATTAATATTTATATATTTATATTTATATATATACATATTTTCCTATAAAATTTACCAGCAAGAAAACTAAATAATTGGTTACTGCCAAGAAGCAAAATTACTTGGATAATTCGATTTGACACAAACCCTAAGGTTTTCTACCCAAAAAAATTTCAAACCCTAACTGATTTAAAATGAGATTTAATTATGGTATTTCCTAACATACCAAGCATTAATAACACAAGATCTCAAAAAGCTTAATAACCAAAAATCCAAGCATGATAAGAAATTCAACGAAAAATATTGAACCCAGATCTAACAGGCACGAAGAACATAATCTTTCTAAAATAAAAGAATTTAACTACGAGGGTTTTCAAATCCTACCTCAAACCACCAATTGAAAGAAACCACGAGAAAAAGTAGAAAAAACCCTAAAACTTTTCCAAGCTTTCACAAAAATCCTTCAATTCAATCCTTCCATCCAAAACCTACAAAATCTATATGTAGAATAATGGCCAAATCATCCTCATAAAGAAAAAGGAATCTGAAATTCGAACTCAACCACGTAAACCTGGAACTCAACTCAACAAACTTTGTTCGCATCAATCTCTCTTTTGCATAATTTAATTAATTTTCTAATTAATAATTCAATGCACTTTTGTATTTCTTGTTTATATCAATTAACTTAATTAATAAAAATTACTTTATTCTTTTAATTTATTTTAATTGAATATGCAACTAATTACAAATTTATAATAACTAAAGAATATTATTTTAATCATATTATATTATATATCCAATTGATAATCCATTATCAATTAATAGATTTTATTTTTAATTGAACATTTTGAATTTTGATAATTAATTAAATCCTTAAATTCTACCATTAGACTTTTAATTAAGTGTTTTTAATTAATAAATGTATTTAACTTATTTTCATTAATTAAATACCCTCACATTTAATTTCCAATATTTAATAAGATTTAACTATTTAAACCACATAATTAACCTTAGTAAATCATTTAATCATTTCACAACAATCACACCAACCAACCAAAGATCAAAAAGACCAACTGAACCTAATAAAATGATAATCATGCTCAAGGGAAAGGCTTGTGAATTCACGTCACCTAGACAAATTCAGAAAGTTAAAAGGTTAGAAACTTGTCCACTATTTTAGGACAATAAAATGGATTAGGTTGGGATTCAGACCTGAATGTTATCTCCCCTCTCTTACAATTGAAACATTGTGATAGGGCACACTCATCTTGACAATTCGGGGAATTCGATGCCTAGTACTTTCAAACCTACATAAAAGACAAGTAGGACATCGTGTGGATCCCACAAGCAGGTAACTACAACTTCATCTCTCAACCACATCAAACACATCAAATAGAAAGGTAAATATATATGATAGCTATACACATGCAAGTAAATAATCATCATCAAATTAACTAACATCATCTAGCTACAAACATATGATATCTCAAAACTATCTAATATCAAATCACCATGTAATGGCATACATCCAAAAATCTCATAATAAAGATGAAATAACCAATGCACACATGAAAGTGGCCTAAAAGAGTTTGGCAATATAAAACTGAAAAATCAAACTATGGGTGGGCACTACATCCACCTCCCCTAAAATTAGGCTTACTCATGGAAGCCTATAAACAAATAGGGATATAAATCATGTAATCTCATTGCGTCCTCCCAAGTTGTTGATGAATAATCAGTAGGGTCCCATTGGACCCTTACCTCCTCGATGGTGTGATCCCTGAGGTTCAACTCTCACCGTTGAAGTATGGGAGCAGGCTCCAAAGCTAGTTGTTCATCCTCTACCTATTAATAATTCCAATCAAGAACATGTGCAACATTTTGTATATATTGTCTAAGTATTGAAACATGGAAAACATCATGAATGTGAGATAAGCTAGGTGGAAAAGAAAGATGCTAAGCAACTAGTCCTATCCTCTCAAGAATCTCCAATGGGCCAACGAAATGAGGTGCCAACTTTGATCCATTTCCTTAATGGATCAAACTCTTCCATGGACGCACTCTTAAAATTTTTTTAACACCAACTGCAAACTTCTTATCCACTATATGAGCATCTGCATATTTCTTCTGCCTATCAAAAGTTGTGGTCACATGCTCACAGATGCACTCCACCTCCTGCTCCATATCTCAAAGAATCTCAGGACCTAACAAAACATGATCCTCTAGCCTATCCCAACTCAAAGGTGTATGAAAAGGACAACCATACAAAGACTAAAAAGGCAGCATGCCAATAGAACTATGATAACCATTGTTGTAGGTAAACTCAATCAAATATAAATAGTCCTCCCATGATAACCTACAACTGATTGAATATCTTGATGGAATGAGTGGACAAGTGAAAGACATTGATTAATGGTCACCGAGCTACTAAAGTGATATGTAAGACAATTAAATCAGTCAATGTATTGTCATTCATGTCAACTAGTTTTGACTATACTTATCATGATGGTTACAAACATTTAAAGAAGGAAAATGGTAAAGGAATGAGATATCTACATGAAGATGAGATGGATATGAAAGATATGGCTATGGTATACATTGGGTAACTTATTGATGAGTCTATGGCATCATGTTGTTGACTTGATTGTATTACATGATTTTGTTATGTATTAAAGATCATAACTGAATAAGTTTATGTGGTCAGTAAATGAAGATTTCTATATACACCGAGCTAGTGTAGTCTATATCGAGTATAGTATTAACTGAGTAGGTAATCATCGACATATTCTGGTATTGACCGAGTGAAAGAAATAATTAAATTTTATAACAACTGACTGAATTGATGAGCTAGACAATTTCTTATTTCGAGGTAGAAGATAAAGTTTGTTATGATGATCTAACGACTAAAAAAACTCAAGATTGATTGAATGAAGGAGAATAAAACATGTTATTGACACAACTACCGAGGAAGGTTAAAGCAGAAAAATAAATGATGAAGATTAAGAGGCAAAATCTAACGGATGAAAAAAAAACAATTTATGTTGTCTATTTAAAGAGATATGGGATTTATTATTGAGTTTGGGATTATTGATACTACAAGAGAATTCACATGAAAGGACTATTTTCATGAACCGCTAATCAAACTAGTTGAAGACAGAACCGATTTCAACTACAGACATTACCGAGCATTAGAGAAGCATACACTAAGTGGAATAAAGTTGGAGGATATGAAGGATTTAATTGTTAATTGATTAGAGGAGGTATTTTGAGCTTAGCATAGATCTAAAAATCTACAAATCTTAGTTGTATTTGAATCAGATCATTGTTGTATCAGTTTAACCATTGTTACAACAAAATCTCTTAATCGAGTGGGACTTAACAGTCTTTTGTATTTCAATTTGGCATTCAATGAATGTTGATTTTTTTCTTGTTGACCCCATAGTGAATGTTGGTCAAAGGAGAACTGTTAGTGATAAATCCTCTAACCAAGTCACACCTTACAGTGTGTGTTGTAACCTTTAAAGGATTGGCTCCTAGCTGAGCTCACTTTAGAAGAGTGAATTATTTTGGGTTGCCAGTCCTAGGTGGTTTTTCCCCTAACATGGTTTCCATGTTAAAAATCCATGTGTTATGTGTGTATGATGTGTTGAATTGTTATTTTCTTTATGCATTTCATAACTGGATAGATCGGTAAACATAATATTGAATTTACTATCAATTGGGAGATGAAGAGAAAGACATTGTTGATATCTTACCAAGTTGATTATTTGATTGAAAAGTTTGAATATATACATCTAGGAGATTTGGAACTATAGGATAATTGTGCTTAACTGATTCCCCCCCCCCCCCCTCTTAGTTATCTAACAATTGGAATCAGAGCATAGAGTGCTTGGAAAGGAAAGTTTGATGGACATAAGATAAAGATCACAAGATGTATAAGAGAGATGTGCCAAAGTTGAACAAAGACAACTTCTCGACATGGAAAAGCAGAATGAAACTGCATATATCTGGAATTGGAGAATCTGCAATATACTACTTGGCCAATGATTACATCCAACTAACTAGACATTTAACTGTTGATTAGATGAGAGATAGACATGAACACAATGTCACAATGATAGAGATTGTTTCTGCCTTATCAGATGTTGAATTTGAAGATGTCAAGACATGCACTACTGCTAAAGGAATGTGGAACAAACTTGCACTAGCTCACGGAGGAGATGAAATTTTGATGACATGAAGATGAAAGAAGGAGAAAAAATTTCACAATACAGCAACTGAATCAAGGAGATTGTCAATTCTATCCGAGGAGTGGGAGGTTTTATTGATGAAGACATTATTGTGAGTAAAATTATTAGAACCTTGCTGCCTATCTATGCTATTAGAATCTCTACAGTCTATGAAATGAGATCAGCTCCGGGTAATAATCTTACACTTGATAGTCTAATCGTTAAACTAACTACTTTTGAGTTGAATAACTTTGATAACAGTATTATTCCGAATGTTGAGTCTTCATTTATGTCATCCTTGAAAATTGGTAAATCAAGCAATAAAAACATGATAAGAAATTAGAGTGATAGTGACAGTGATGAGGATGAACTTGATGAACTTGAAGCATTAATGGCTAGAAGACTGCATAAAGGTAAAGGGAGATATAAAGGGAAATTACCTTTGGTATTTTTTAACTGTAAAGAAATTGGCCACATTACAGCTAGATGTCCTAATAGGAAAGGAGATGACAAAGACAATGAATGATCCGGTGAAAGAAAGTTTGATAGAAGAGATTGTAAGGAAACTTAGGTGCGGAAACAGCTTCCTACGCTAATCTCTATAGGAGAGTATTGTGCAAATTCTTATAAATCCTTACAATTTCAAATTCGTTAACTACTTTAACAAAGATATTGCAACCACATACCATACATACAGAAAAATAGAGAATGACACAATGATATACCCTAGGGAAAACCTTTCGGTAAAAAACCCCAGCACTCCAAAACCTGCACAATGTATTATCTTCAACACAAAGATTACAATACACTTGCAATGCAAGTTCTTTCAGGAAATGAGAGACAAAGCCAACAAGACTTAAATTTCTATTATATCTCTCCCATAGGAGCAGCATCATATATATAGACTCCTCTGGACCCAAAACACAACCACCAAGACCCATGCACAAAGCCACATGTACACAGTTGTTACATGCAATCCCAAGAATAGGCATCCATCCCTAAAATAGACTATGACAGCTTGTCATAGAATTCACCAAAAATAATAGTCACAAGAGAAGTGTAAGAGAATCTGTCATACCAACCTATTTTTGGCATATTCTCTTACACACACCAACCACTTCTTCTTGGGTGCCCAAATAGGCCCAAGTTATAAGATGCTCTTACACCTATCATAGCACATTCCTTAAATAGTTCTTACGCATCATAGGAATCTGTCATGACCATTTCAGTCATGATCTCCTTACACACAAGATGCCAACACATCAACATGCCAACTAAACATGTACACTCACACTTAATTTCATTATTTGCAAAAAATACATTTACAAAACAAATAATAAGAATAAGAATTATCCAAGGTTGAGACACCTTATTCCTAACATTCTCCCACTTATCGAACACCTTGTAAGAGCAACAGGAACATAACAGGAACTTTAACCACTATAGGCCAAAAGGCCCATAGACTCCAAACACCATCTGAACTTCTCAGTGCCCACTGGTTTCGTTAATGCATCTACAACATTCTTCATAGTATCTACCTTCTCCAAATTTACCTTTCCATCTTCCACCATATCTCTCACAAAGTGAAACTGCACATTAATGTGCTTCATTCTGGCATGAAAAGTTGGATTCTTTGCAAGGCAAATAGTGCTCTGACTGTCACACCAAATAGTAATTTGTTTTGGATCAACACCAACATCAGAACACAACCTTCTAAGCCAAATGGCTTATTTACAAGCATGAGTAGCAGCCATGTACTCAGCTTCTGTAGTGGACAAAGCAACCACAGGTTGTCGCTTACTCATCCAACTGATGGCACCACCAAACATAGTGAACACATAAGCACTAGTGGATCTCCTGCTATCAATATCACTTGCCCAATCTGAATCCACAAACCCATGAATACAAATTGAATGCGAAGATCCAGAAGAGTTACCATGATAACATATGGAGTAATCTGATGTACCCCTCAAATATCTTAATACTCGCTTAACTGCATCCCAATGTACCCGTCCAGGATTAGCCATAAACTGACTCAGGACTCCCACTGCTTGGGCAATGTCTGGCCTAGTACAGACCATAGCATACATAAGACTACCAACTGCACTAGCATAAGGTACTCTACTCATGTCCTCCACCTCACTAGGAGATTTTGGACAATCATCTACAAATAACTTTGTTCCCACATAAATAGGAACACATAGTGGTCTACAATCTGCCATGCTGAACCTGTCCAACACAGACTTCACATACTTACTCTAACTCAACCAAAGTTTTTTGTTAGACCTGTCTCTACTGATTTCCATACCTAAGATGTACCTAGCTGCCCCAAGATCTTTCATCTCAAACTGTGCTGACAACTGAGATTTAAAATCAAAAATCATACCCTTACCCTTCCCAAACAGCAACATATCATCAACATATAATGCAACAATAAGAAGGCGATCATTTTCAACTCTGAAATAAACACAATGATCTAATTTTAATCTTACAAATCCAATTAACAACACAAAGGCATCAAACTTAAGGTACCACATCCTAGGAGATTTCTTCAAACCATATAGAGATTTCTTTAATCTACAAACTAAGGATTCTTTACCTTTAACAATGTAGTGCTCAGGCTGTGACATATAAATCTCTTCCTCCAAATCACCATGAAGAAAAGCTGTCTTCACATCCATCTGTTCTATCTCTAAATCATATGATGCAGCAAGAGATAACAGAAATCTAATGGATGTCAACTTTGCAACAAGAGAGAATATTTCACCATAATCTATTCCCTCTACCTGTGAATACCCCTTTGCAACCAATCTAGCTTTATACCTTTCAACACTACCATCTACACATAATTTCTTCTTGAACACCCATTTACAACCAACAGATTTTCTCCCTTTAGGCAAAGGTACAAGGTCCCAAGTTTTGTTTTTCTCCAATGAAGCCATCTCATCAACCATAGCCTCAATCCAGGAACCTGCATCTTCCATGCCCAAAGCCTCTTTCACAGATCTAGGCTCATTAGTGTTAGTAATCAAAGCAAAGGCACAACTGGAATCTAACATAGAATAACCAAACCTTTCTGGTTGCTTTCTTTCTCTCATGGATCTCCTCAAGGGCTGTGGTTGAGGTTGTTCTTCCTCTTCTTCTGAACTATCAGAGCTGCTAGAGCTCTCCTCATCATTAGGCCCAACATGGTCTCTCTGTTCAGTCTTCTCAGGGGTAGGAGGCAACTGAACAACATCTTTTTCCTTTTCTTTTTCATCTAGTTGTAGCACAATAGGAGAAGATGTTAGCTCTCTGAAAATAACCTTTCTACTATACAACACCTTACTAGTCACAGGATCCCAAAGCTTGTATCCTTTCATACTAGCACTGTATCCGATGAAAATACATTTAACAGCTTTGTTTTCCAACTTAGATCTTTTCTCCTTTGGAACATGTGCATAAGCTTTGCAACCAAAAACATGAAGATATCTAATTGAAGGCTT
Organism: Chamaecyparis obtusa; assembly: GCA_027943335.1. Classification (NCBI taxonomy): domain Eukaryota; kingdom Viridiplantae; phylum Streptophyta; class Pinopsida; order Cupressales; family Cupressaceae; genus Chamaecyparis; species Chamaecyparis obtusa. The sequence continues at coordinate 977,213 of BSBK01003091.1, read as the reverse complement.
CTTACCAGACCACACCTCCATGGGTGTCTTACCAACAAGGGCTGATGTAGGAGATCTGTTAACTTAATAGCAAGCAGTGGCCACAGCTTCGGCCCAAAACCTTTGTTCTAAACCAGCTCCACTAAGCATACTCCTAGCCTTCTCCATCAGTGTCCTATTCATTCTCTCTGCAACTCCATTTTTCTGTGGGGTATAAGGAGTTGTCTTATGCCTCTCGATACCTTGTTCTTTATAGAACTGTTCAAACTCTGCTGAGCAAAACTCACCACCATTGTCAGTTCTCACACACTTAATCTTCTTACTAGTCTGATTCTCTACAAGAGCTTTAAATTCCTTGAACCGACTAAAGACTTGTGTCTTACTTTTAAGGAAATAAATCCATGTCCTTCTACTGTAATCATCTATGAAAGATACAAAAAATATAGACTTGGAGATTGAAGGAACTTTTACAGGACCAAATACATCAGAATGAATAAGATCCAAAAAATTAGAAGATTTGTGAGAACTAGAGTAAAACTAAACATGATTTTGTTTACCATAGACACAGTGTTCACAGAAGTCAAACTCGAGATTGCAATCATTTAACCCCTTAACGAGATTTTTATTTTTCAGGGTTCTAAGACCCTTTTCACCAATGTGGCCAAATCTCATATGCCACAACATTGTCTTTTCTGCAGGAAGCTTACCTTCCAAAGTGTTTGCACTACCATCGGAACCAATAGCCACAGACTTCTTCACTGCTTGTTCAGATGGTGAGGATGAAGAACTATTACATAGAGGAATACATGCATCTAGCTGAAATAAGGTACCTCTCCTAGTACCCCTTGCAAGCACTATCGATCCTCTCATCATCTTGCATCCTTCTTTTGAAAAAACAACTTGCACACCTACATCATCCAGCATACTTACAGATAATAGGTTTCATGCCAAACCTGGAATGTGCATAACTCTGTTGATTCCCTTTACTCATCCATCAGGAAATTTGATAGTGACCCTTCTACGTCCAACTATCTTTAGGTGAGAATCATCACCCAAGTACACCTTTCCACCATCAAACTCTTCATATTTTGAGAACTAGTTTCGATGAGAGGTCATGTGAGAAGATGCACCCGAGTCAACCAACCACACATCATCAGATGCATGGGCTGCCAAAGCTGTGATGAATGCATCTCCATCTTCTTGAGATCTTTCTGAAGCTGAATCTGAACCTTTCTTCTTCTTCTTCGGCTCTTTGCAGTCTTTACGAAAGTGCCCAAATTTATCACAGTTCCAACATTTTGCCTTGGACTTATTGGAAGTCTTTGACTTCCCACGGGATTTGGATCTACCCTTATTGTGAGACTTATTGTCATTTTTCTTCCCTCTTTCAGTGGATCTCCCACGAACAGCAAGGGCTTCCTTTTCCAAAATGGAAGCCTTTCTCCACATCTCCTCTGATAGCAACAAAGACACCACATCATCCATTTTGAAGGTGACTAAAGTGCTTTCGAGAGCCATCACAAGATGGTCCCATGAATCTGGTAAAGAACACAAAAGTGTGTAGCAACGATCCTCCTCCTCTAACTTGACACCAGCTGGTCTTGTAGCACTTGAAGTCGCTTCCCATAGGTCACGATCTTCCAACATGTCTTCCATCTTGAGTTTCCACAACTCAAAATTAGTGCCATTAAATTTTTCCACCTCCATTCTTCCATATGATGAACTTGCCATCTCAATCTGCAAATAAGATTCAGAATGCTCTGCAAAAAACTCCCACTCAAACTTGAGATTAGCTCAAAAAACCCTACCCAACAACTAGGATCAAAAGTTGATCAAGCTCTAATACCACTTGTAAGGAAACTTAGGTGTAGAAACAGCTTCCTATGCTAATCTCTATAGGAGAGTATTGTGCAAATTCTTATAAATCCTTACAATTTCAAATTCGTTAACTACTTTAACAAATATATTGCAACCACATACCATACATACAGAAAAATAGAGAATGACACAATGATATACCCTGGGGAAAACCTTTCGGTAAAAAACCCCAGCACTCCAAAACCTGCACAATGTATTATCTTCAACACAAAGATTACAATACACTTGCAATGCAAGTTCTTTCAGGAAATGAGAGACAAAGCCAACAAGACTTAAATTTCTATTATATCTCTCCCATAGGAGCAACATCATATATATAGACTCCTCTGGACCCAAAAATAGGCACAACCACCAAGACCCATGCACAAAGCCACATGTACACAGTTGTTACATGCAATCCCAAGAATAGGCGTCCATCCCTAAAATAGACTATGACAGCTTGTCATAGAATCTGCCAAAAATAACGGTCACAAGAGAAGTGTAAGAGAATCTGTCATACCAACCTATTTTTGGCATATTCTCTTACACACATCAACCACTTCTTCTTGGGCGCCCAAATAGGCCCAAGTCATAAGATGCTCTTACACCTATCATAGCACATTCCTTAAATAGTTCTTATGCGTCATAGGAATCTGTCATGACCGTTTTAGTCATGATCTCCTTACGTACAAGATGGGGACACATCAAGTGGAGTGACACATCAACATGCCAACTAGACATGTACACTCACACTTAATTTCATTATTTGCAAAAAATACATTTACAAAACAAATAATAAGAATAGGAATTATCCAAGGTTGAGACACCTTATTCCTAACAGAGATAACCCAGATCATAGAGGCAACTGACAGTATGACAGAAGAAACAACTAAGACTACAAAGACAAAGGAAAAAAGCATGTTACTTTGTTGAAGATAATGATGATGAAATCGACACTAACACTGACACCGACACTGATGAAGATATTGAGGTGGTATTTTTAGCATTGAAAGAAGATGAAAAAAGGTATGTTGAAACATCACTTATCTCTAAAGTTAGCAAGAATGATACATGGATCATTGATAGTGGTTGTACACATCATATGACTGGTGATGAAAAAAAATTTGAATACCTTGAACATTATAATGGTGGATCTTTAAAAATGGGAAATGATACACCTTGTCTAGTAAAAGGAAAAGGATCTATCTTGTTGAACAATAAGATCAAATGTGAGAATGCATATTGGGTGAAGGGACTTAACTATAATATTTTGAGTCTAGCATAGCTGAATAACTCAGGTCACCAAGTTGCATTTGAAAATAGAAAGGTAATCTATTCTATCTTAACAATGTTGAAACTTCTTGTTTATTGGATAGAACTAAAGATGTGTGGTTATGGAAAAAAAGGTTATGTCATGTGAGTTTTGACAACATGATTAAAATCAGTAAGAAAAGAAAATTTAGAGGCTTACCAAGCTTATCTAAACCTGACCATGTCATGTTTAAACAATGTCAAAAGGGAAAAATGTCAAAATATAGTTTCAAGAGAAAAAAAAAATTCATCTAATGTTGTTTTGGAGTTGATTCATGCAGACTTATGTGGTCCTATGAGAACTCAGAGTTACTATGGAGACAAATATTTTATCTTAATTGTTGATGACTACTCTAGGATGATGATTGTTATGTTTTTGAAAGAACAATCTGAAGCTTTCAAGATGTTTAAATGGTATAAAGCTAAAGTGGAAAAGGATTATGGAAAATAGTTAAAATGCTTGAGATCAGATAGAGGTGGTGAGTTTATTTCTGATGAGTTCACTAACTTTTGTAATGAGCATGGAATTAAAAGATAGGTTTTTGCACTGAGGACACCACAACAGAATGGAATTATTGAAAGGAGAAATAGATCTATTGTTGATTGTGCTAGAACACTGATGATTGAAAAATATGTTGCACAAACATACTGGAGAGATGTTAGTATTGTTGTATACACATTGAACCGAGTACAACTAAAGAAAGATTCAAATAAGACACCCTATGAGTTATGGTATGGGTACACACCTAATGTAAGTTATTTCAGAATATTTGGAAGTAGATGTTACATTATGAAAGATGATAGAAATGGGAAATTTGATTCAAAAGGTGATGAAGGAATATTCTTAGGATATTCTACTAAAAGAAAAGCTTACAAATGTTTGAATAAGATTACTAACAAAATGATTGAAAGTGAAAATGTAAGGGTTGATGAGTTTGCTGAGAAAAATTATGAAGAAAGAAAAAAGGAACCAAAAGACTATGGTAGATTCACATACATTGAGCAACCTGACACGCTACTTGAGAAACAACCTAGAATTACCAAGCAACAGGATAATGATATTGAGCATCAGCCTAGAGAGACCAAGAATCAAGAAATAGTTACCAAGGAAGATCTTGATCGTACACCAAATGAAGAACAAAGAAGAGAACAAGTACTGGCAAAATTTGTGAGGAGACACCATCCACAGAATCAGATTATTGGAGACAAGCAAGCTGGCATGATGACACAAGGTAAGTTGAGAAATAACACATGTTTAGTTTGTGAATTTGAACCTAAAAATATTAGAGATGCACTTGAAAATGATGAATGGATTAAAGCCATGAATGAATAAATAGACTAGATACTGAAAAACAAAACATGGACATTGGTATTGAGACCAAATGATTAAAGTACATCAAAGAAGTGTTGAAGACCTTTGGAATGGAAGATTTAAAACTAGTTGGTACACCTATGGTTACAGGATGCAAATTAACAAAGGATGATCAATCAACTGAGGTAAATCATATATTATATAGATCAATGATTGGTAAGTTGATGTATGTTGTGCATAGTAGACCAGACATTGCACATGCAGTTGGGATTGTAGCAATATTTTCTGCTAATCCTAAAGAATCACACATGACTGTTGTTAAAAGGATCTTGAGATATTTGAAGAACACTGAAAACTATGGTTTATGGTACAAGAAAGAGGGAAATTTTGAACTACAAGTTTACACCGATGCAGATTGGGTAGGAAACATTGATGACCAAAAGAGCACTACTGGTGGAGCATTTTTTGTGGGAGAAAGATTAGTTACTTGGATAAGCAAGAAACAAGCATGCATTTCTCAATCCACTGTCGAAGCAGAATATGTTGTTGTTGCTGCTAATTTTTCAAACATTGCATGGATAAAAAAACTCTTGGAAGGTATGAAAGAATAGATCACTGACCCAATGATAATATATTGTGATAACACTAGTGCTATAAACATTTCTAAGAATCCAGTGATGCATGCAAAGATAAAGAATATATCTATAAAATATCACTACTTGAGGGAACAAGTATAAGACAAGCAAGTAAAATTGGACTTTGTGAAATTAAAAGAACAACTTGCAGATATATTTACTAAACCCTTACCTAAGGATACATTTGAGTACTTGAGGACTACACTAGGGGTCCATCCCCTTTCTTTTGGTCACTAAGGTGATTAGGAGATTGCATCAACCTATACTTTATCATAATATCAAATGATGTTGATGCATATTGCTCACAGTTTAGGTTTCCTAAGGTTGTCAAAGTCAAAAATTGAAGAACAAATAACACTGCATATCGGTAGATGAAGGTACTTGATCTGAACCAAACACCAGAGATAATATCTTGGCTACTGCAAAGCCATTTATTCTTTTTGGCATTGTTGTCAAAGGGAGACAAAAATCAATGAAATATCATAAGAGAGAGAGAATCAAAGGGAGAAGAAGAAGATTAAATCCGTAGGGAGACTCTGCATGGAATGTTGTGTAGTGATTAAACATATTAATTGTGCAAGCTAGGGAGAGCTTACCGAGCTACAAAATTTGTTTATATAGTTGTAGAACAGATGTTTGGTATTCTATGGCATATTTCATAATTGTGTTTCCATCAATGCCAAAGGGAGAGATTGATAACCTACAACTTGTACACGCTCAAATGGTGCACTTCTCTAAGTCATTATATCCAAGGGAATCCATGAATGGGATACCTTAGAAAGTGACCTAGAGCTCTCTATGTATGGAGTTGCAAGATTATTTAAAATTTGCTCTCAGCTAGAGCTATTAAGCTAATGACCTTGCTAGTCAACCACACAATGAGAGATTCAAATGAAGACAAGGGCAAGAATGTCAATATCTCCAAGAATCACTATGAAATGCAAATGAAAACTAGATTAAGATGAATATGCAAGCTAGAAATGAGAGATGCAAGCTAAGCTATGGAAATGAAAGTACAAGCTATGCTATGAAAAGGAAAGTATGAGTATTACCAAACCTTCCTAGTTAAACTAGATGAGTTACTCTAAAGCTTGAAAGGAAATCTAAACTATGAAAGCATAAACATGAAGCTACTATGCATGAATGAAACTAAGAATGGAATGTAGATGCAAAAGCCAACAATGCTCCAAATCTTTAAAAGCTCCAAAGTGACCTAGAAAACCTGCAGCATAACATTAGCATAAAAGATGGATATGCAAATGAGGAAGAGAGCTCTTCTTTTATAGGAAATGAGAAGGAATGGACCATGGAGATTAAGAGGCAAGAGATTTAATCAAGGGTGGAGCATAAAAGAGGAGCAATCCATGTGCACAAATATCTTCCAATGAGAAAATAAGAGTTGACTTTTGTGTCCATATAAGACAAAAATTACTTTTCTCTTTTTTATAAAATAAGAATAATGCTTTATTTGTGCAACTTAGGATAAGATGAAAAGTGGGGGGCTTTTTATTTAATAAAAGGGGAGGAAATATTCCTTTTAATAGATAAAGACTTTAGAATAAAATGGTTAGCCCAAGGCAAATAATCAAAAATGATAAAATAGGACTTGATCAAGGAAATTGATATTGAGCTGAAAATGTTGATTTTTAGAAAGCTTGATTCAAAGATTTGATAAATTGTTGAATGGGGCCCAAAGTCTAGGTGACCATTTTAGGGTGCATACACAACTAATTGAATATCTTGATGGAATGAATGGACAAGTAAAAGATAGTGATTAATGGTCACCGAGCTACTAAAGTGATATGTAAGACAATTAAATCAGTCAATGTATTGTCATTGATGTCAACTGGTTTTGACTTTACTTATCATGATGGTTACAAACATCTAAATAAGGAAAATGGTAAAGGAATGAGATATCTACATAAAGATGAGATGGATATGAAAGATATGGCTATGGTATACATTGGGTAACTTATTGATGAGTCTATGGCATCGTGTTGTTGACTTGATTGTATTACATGATTTTGTTATATATTGAAGATCGGAACTAAATAAGTTTATGTGGTCGGTAAATGAAGATTTTTGTATACACCGAGCTAGTGTAGTGTATACCGAGTATAGTATTAACTGAGTAGGTAATCACCGACACATTCTAGTATTGACCGAGTGAAAGAAATAATTAAATTTTATAACAGCCAACTGAATTGATGAGATGGACAATTGCTTATGATTCTAAGGTAGAAGTTAAAGTTCTTTATGATGATCTCACGACTGACAAAATTCAAGATTGATCGAATGAAGAAGAATAAAACATGTTATTGACACGATTGTCGAGGAAGGTTAAAGTGGAAAAATGAATGATGAAGATTAAGAGGCAAAATATAAAAGATGAAAAGAAAATGGTTTATGTTGTCTATTTAAAGAGACATGGGATTGATTATTGAATCTGGGATTATTGATATTGTAGGAGAATTCATGTGAAAGCACTATTTTCATGCACTGCTGATCAAACTGGTTGAAGACATAATTGAGTTAAACTACAGAAATTACCGAGCATCAAAGAAGCATACACCAAGTGGAATAAAGTTGGAGGATATGAAGGATTGAATTGTTTATTGATCAAAGGAGGTATTTTGAGCTTAGCATAGATCTGAAAATCTATAAATCTTAGTTGTATTTGAATTAGATCATTGTTGTATCGGTTTAACCATTGTTGCATCAAAATCTCTTAACCGAGTGGGACTTAACAATATTTTGTATTTCAATATGACATTCAATGAATATTGATTTATTTCTTGTTGTCCCCATAGCGAATGTTGGTCAAAGGAGAATTGTTAGTGATAAATCCTCTAACCAGGTCACACCTTACAATGTGTTTTGTAACCTTTAACAGGGTTGGCTCCTAATTGAGCTCACTTCAAAAGAATGAATTAGTTTGGGTTACCGGTCCTAGGTGGTTTTTCCCCTAACATGGTTTCCACATTAAAAATCTATGTGTTATGTGTGTATGATGTGTTGAATTGTTATTTTCTTTACACATTTCATAACTGGATAGATCGGTAAACATAGTATTGAATTTATAGTCAATCGGTAGACGAAGAGAAAGACACTGTTGATATCTAACCAAGTTGATTATTTGATTGAAAAGTTTGAATATATACATCTGGGAGATTTGGGATTGTAGGATAAATGTACTTAACTAATTCACCCCCCCTCTCAATTATCTAAAACTCCTAGTGAGTCTGTCTATCCATGACATATATCCTAAACATATCCTCTAGCACCTGATTAACCCACTTTGTCTGACCATTAGTCTAAGCGTGATATGTTGAACTAAAATTTAGTTGTTTTCTAAGATCATGTTCCAAAGAAGTCCAAAATGAAAACATGAATATTGGATCCCTATCTGATATAATCCTGTGGGGAATACCATGTAATCTCACAATATCCTACATAAACACCCTAGCTACTAAAGTTGTATATGATGCTCTCATAAGAGAAAAGTGTGCCACTTTGGTCAACTGGTCAATAGTGACCATGATGGTATCATATTTGTGAGGATTCATAGGCAAACATATAATAAAATCCATCGAGATGATATCCCACTTCCACGATGGAATGAGATTAGACTGTAAAAGTCTTGTCGAATGCTAGTGGTTTGCCTTAACCCTTTGACACTCTAGACATCTTGCCACAAAATCAGCAATGTAAGGTTTCATACCAGACTAGTAATATAGTTGTCGAAGGTTTGCATGCATCTTCTTAACACCTAGATGTGTCAAGTAAGGTGCATGATGGGGCTAAGATAAAATCAAGGTAAGGAGATCATCTAATGGAGGTACATAAAGATGGCTCATATAATGCAAAATACTATCTGACTCTAAAACATAACCTAAAAACCTTCCTTCCAAAGGTCTCTTTGACTCAATCTAATACTCCCTTCCTTGTACCAAGTATCTATAGGAAGTTCCTGAAGTATATGTGATGCAGGAGCATCCTAGGTGTAAGAGCAATCTTGCATCACCCAAAAATATTTTTGTTTTTGTATTCAATAAGGGCTATCTTGTGCAGAGCTACTATTTATGGAAACTTGCTATTTTTTTAGTAAGTTGGTCATCCATTCTTAGAATGTTTTGATTTCTTCCCTAGAGGTTCATTTTGGTCATATCAGCCTGCCAGTAAAGTTTCATTGACAGATCAAGTCTATCTTTGTAGATATTGAAGATTTTCAGTATTGGCAATAGGGTACAGAAACTTTGAACTCAGTTTTTAAGGCTTTAGAGGCCCCGGATGAGGTTGAAAATTTGGGTGACAAGTGCTTGCGCAAGTCAAGCCTGTAGAGTGCTTCGTGGCCTTTTCAAAATGGGGTTATAATAGTCAATCGAGTCAATTGGCGATGACTTATGGTATTCGAAAGTTGGGTCACCTGAAATGGCAGAAAATGATTTTCCTTCAAAAATTTTGTTTGGGTTTCAAAAGTTATTTTGAGCTGACTTTGATGTAATAAATTGTAAAATAAAATAATTCTAAGTTTGGTCGGCCTTGTTGGCTAAAATGTTGGAACCTTCCCAGGTGGTGGAATATTGCTTATATATGGAAGGCTGTAGTGTTGTCTTAGGCAGTTCGGAGTAGTTTTGGGTAGTAGATCTGGGTATTGATTCAAGGCTTTGTCCTACAAAATATTGTAAGGGAATGCCCATGTGGCTTTGCATATTGTAATTCTGAAAGTTTGTAATTCCACATTTGTGGAGATAATAAGAAGCCCATTTTATGTTCTTGCATATTGTTGTTGTTTCTCTATTTTTGTTATGTGTTTGTGGTATTAAGGGGAGCACCCTTCATCAAGTGGTATCAGAGCAGGATTTCCTGAGTGTGTAAATAGATCGCTAACTATGAGGCAGTTTGCACCAGGACCATGGTTAGAGTTTTAGTGCGCATCACGAAAATGCCTCTAGGAAGGGAACATGGTGGAAGAGCTGGTGTTGTAACACCTGAGGTTAGAGCGCTCCAGAGACAAGTGCGAGCATTGCAAGAAGAGATTCACAGAGGAATGAATCTTAATGTCAAAAATGAAAGCAAGGATGAAGCTAAAGAAGAAGATCAAAAAGGAGAAGTCAAAGTTGTGAACCTAGAGGAAGAAAAACTTTTTCAAGCCATTTTTGACATCAAAAAAAGACCTAAGATTGAGGCTCCTGCATTTTCAGGAAATCTTAACCCAAAGGAGTTGATCGACTGGATCAATGAATGTGAAGAGTATTTTGAGTATGAAGATATTGAGGATCCTGATAGGGTCAAATTTGTGAAGGCCAGATTGAAAGGTCATGCGAAGATTTGGTGGCAAGAGATTCAATTGGAGTGAAATAGAAGAGGGAAAGATAAAATCACAAGATGGGATCAGATGATGGATAAATTGAAGTGACAGTTCATCCCTATTGATTATGAGATTGACCTACTAAAGAAAATGCAAAGTTTGAAGCAAGTGGGACAATCTGTTCAGGAGTATACAAAGGAGTTCTATCGAATCCTCATCAGAATAGGCCATGCGGAAGCTAATGAGGAGAAATTTGCATGTTACCTTAATGAGTTGAGGCCAAGCATTCAGGAGGAGCTGAATCTAGTTCGAATGAATAGTATTGAAGAGGCATACCAATTTTCCCTAAAAGTAGAGGAAAAGTTGAACAAGAAGTTTGAGAGCAGACAAAATGGAAGAGGTCGCGGTGGACGGTCATATGGAGGCCAAAATGAAGATCTGAAAAAGAAGGATGAGGCCAGTAGCAGTCAAAATTAGAGAGGAAACAACTTCAATCATTTCCAAGATTAGAACAATAGAGATCAGAGAGGAAGAGGAAGAGGACAAGGTTCAGGGAGAGGAGGCTTTCATGGAACATGTTTTCACTGTGGAGAAGAAGGTCATAGGGCATTTGAATGTCCTCAACACCAAGGAAGGAAAAATATGAGGAATAAAGACCAGGCCAAAGTGGCACATGTAGATGAAGATGCCAGATCCTCAAATTTTGAAGATGCTAAAAGAGGAGAAACGTTGATTAACAGAAGAGTCCTGCTGAGTGGTGAGAATGAACCTGAACAAAGGAGGAGCCTGTTTCACACCAGGTGCAAGTGTGAGGGTAAGTGTTGTGATGTGATTATTGATAGTGGTAGTATTGATAATATGGTGTCAGAAGAGATGGTGACAAAATTGAAGCTCAAGAGGCAAAACCACCCACATCCATATCAGATTCCCTCGGTGCAAGATGACCACAAGGTCATGGTCAGTGAATAGTGCCTAGTAAAGTTCAAGATTGGTGGGTACCATGATGAGGTACTATGTGATATCATACCTATGGATGCATGTCACATGTTGTTGGGTAGGTCATGGCAGTTTGACAGATGTGTTGTACACAATGGTTGTGCGAATACCTATTCCCTAACAAAGGATGGAGTGCGACATAAGCTAAAGCCATTGAAGGAGACTGAAGAAAAGGTATGTGGTAATGCAAGAATAACTTTTGTTGATGGGAGAAAATTCCTAGATGGTATGAGGCATGAGCATGTGTGTTTTGCTTTAATTCCAAAAGCTGGTAAAGAGGAAATAGAGGATGTACCCGTAGAGGTTGCAAATTTGTTGAATGAGTTTCAGGATATTGTATATGATAATGTACCTAATGGATTAACACCAAAAAGGAAGATCATTCATCAAATGGATTTGATTCCAAGAGCCAGTTTGCCAAACAAGATGGCACACAGAATGACACCAGCAGAAAGTGAAGATTGAACAGACAAGTACATGAGTTATTGCAAAAGGGGTTGATTCAAGAGAGTCTGAGTCCTTGTGCTGTACCAATGGTATTAGAACCAAAGAAGAATGGATAATGGAGGATGTGTACAGATTCTAGAGAAATAAACAAGATCACAATCAAGTACCAGTTTCCATTGCCATGAATGGATGATATTATGGACTGTTTGAGTGGGGCTGTGTATTTCTCAAAGATAGATCTGAAGAGTGGATATCACCAGATTCAGATTAGAGAAGGAGATGAATGGAAGACCTCCTTCAAGACAAAGGAAGGACTATATGAGTGGTTAGTCATACCTTTTGGGCTAACCAATGCACCGAGCACTTTCATGCGGCTCATGAATGAGGTTCTGAAAGAATTTTTGGGTAACTTTGTCATTGTTTACCTAGATGATATTTTGATCTTTAGCAAGACATTGGAGGAACATATGATGCATATTCGTATGGTGTTTGAGAAGCTGAGAGATGAGAAATTATTGATTAATTTGAAGAAGTGCAGTTTTATGAAGAAGGAATTAGTGTATTTGGGATTTGTAGTTTCAATAGAAGGTCTGAAAATGGATCCAAAGAAAGTACAGGCTATCCTTGAATGGCCTACTCCAAGGAGTGCTACTGAGGTAAGATCTTTTCATGGTTTGGCTAGTTTTTACAAAAAATTTATCAGAAATTTTAGCAGTATTTGTGGACCCTTGACTGAAACAATGAGAGGGGATAGAAAAGAGTTCAAGTGGACTAATGGGGCAAATAAAAGTTTTAAATTGTTGAAACAAAAAGTTACAGAACAACCTGTTTTAGCGCTTCTAGATTTTAATAAGGTGTTTCAAGTAGATTGTGATGCTAGTGGTACTGCAATAGGATCTGTTATGAGCCAAGAGGGTAAACCTATTGCTTATTTCAATGAGAAGTTAAATGATGCCAAGAGAAAATATTCTATTTATGATCAAGAATTTTATGCTATAGTTCAGGCATTGAAGAAGTGGAGACACTATCTGCTTCCTAAGGAGTTTGTTTTGTATATTGATCATCAAGCTTTGCAATATTTGAATAGTCAAGGAAAGTTGAATCAAACGCATTTGAAATGGGTTGAGTTTTTGCAGAGTTATACATTTGTTTTGAAACATAGAAGTGGAAATTCTAATAGGGTTGCAGACGCGCTTAGTAGAAGGCAAATATTGTTGATAGAGATGCAGATTGAGGTGGTTGGGTTCAAGGAACTCAAGAATTTTTATCCAGAGGATCCTGATTTTGGTGAAGCTTGGAAAGCTTGTATAGAACCTATTACTCTAGACAGGACGAAGTGGCTGGATTTCATCATTCAAGATGATATGATATTCAGAGGGAGTCAATTGTGCATTTCAAGTTGTATGAGGGATAATCTCATCAAGGAGAAGCATAGCGGAGGATTGGCTAGATATTTTGGTTGTGATAAAACCCTTGCTTTGGTTAGTGAGAATTATTATTGGCCACAGTTGTAGCAAGATGTCAAGAAGTTTGTATAGAGTTGCAGAGTATGTTAGATGGCGAAAGGAGTGAAGTAGAATACTGGGTTGTATCAGCCATTACCTGTACTACAGAAGCCTTGGGAGTATATTAGTATGGACTTTGTTCTTATTTTACCAAGGACACAATGGGGACATGATTCAATTTTTGTGGTAGTTGATAGATTTTCAAAGATGGCACATTCTATTCCCTGCAAGAAGACTAATGATGTTGTTCATGTAGCAGAATTGTTTTTCAGACAAGTAGTGAGACTACATAGTTTTCCAAAGAGTATAGTTTCAGATAGGGACACTAAGTTCATTGGATATTTCTGGCATACATTATGGAAGAAGTTGAAAATAGATTTGAAGTTCAGTTCATCACATCATCCACAGACTTATGGATAGATAGAGGTGGTGAATAGGAGTTTTGGAAATTTGTTGAGATGTTTGGTTGGAGATAAGCCAACAGGATGGGATTTGATTTTACCATAGGCAGAATTTGCATATAATAATTCTATCAATAAGAGCACTGGTAAATCACCATTCTAGATTGTATATGCGAGTAGTCCTAGAAATGCATCGGAGTTGAGAAAGATAGATAAAGGAGAAATAAGTATTGTTGAAGCTGAGGATTTTGTAGAACATTTGAAGAACATCCATGAGGAGGTGAGGAAGCATATTACCAAGATGAATGCATAGTATAAGGCTCAGGTAGATAAGAAAAGGAGGCATAAGGAGTTTCAGGTTGGAGATGAAGTCACAGTTCATTTGTGGAAGGAGCGATTTTCGATTGGTACATATAACAAGTTGAAAATGAAGAAGTTTGGGCCATGTAAGATACTGAAGAAACATGATTCAAGAAATGCATATGAGGCCTAGTTGCCTACTAAGCTGAATATTTCACTAGTATTTAATGTTTCAGATTTGACAGAGTATCATGAAGGAGGTGTTGAAGATGAGGTTATAGCAGCATAGTGGAGTATTCCAGCAACTAGTTCAGATATCAAGGAGATTGAAGGCATACTGGATAGTTGTGTTGGAAGAAGCACAGGGAATATGACATATGAAGAGTATTTGGTCAAATGGAAAGGATGACCTGTTGAAGATTCATCATGGCTAACAAAGCAGGAGGTTAATCGTCTTAGTTTTCCTCTCCACACTTGAGTCGTGATAGGGTCACTTCTCAAATTACCTCGGGTGTTTGATGCAGGAGCATCCTGGGTGTAAGAGAAATCTTGCATCACCCAAAAATATTTTTGTTTTTGTATTCAATAAGGGCTATCTTGTGCAGAGCTGCTATTTATGGAAACTTGCATTTTTTAGTAAGTTGGTCATCCGTTCTCAGAATGTTCTGATTTCTTCCCTGGAGGTTCATTTTGGTCATATCAACCTACTAGTAAAGTTTCATTGATAGATCAAGTCTAGCTTTGTAGATATTGAAGATTTTTGGTATTGGCAACAGGGTACAGAAACTTTGAACTCAATTTTTAAGGCTTTAGAGGCCCCAGATGAGGTTGATAATTTGGGTGACAGGTGCTTGCGCAAGTCAAGCCTATAGAGTGCTTCGTGGCCTTTCCAGAATGGTGTTATAATAGTCAATTGGGTCAAGTGGTGATGGCTTATGGTCTTTGGAAGTTGAGTCACCTGAAATGGCAAAAAATGATTTTCCTTCAAAAAATTTGTTTGGGTTTCAAAAGTTATTTTGAGCCGACTTTGATGTAATAAATTGTAAAATAAAATAATTCTAAGTTTGGTCGGCCTTGTTGGCTAAAATGTTGGAACCTTCCCAGGCGGTGGAATATTGCCTATATATGGAAGGCTGTAGTGTTGTCTTAGGCAGTCTGGAGTAGTTATGGGTAGTAGATCTGGGTATTTGTTCAAGGCTTTGTCCTATAGAATATTGTAAGGGAATGCCCATGTGGCTTTGCATATTGTAATTATGAAAGTTTGTAATTCCACATTTGTGGAGATAATAAGAAGCCCATTTTATGTTCTTGCATATTGTTGTTGTTTCTCTATTTCTATTATGTGTTTGTGGTATTAAGGGGAGCACCCTTCATCAATATGAATCTACATATCTACACCAAGAGTCAAAGCTAATATATCATGCCTCCTACGACTCAAGGCATCAACTACAACATTTTCCTTACCCTAGATGTACTTGACCTCATATTCATACTCACAAAGAAATTCCATCTATCACCTTTGCCTAGCATTCAGATCAGGCTGGGTAAAGATATATTGTAAGTTGCGGTGATCACTATGAAGCTCAAATTGATATCCTAATAGAAAATGTCTCCATCAGACTAATGCATGAACTACTACTATGAACTCAGGATCATGTGTAGGGTATTTCAACTCATGATCCTTGAGTTTGCGAGATTCAAAAGCAATCACTTGTTGTTCCTACATAAGGACCACTCCTAGACCTTCAAAAGAAGCATCAACACATACCATGATATCACCCATTGGGTCGGGTATTGCTAGAATAGGTGCATAGGTCAAACACTTCTTGAGGTTCTGAAAAGCCTCTTCACATTTCTCTATCCAAACATACTTCTTCCCTTTCCTTTGAAGAGGAGTAATATGATATGCTACTCTAGAGAAGTCCTTAACAAACCTAAGATAATATCTCACCAAGCCCATGAAAGTACAAACTTTAGATACATTGGTGGGGATTGGTGAATCTATTATAGCTTGAATCTTTGAATAATATACTAAAATATCCTCACCTGTGATTATATGCCCCAAATACTAAACTTCAAGCTGAAATAAGTCACACTTCACTGCATTGGCATACAACTGATTGTCACGAAGACATTGCAAAACTAGTTGTAGATGTTCCTCATACTTCTCTATGGATTTACAATATATCAATATATCATCCAAGAAAACAAGAACAAAACAGTCAAGGTAAGAATGAAATACTCCATTCATTAGTCACATGAAAATAGATAAAGCATTTTTCAAACTAAAAGGAACTATTGTGAATTCATAATGTCCATAGCGAGTGTGAAATGTAATTTTTTTAATATCTCCATCCTTGATGCGTAATTGATGGTATCCTAATTTGAGATCAGTCTTTGAGAATACCTTGGCCCATTTTATCTGATAAAAAAGATCATAAATCCTAGGAAAAGGGTACCTATTCTTGATCATTACCTTTTTCAAATGTCTATAATTGATGCACAAGCATAAAGATCTATCTTTCTTCTTAACAAAGAGTACAGGTGCTCCCCATGGGGAAACACTTGGCCAAACACTACCCTTTACCAAAAGATCCTCTAATTGGAGCTTAAGATCACTCAAATTCCATGCAATCATCTAGTAAGGAGCTCTAGATATAGGTTGTTATCTTGGAACAAGATCAATGCAAAACTACATATCACACTTTGGTGGCATACCCAAAATCTCACTAGGAAAGACATCGGTGAATTTATGAAGAGTAGGATGATCAAGAGTTCTTTCCTTAGTTTCAACTTTATCCAGCTCATTCATAGTTATAGAAAATATTTGACAACCTTTTCACATATTTTTCTTGATTTGCATAGTGTAAATCATATGAAGATATATAGGATGTTGAATTCTCACAAATCCTTGCCAACATCATCCTTGCATTTTATTATCTTTTGTCTAAAATAAATGTTGTCTCTATGATAACTTGAAAAATCCATCCCAAGGACAATATCATATGATCCCAAAGGGATTACATGAAGGTCAACCAAGGTAATGAATTTACCCAGGTTCAACTCACATTTATGCACTAGAGAGTTTGTTTATATCCCTGTTCCAGAGGCTAACTCTACTTGCCAACCAATGTCTTCCTTTACTACCACTAGCCCACA
>BSBK01003091.1:600000-955000 GCA_027943335.1 Chamaecyparis obtusa | reverse complement strand
ATGCTGGTCAAGATTTAACTGTTAGTGATAAATCCTCTAACTAGGTCACATCTTACAGTGTGCATTGTAACCTTTAATAGGTTGGCTCCTAACCGAGCTCACTTCAAAAGAGTGAAATATTTTGGGGTTACCAGTCCCAGGTGATTTTTCCCTTAGCAAGGTTTCCACATTAAATCTTTGTGTTATGTGTTGTTTGTTATGATTTTTTTCTATCATACTTTACATGTTACATATTTGATTAATCGGTAAATATAGTTTTGGAAATTACTGTCATTCGGTAAATGAACATAAAGATAGTTATCTCATCTTACCGAGTTGTTTGATTTGGTGAAAAAGTTTGAAAAAATACATCTGAGAGTTTGGGACTGTAGGATAACTGATTTAACTGATTCACCCCCCCCCCCAACCCCCCTCTCAGTTATCTAACACGCTTAACTAATAAGTTATCTTACAACTCATTAAATGCTCCTTTATTGCTTATGACTCATTAAATGCTCCTTTATTGTAGCAAATGAGAATTTCACACCCAAGTTGTATTGAATTCTTTTTCAATTTGAGCCCCCATTTGTTTGGAGTGGGGATCCTATTAATATTTAATTTTGGCAATTTTGAGAGTGGAGGTTGAAAATGCATTTTGGGTCATTTAATGCATTTTCTAAAAATATAATTTGAGGCTTTTGGGAGCTTTTTTGGGCATGGTGTACCTGTTATCTCTATTGAGCATTAAAGGTTGTCATTAGTATCAAAGGTTATCAAAGATATTGGTCGGTTACATATATGAAGTTAGTTGGTAACTATAAGAAAAATAGGACGGTCAGTTAAACTGTATACACCGAGCATCAGTTAGTTTACTGAGCATCAACAGACACTGATACCGAGTGACAGTAAACACTGAGTGTCAGAATGAACACCGAGTAGTTTATACAGTGTTTACCGAGGATCACAAGAAATGGCATAGTAATCAGGAATGGCACATTCTTCTATGCAAATGATTACAACAGATCAAAAAATGTATTACCAAGATCGAGAATAATTTATTTTTAAGTTGCTATGAAGATTCTATATAATAGTTTTATCTAGGTCATTTTTGTACACCGTAAATCTTGGCAGATAGTTACCTATTTCTTTCTAACAATTGTAATAGAATTTTGGTTAAATCTCTTAACAGAGTAGACTTGATAGTCTTATTGTAAATCTCTTAACCGAGTGCACACTTAAGTAGTGTTGGTAAAATACTATAACTAGGTAGATCTAGCTAATCTAATATGTTACTCCTAACAGGGTAAGATCACCAGAAGTGATAAAAAATTATAGCCCTAATAGGAAAACCTTTTCTATCTGCAGTAGTGAAAAATTTGTGGGTGTCATCCCCACCACAGTTTTTACCTTCTAACAAGGGTTTTTGCATTACCAAAATACTTATGTTATGTGACTATTATATTGTTGATTTCATGTTATTTACTTTTACAAGTTGAATGGATGAATGATACATGTATTAGATACAAGTTATTTTGGAAGGTTATCACTGTTTGTTGTTGTAGATCTGAAAGGTTAATGTGTTAAAGTTTTTGTGGGCACTGATTCACCCCTCTCCTCTCAGTATCCTATCTCTCCTAATTCCAACAATTGGTTTCAGAGAACAGTTCTCTTATTGGATAGTTTAACCACTGAAGGGTAAAGATCTAAGACATGGAGAGGTATAAGCTAGAAAAGACTATTGAGAATCAAAAGATTCAGATGCAAATGTTTGTTGAATAGTATAAGCAAGCCAAGGAAGGACTGAAGAAATTACTAGTTGAAAGGAAGTGTATCATCTTAAAATGGAAGCACTTCCATGATAAGAGCATTTATCCCTTTGAGTAAGTGGTTTGGGGTCATGTTAAGCACCTTGATCAGGTCTTTTCTTTGATATGGCTTTCTCCCCGCTTTCCACTTCTTTTATGTTTCATTCTAGGTGAAATTAGGGTTAGGATCTTAAGGATTCTCTTGAATTTCCCTCTTCCATGGCTCTATTTTCTAGGTAGGACTTAGAAATAGGTCCTTCTAGCATTCATCATAGTCATCATAGGATTTTATGCTTATCCCTAGCATTATGTCTTGTTCTGGTATCATTTCTAGGTCTTCGGGCATCCTCGGGACCTTCTATCCTGATTCTGACTAGATCTGGGACCAGGGTCAGATTCGAGGTTGAGCCTGACAAGGTCAAGATCAAGGTCGAACCTAACTAGGTCAAGATCAAGCTCAAACCTAAAATTTTAGTCCCAACCTTGATTTTTCCCCCTTCCTTCAAATCTTCAAAATCCTTGATTTCTGGGTATCAAACTTTCAGGATATTTGTTTTCCCACCTCCAGGTCGGCCATTTTGGGTTTAAAAATGGTAAATCCTTCAATTTCATTTAATCTAGGTATATTTTCTAAAGGTTAGGACCTAATTGAGATTTAATTCTCCAAGGTGGCCCCTCTAGAGGATTGTGCCCTAGTTCACTATAAAAGGAGGCCTTCCTCTCTCATTTTGACCATCCACTTTCATGATCAAGACACCAAGCTCTCAAGATTTTCTCAAGTTCAAGAAAGCATCCATTCAAACATTCAAGTTCTCTTCTCCATACAAGTTCTCCATTGAAGATCAAGGATTCAAGCATTCAAGCTATTGAAGGGATTTGGTTCAAGCATTCAAGATTCATCATTTTAACCCTAGATCTAGCCATCATGATGGTGTGATCTTCCTTCAAGATCCTTTGGTTAATCTTCAATATCTATTCATTCTTCTCTCAAGGTGGATTCCAATCATACAATCATGGAGGTTTGATTTACATTTATTGATGTTATGTGCAAGCTTTCATATCAATATACTTGTTTACATTCAAAATACAATTACATATCTATCAAATTGCATAGCTTCATTATTAGATCCATTTCTACTACTTGCTAGCATTCCTATTTCAATTTCAATATTAAGGTTGATTCCAAATTGGGGTTTGACCAAGGCAAACCCCCCAAACAAAAAACAAAAACCCCCATTTTCTTGTAGGTATAGGTGCGGGATTTTGGATCTGAGAGCGAATTTGGATACCCTTTCCAGCGAACTTTCGAGATCTGCAAACAGAGACAAAATCGACCTTCAAATAAAGAATCTAACCTTTGAACTTTAATGAGGGTCAAAGTCGACCTGAGCTCATCTTGGAGAAAGATTTTTGGGTTTTCTTTGTCTCGGCATTTCCAGTCTGAAATAGGTTGCAGAATTGCCTGAAAGTACACACAGACATCAGAAAATGACATTTTTCAGATCTACCATAATTTAAGGTTAGTATTTGCATTTCAATTATTTCAGATTTCAAACATACCTATCCATAGGGAAGTATAGGGTTTCTCTCTCTCTTTCATATTCTTCATAGATTGATTCAATTGTGCATTAACCTTTTGGTTGATCAAATTGGATCTCTCCTTTGGGAATTTGGATTTAGGAGTGAATCTCATATTTCCTCCACACCCTTACACATATAGAGGTGATTCCAAATTACCTCTATTCAGGAAGAACCTAGCTATTCTACAAAATGAGATTGGCTACCATGAAGAAGCAATTGATGATATATTTGATCATGTTGGATCTAGTTCTGGAAGTATTTCTGATGGATCTAAAAGTATAATCTCTGATTTGTCTGAAAAAAATCAGCATTTAACCGATCAAGTGAAAGCACTGCAAATCGGTCAAGAATCTCAGATGGTGAGAATGGTAGAGACAATGAATAATGCTAGACAAGCTGAGCAAGAAAGGAATCTAGCTATTGATGACCGAAGACAAATGACTGAACAAATTCAAGCAAAAGAAAGTGAAAAATAGAGACTCACCGATCACTATTTTCAAGTATATAATCAAATGATGATTGTGAATCAAGAAGTAAACCGAGTAAATGGAGAATTGTCAAGAAATCTTGAAGAAGTTGCAAGACTCAGAGAGGAGAATGAGAAGCTGAGAAATGAAGTGAAAAATCAACAGCAACACAATGAAATGAAGAAATTGGCTGAGGATAATTCTAAGAAGATTGATGAATTTTTGATTAATCAAAGAAGATTTGGGAGTAAAGCTGGTCTAGGCTATACCAATGAAGGAGAACCATCACATCAAATTGAACAAGTCAACAACAATCAAAATCAAAGACTTAAAGTGTTGACATGTTACCATTGTGGCAAACCAGGACATAGATCTAATGTGTGTAGAAGTAAAGCACAAGGTAAACCTCCTATCACTCCTAAATTCAATGGATATTGTTATTATTGTGGTAAGTATGGTCACCAAGCTTATGAGTGTAGAGCTAAATAGAATGATATTGCTAACAATACTACTGTGGAGAAAATATGCTATACTTGTAATAAACATGGACACACTACATGAGAGTGTAAGGCTAAGATGAAACAAGTATGGACTCCTAAGCAGAAGACACAACGCAAGTCGTATCAACCGAAGAAATAAGGTAACTCCTATGTTTGGGATTATAACACATGGGCTAACTATGTTGCATGTGGTAGATATGGGCACATTGCAATAAACTATAACAAGAAAAGATGGGCTAGACAATCAAGAAGCTGGAAAAGCACTGGAATGGCATGTATGCATTGTCATAAAGTCGGTCATTTAAGAAAGGACTGCAAAGACCGAGAACCAGAGGAAAATCATGTATTTGAGAGTGGAAACACTATTGCAGACATCATGAAGATAAGGAACACTATGTGGAGAAAGGCATCTAATGAGAATGTTGAATCAAGTAATGTTGTCGGTGAAACCTCATCCATTGGATTGGGTGACATCGGTACCTCTACTTAAGGAGATATAGGTATGTATGGGACTGACATTTCAAAATGATCACATTTTACATACAATTCCTTATATAAGTTGTGCACATACCAAATCTGCATGAATAAAGATGCATTATGGTTTATATGTTTTGAGCTAACAAAGTTATACAGTTAGTAAAAGTAAGACCGAGCATTGGTTACCCGTCGGTAATTACTATTCAAGGTTAACCAAATATCAGTATGAACCGAGCAAGGAAATCTTGTGTTAACCGAGTGGATAAAAGTTTACAATTGTCACCGAGCTGACAGTTGTCATGAATCGAAAAGTAGGTCAAGCATTTAATGCATAAAGTTTTGAGCGGGAATATCAAAAATTCTATAAATACATAGATGCAAGAGTACATTTTTCACATTTCAGATATCGGAGAGCTAAGATTTCACAGAGTGAGTTTGAGCAAGAATCCTTCATGCAAATTCAAGTCATTGTAGATCAAACCGAGCACACTCTTCGATACATTCTGAGTAAGTTGAAACCCTACCGAGCATATTTCTCATATTTATCAGAAAACCTAGTTTGTAGAAATGGCATCTACTATGAGTTTGTCTAAGGTTGTGGATGAAGAAGTCAATTTAATTTTGTCAGCAAGTTATAAGGAACCTCTTTATAAATTACACCCTGAAGTTGCCTCAAAAATGGATATAGCAGGCACTTTTTCAAGCATCCCACCTAGGGTTTTGTTGACGGAAGATATAAGATCATACATACACTGTAAAATTAGGGAAATTGGAGATTTCAATATGTATGTTGTGTTTCAAGAACTTTGTAATGAGAAAATGGAACTGAAACCAGAGCACAAATTGGTTGAGACACTTGGTCTCACTCATGCCCTAGATTTTTTGAAGAATTTCAAGAATGAATGGATTAGGGTTGTGTTAAGAAGATATCATGAAGGTACATTTTGGTTAGAGAAACTGATCAAAGTAACTAAGAGGATGATTAGCAAGGTTACTAGTTACCCGATTGCTGACAAGGTCAAAGCATTTCGAAGCACTGCATGAACCGAAGTTGAGAAGAACACTGGCGCAGCATGGGATGGTAGAGCATTAAAGATTTCAACAATTGTGGATCCCAAAGTGAAGTTCATAGCACATGTTATTGGTTATAAAATCTTTCAGTCGAGTAGGTCAAATAGTATGCCATGTAGTGCAGTAGACATGGCTTACAAATTGATAAAGAAGGGTCATCATATAAACCTAGCCAAGATAATACTGAGACAAGTTGAGGATAACATGAAGACAATAAAGGCACAGAAGTCCAATGCCTGTAAGTTTGGTTCACTACTTGTATGTCTATTTTTCTATCTCCAGAAATTATTTCCCTCTGTCAGTCACACTAAATGGGTACATGAGAGACCGATCACTACACAAATATTCGATATTATGAAAGGTCTGGGAGATAATGCTGAGAATGTAATAAATAATTACTTTGAAGATTTTAAAGTGAAGATGAATTTGAGAAGTAGAATTCCTGATGAATTGGTCGATAAATATGCAATGGACATTTATTTTCTAGTAGACACCGACCATACCATGATAAAAGCAGTTGAGCCGAGAATCAAATGGCTAGCACCTATGGGCTATGAAATGGATTATGATTTCGGTTTGAAATCAATACAAGCACTACTAGCATTACCAAAAGACCCTAAGACCACTAGATTTGGAACCTTTGAAGAAGCTAAGTCTAGAATCAAGACAGGTTTGGTCATTAATAAAATGACAAGGAAGGCTAAGAAGATGAAAAAAAAATTATCTGAGAAATTTGAGAAGGATGTAGACTCATATGAGGAGTCACTGGTTGAATAGGCAACCAAAGGTCAGTTAATGTTGGCTGACAAGGCTTATGACAGTGAGGAAATCAAATTTGAAGAAGAAAAAGAAGCTACACTAGCTCCTCCTACTAAAGCTCCAAAGAAGAGGTAGTTACTAGTATAGATAGGTGCACACACAAGGTCATCCACTGCAGCTTCATCACCACAAAAGAAGGGAGTAGAAAAGATAGTAAAACCAAAGGCAGCTACACCGACAAAAACATATGGTAAAAGAGGTCGAAAGGTTGTAGCTGAGCCACCAAAGAGAAAGAGAAGAAAATTGATAAGAGGCAAGGAATATTTAGAGGATGAAGAGGAAGACAACAATCAAGGACAATTGAAGATTGTCAGTAACAAGAAGCATTCAATTGATGATGTCATTGAGGACATATTGGAGAATGGAGACACCTCAAACCTGGAACTTAAAAGATTTGACAAAATGTCAAATGAAGACCAAAATAAAATAGAGGAAGTTGTCATCCAAATGATGATACATTTCAAAAGAGTTCCAATAGAGTTCAGTACACAACTCCCAGTTGCACTTGAAGAGAGAATAAACTAGAAATGGTCTTATGCACTGGAAACTGAGAAGAAAATGAGAGAACAACTCCTAGCTTTGGTAGCACCAACTTTATCTATGGAGGAGATAAAAGAACTTATGGAATCATCGGTGCAAAGATTTCCAATCAAAAATTGAGTTAGATGCAAGTACTGGATGAGAATCTTGCAGATCTTGACAAATCAATTCAAATCATCTGGACATTCGTTCTTGCTATGAAAGAACAAACAGAGAAAATTGCTTTTCAGAATTTGTCTAAGAAGAGACACAAGTATAAAGGAAAAGGAATTTTTATTGGAGATGATAATGCAAAAAAGAAGCAGGAAGCAAATATATCAGTTACCAAGGTAATTGATACTACAGTTGTGCAAGAGATTCATGATAGTTCACAGGATGCACCAGATCTTGCAGAGATCCAGATCCAAGATACAAATGACTATGATGTACTCATTGAGGACATCACCAACGGTGATCCTGATGATAGGGATAATGATGAGGATGTGAATATTGAACTTGCACATGCACAAGATGAGGCACCACTTACCGAATGTGCAATCACATCTTTACCAGGTGAGCTTCTAGTTTTAGCTGAAGTTGTTGAAATTTTATCTAAGGAACAACCCAAAGGCTCTATCCCCAAGCAACCACAAGACACAACTGGGGAACCAAGCAATGAACCTCCTGCTGAGACAAACTGTAATCACCTAAAAATGGTCACCTAGACTATTAGCCCCTTTTGCTAAATCATAAATTGCTTGTTCTTGATCAAATCCTAGTTCTGTCATTTATTCAATTATTTTCTATGGGTTAACCATTTTATCCTAAGTTTTTATTTATTTAAAAGGAATATTTCCTCCCCTTTTATTAAATAAAAAGCCCCCACTTTTTCTCTTATCCTAAGTTGCACAAATAAAGCATTATTCTTATTTTGTAAAAAGGGAAAAAACACTTTTTGTCTCATATGGGCACAAAAGTCAACTCTTATTTTCTCATTGGAGGATATCTGTGCACATGGATTGCTCCTCTTTCAAGCTCCACCCTTGATTAAATCTTTTACCTCTTAATCTCCATGGTCCATTCTTTCTCATTTCCTATAAAAGGAGAGCTCTCTTCTTCATTCTAGATCCCCAACTTTTTATGCTAATGTTATGCTGTAGGTTTTCTAGGTACATTTGGAGCTTTTTGAAGATTTGGAGCATTCTTGGGTTTTTGCATCTACATGTTATCATAGTTTCATTTCTTGCATTATCATGGCATTCTTAGCTTAGTTTCCTTTATGCTTTAGATTAATTCATCTAGCCTAACTAGGAGGCTTTGTAATACTTGCATCTTTCATTTTCATAGCTTATCTTGCATTTCCATTTCTAGCATAGCATTGCATTGCATTTTCATTCTTGATTCTTGAGGATATTGGCATTCTTGCCCTTATCTTCATTGAATCTCCCATTGCATGGTTTACTAGCAAGGTTATTGGCTTAATAGCTCTAGCTGAGAGCATTCTTAAAAACCCTTGCACTCCATGCCTAAGGAGTTATGGATAAATTTTTGAGACCTCATTCTTGAGTGTTCTTGAATGTAATGATTCATAGAAGTGTGACACAATTATAGCACACACAAACAAGCCTGAAGAGACAGAGGCCAATAAATCAAAAATAGAGAATAAGGAAGAGCCAAAAGCTACAAAGGCAACCCCACTAGACACAACTTCAAAGGCTCCGACTTAGTCTACCGACACACAGGTTACTGATGAGCAGAAAAAGGATGATAATGTGTCTACTGGATAGAATACTCCAAGGGCAACAGATGAAAAGGCTATTGTTGTTATAGCAAAAGAGCCCGAGAAGAAAAAGAAAAACAAGGGTAAAGGAAAAGGGTCGGTCACTCTAGATGAAGTGATTATAATACCAGAGTGTGACCCGAGGACCCTTAGCCCTGAGGAATTGATCACATATGGGGAATTATGTACAAGAAAAGAAGCACAAGAGAAGTTGAAGCAAGAGACTAAACACAAAGAAATATTAACAGATGTTAGGGATATCTTACAACAGGTAGTACTTGAAGTGAACATTGATGAAGATACTCCTATCATAGATCAACTTGCTTTACTTACTAAGAAGATAAATGCCCTAGACATTGATGCTGACAAGTGAATTGAAGAAAGGGCAAAATCCAAGATTCAAAACAAACTTGCAGAAAGAATCAGCCAAGAAGTGGCAATTAACAAGGTCAAAGTAGCTGAGGTAATAACCGAGATCAAATCAATAACTCAGTTAATTTATCAATTCTTACTGAAGCTATGCACTGTCGGACCATTCACTGTTGAGATCAGTGAAAAGATAAAATCACTTGAAAATGAAATCACAGTCAGTGGACATGCAGCTACAACTGAGCCACAAGCTATTGCTAAGCATATACTCAGAGTTCAAGAACTTAGGCATTTGATAGCAAATCTTAAGAAACAAGAAGAGCAGATCACTGATCAAGTTACTGAGTTGCAGACAAAACTCCTTCCATACCTAAAACTTTTTGAGAAACATATTGTCAAAGAGGAGCAACTTGTTGCAACACCTAATATTTCTGTGTTGGAGAACATCTTTGACATGCATGCACAAGTTGGTCTTGAGCACATTGCTCTCACCAACTTGAAAGAGGAATGGGAAAACCTCTTGGAGTCACTGAAGAAAACCCATCAGCACATTTTTGACAAGCTATAAGTATACCATTTTTGTATTTGGCATTAATATCAAAAAGGGGGCAATCAATGTATATGCCAAATATGTAAATTTTTGCCTAAGTATACTACACATTATCGGAGCATGCACCAAGGGGGAGTATTTAGAAATTTTTGATATGTTTATGTATATGGTGGAGATATAAGTTTTGAGACATAAGGTCTATATACATTCAAGTTTTGATCTAATGCCAAAGGGGGAGATTGTTATCTCATTGAGCATTAAAGGTTGTTATTAGTATCAAAGGTTATCAAAGATATCAGTCGGTTACATATATGAAGCTAGTCGATAACTATAAGCAAAATAAGATAGTCGGTTAAAGTGTATACACCGAGCATTAGTTAGTTTACCGAGCATCAGCAGACACTGATATCGAGCGATAGTAAACACTGAGTGTTAGAATGAACACCAAGTAGTTTATACAGTGTTTACCGAGGATCACATGAAACGACATAGTAATAAGGAATGGCACATTCTTCTATGCAAACGGTTACAACATATCAGAAAATGTATTACCAAGATTGAGAATAATTTATTGTTAAGTTACTATGAAGATTCTATGTAATAGTTTGATCTAGGTCATTTTTGTACACCGTAGATCTCTAGGGTTTTGTCTAAGATTTGTAAACCTAATTTTGTTTAAGTGACATAATGTTGTATGCTATATATTTTGTATGTTACATCATTTTTTATGTGAGCTAATGTATGAGCGAAGAAGCACTTGAAGTTCTAGCCAACCTTCAAGACTATCAGTTGACATACAGAGTAGATCAGTTTTCAGAGGTTATCAGATTAAGCAAAATTAGAGCAGGCTAACCAAGTAATTCAGAGTAGAGATTCATCACAGTGAAGGTGATATTTTATCAGTACTTTATTGATCTGTATCAGACAATTAAGTTGTCATTAGCAGATAGTTATCTATTGCTTTCTAACAATTGTAATAGAGTTTTGGTTAAATCTCTTAATAGAGTAGACTTGACAGTCTTATTGTAAATCTCTTAACCGAGTGCACACTCAAGTAGTGTTGCTAAAATCCTATAACTAGGTAGATCTAGCTGATCTAATATGTTACTCCTAACAGGGTAAGATCACCAGAAGTGATCAAAACTTGTAGCCCTAACAGGCAAACCTTTTCCATCTGCAGTAGTGAAGAATTTGTGGGTGTCATCCTCACCGCAGTTTTTACCTTCTAACAAGGGTTTCTGTGTTACCAAAATACTTGTGTTATGTGACTATTATATTGTTGATTTCATGTTATTTACTTTTACAAGTTGAATGGATGAATGATACATGTATTAGATACAAGTTATTTTGGAAGGTTATCACTGTTTGTTGTTGTAGATCTGAAAGGTTAATGTGTTAAAGTTTTTGTGGGCACCGATTCACCCCTCCCCTCTCAGTACCCTATCTCTCCTAATTCCAATAGTACCTTCATGGGGTGTTACTTAGAATCTGATTTATTAAAAACTCTTTTATAAGTTAATCTTGGCAACTTTCAAAATTGGGTCATTCATAAGAAATTGGGGGAAAGGTTTTGGGGCATAGCTTTTGGAGGTAAATTCAAAACCATGTTTTGATGTTATCGAGGTTTTATTGTAGCGGCAAATAACTCTATGAATCTATTATAGATTGTAGTGGGTGGCTTTTGAAGTTTGGCAAGTTTAAGAGCAAGTTTCATAGAGAAGAAGACTATTTCAAGAAGATATATTTTTTGTAGCTCTTTCTTATTATGTTTTTTGTTTTGGATCACTATTATATTAGATTTGTATATGTATTCATCAATCCATAAGGCTACAACTCGTTATAGTAGAAAACATAATGTTTCATTTTTTAGGTTGATGAATAAAGATATAGAGATTTACTTATAGATTATTTTGGTATATTTCATTGCATTTCTATTGCAATTTGTGTTGTTGTTGTTAGAAAGGTATTTGTGTTCAATATCCCACTTTCATCATTACTTTTTACACCACTTACCTCTTAGGGGTAGAAATTGATTTCTAAAACCACAGACACCTACCTCTTTGTGTTGAGCTCTATACAAATGTTGGCACCTTAGTTCATTTCATGATACATGTTGATTATATTTTGAGACACTATTACAATGTTGAAATTGTTCCACAAATCTTTGTTGTTGTAACTAATCCTAAAAGAGCATAGACTTTGTGCTTTGCATTCTAATGTTGTTACTACTAAGTAAATTGAGCTTTGTGTGTGTGTGTGTGTGTGTGTATGTTTTCTTATGTAAATCTAGTGGTAAAGCTTTTACGTATGTTTGTGTTTGAAATCAATTGCTTGCATGCATCTAATCTATAACTAAAGGGCTTGTAAGAATTTTTTTAATTCACTTCTTGTTATATTTTGTATTTGGAAGCGTTATTCTGCACTTAACTTCTTTTCAAAAAGAACCTAATTCTACATTTTGTCTTCAGTCTTTTGCACGATTCTAAAGCTAGTCTAACTAAGAGAGTTGACCCAAGGAAACACAATCTTACAATCTAGTGATTTTTGGACGTGAAATTTAAAATTATTGCTAATCCTTAAGTGCAAATATTTCAGTGAATCAAATTACAAAACTCTATGTTACATATCATATTATAATCATGCATCAACAAACATATTCTTACGGTACAAAGTTGACCCATAGATGTAAAATCAACCTATAGAGTTACAAACTTGAAAAAACAAATAACAACAACAATAATGTATTGAGGTCACCTATTTTTCTATATCCAACAACTAAGTTTACACTACATTAGATTTGTATCTTTGTTATTGTTCTACAAGCTAAGTGCCTAATCCCTTTGCATTTAACTTTCTAAAATAACATTGATTCACATGCTTTATCATTTCTAACTATCAAAAGAGGAAATTACTTTGATTTTCAAGTTACATTTATAGGCCCTCTTGATCCTTCTCTCCCACTATCCCTTACCTCAATATAAACTTAAACTACATGGAGGAGCGCAAACAAGGAGCCAAGTTTCCAAGCCCTAAATCCAACACCAAGTCACTCAACATAGATCAATTCTTCTACCTACAACACCTAAGTGTTATTTATGTGATTTAAATTAGTACATATCCCACTTATATACTTTTATACAATTATCCTAGATTAAATTTTAGGAATCTGTGTTTTTCTTATATATAGTGTATTTTTTATTCAAAAGAATTGACATGTGTTTGTGTTGTTTCTAGATTCTATTACGTGTGTCCTTTTTACATTAAGTCTCATATCACACTCTATGACCCATCATAAAATAATAGAAAACTCCGAAATAGAAAAAGCTCTGAAATAGAAAAATCCAAAATGATGATGCAAAAGTAAACAATTTGTATATTATTTGTAACTTTGGATGCCTTAAACAACAATAAATCTGACTTAATATTAAAAACAAAATGGAAAACATAGGATGACTCAAATGATTAGGTAGCCTCCAACTCCTCCATGATGATGTTAAGATGATGATGTTAGGTATATCTAATCTTTTAAAGATGAAGCCCACTTTTAGTTGTCTTACCTAGAGCAAATCATGAGATCTGTAAAAGATCTTAACTCATTATTCATTATTATTAGAAGTCTGGCCCATCTAGGTAACAGCACTGATAAATAGACATGGAAAAAAGCAGACGGTAATGACTGAAATACTATCATGTTGCTAAAAGATGATAACGACTCATGATCCTCTTGCAAAGTACACTGCCCAATAAAGCAGTGGGGAGTACGATGATTACAACTTTGAAAACTTGTTGAGCACAACTGCAAGTCAAAATGCATAATCATATTGCCAACAAATCTTCAATAATCACATCACAGAAGTGTTTGATCAATGTGAAAGTCCTAGAGCAGATGGGCATATAGAAGTTCATTCCAGGTATCTGGAACACCTGGTAAACACCAATGACTACAATCTGCAAACCTATCCGGATCCTTCCTCTGCTCTGCATTGAGGTCGCTAGTGTACACTGAAGAATGCCCATCTTTTCTGAACTGGGACAGCCTTGTGATGTCCAAGAAAGTCACAGGAAATCTGGCCCACTTCAGAACTTGCTTGATTATGGACACTTGAGATGGCAGTGGGGGCCTATATCCTCTTATCTTCACTGGTTCTCTTTCATTGTAGCACTTATGTCCATTTGCCTCATTCCAGTCACTGGAGCTGCAATTCAACCAAGATTAATTCAACAATAATAAATTATTGGTATACTTGTATCTCTTGTCGATGTCCATCTAAAATCATGAATTGACATAACTATGTACCAAATCTTATGATGTTATTGTTGTGTACATGTGCTACAGCTAAAAGGTCAATATCTAACTTTGTTATCAATATACCCAAAAAAAAAAAGTAGTTTGGCTTTTCTTAATTGAATGATTCAATGGTTAAAGGTACATAAAATAATTATTTAACATTTTAAAAGTTACTATAATAATTAATCCAATGATAAACTCTTTAGTCAAAAGCATCAGCATGTTTTTGGTTCACCCTCATCTTTTTATCAGTCAAATAGTTCAAAGTGTTTAATATTTAAGCAAAGTTAACAAAAATATGATTTAGTTCTTTTTAAAATTAAAAATCATTTTAACTGATACAAAATAAATAAGTTTGGGCGAACTTGTATTTTTGAAAGAGCAGTCATAAGTTCGAATTTTATAATAGGCAAGATATGTATGTCTGTTTGTACTACAGATAATACTTCCAGTAAGAAGTACGGATAGTCTTATATTACTATAACCCATCTGTAAACCCATTCAGTTTCTAAATTCATATTTTTAACTTGAATCACATTTAAAGAACAAACCATATCCGCCTAATTATATTAAATCTGGTTGCCCATAAAATGAATACTTTGCCTGTCCAGCTATGTTAATAGGGTTGTTTTTTTTATAAGTTTTGTCCTCAAAATTCAATGATATTCATTTTGCATTATATTGTGATAACCAACCTGTAATGTTTAGGGGACATGCCACGATAGAACACTGTAGATCTTCTAAAGTCTATGTTTGAGGATATCCAGTTTGCCCACGTAGTCATTCCCTTCCGATAAGCCAGCATTGGGTCCATGTCTCTGTACATTCTTCTGCCCTCCAATATTATGTCCCATCTGTTCAGTCATATGAGAAGCTTTTATCATGAACAAATCAGAGGCATAAAAGTATAATGAAAGTATAATGAAAATGAGTCAATCTTAAGATTCCCTACGATTTTTCATTGCCAGTATGAGTCCACCAGTGTGCAGATTCAAATATTAGAATATCAACCCCCCTCCAGTAAACTCCCCTGTTTACAATGGCATTCAGATTAAGAATTCTTTTTCCCTGATTATTGACCTCTAGATCAACCAAAAATGGAGCCCAGAAAAACTCTATTGAAGCCTTATAATCCTGCAAGAGAGCTTTTGTGAGTAACAAAGATATAGAAATCTTGATTGAGTCAGTTTGCCAATTAAATAAGATCAAGTAATATCACAAATGTAATAGAGCATTATAAAAAGTATTAATAGTTTGCATATATTAGACAGGGAAAGATTTAATCTAAATGGAACCTTAGCTAAATTGAGCACATGGCAGTAAACTCACTAAACAAGTACTAATACAGTAATGACTAAACTCACTATAAAAGTATCCAAATACCATATATGGTTAAGAATCCATTATGATATGGTGATGAAAGTTTACATATTTTAATGTAAATTGCAGCCAACTTTCTGACAGAAATGGTGTAAGCTTTATGTAGACTGAAAAAACATTGTGTGAAATCTATTCTATTCTACACAGTTCTAAAGGAAAAGCAAATGGTAGATAGAGTGCATTCTATTAATATTTTTTTCTCATAAACAAAACAGAAGAAACCAAGCTGATTACCAGGGCTTTGAAAGTAGTAAGAGGAGATCCATAAGCCATATATTTCTTGTTGTTTGGAATGACTGTATTAAGGAGGCAGACCATGGACTCCCACTGGCTTCTGCTTGTGGAGTCCCCAACAAACATCAATCTCTTTCCCCTCAGCCTCTCCAGCAAATGAAAGGCATTGAATCTGACAATAACAACCACATTCATGGGACTTTAAACATCTTCACTACTATATTTCTAATTATCATTAGATTAGAAACATGTAGTTTCCACAGTCCGAATGTCTGAACTTTCTGTAATATTTTTTGTCGTCATATTTTTGCTCTCTAGATATCTCATTCTGATGATGGATCATAAAGTTGATCCGAAACTTTAACAAATGAAAAAAGATTACACATAATTTAATCCAATAGCTTAACAATATTACCAATATTACCATTAGACATTATAGTGTTTAGGGTTAAAAGCAGAACATACAGGGCAATAGAAATGCAAAAAGAGATGAACCCACTTATCTATCTTTTCCTCACCTTGGAATGGTACAGCTGTGTGGCTTCCATCTCCATTTCTCATAGTCAGAATCTGGTCTCCCATTAAGTCTACAGTTTGATTGACCACCAATATAAGGGCATTTGAGAGCATCATACAGAGGGTAAGTATAATCATGCACCCAACTCCCTTTGAATATATTGCATTGCCTTGAAGCCTTTGTATCATCCCACATTTCATTTTCAAGTAACCTTGACTGATTTAGGATAACTCTGTCTCCACTTATTTTCCTACCATGAATGCCACCATATTCCACATAAATGCTATTAGACACATTCAGAGATACTACATTACCTTCACTATTTCCATTGCTTGAATGTAACTCAAAATCCTGAGTCTCATTTGAGATAACAAAGGAATTATTATCTCCAAGAAGACAGAGGAACAAGCTTAAAATCTCACAAAACTTGATTACTGGTCTCTTTCTACCATGGAACTCCATTAATGATGTCATCTGCAAACTTCACTTCAATGTGGATTTCACTGAAGGCAATGGCCAGTTTAAGTAGATTCAGAAAACTACTGTTGGTAAAAAGAATTAGCTGTGACGGAGATACTGGGTTGGGAGGTATAATGAATATTTTATTCAGACCCAAGTACTAGCTTAGTAGCTTAGGAGTGTGATCACAAAAATATATTGTCCGATTAATATGCCCTATTGACAGTATAAAGTTGCAGACACATGCCAAATGTCAAAATAAGAAAAGCAGTGGGCCTAAAAGGAAGATAAAGGACCTTTTAGTGTCAGAGTTTATTACAAGAAATCATTTTTTTATTTGGATTAAGAATAAGGTATTATGAGAGATAATGATTCATCTTTGGCATCTTGTGTTGGTGTAAGGAGCATTATGATACATGATTTTGGGGATTGGTAACACAATGAGGATGTGGGAATATCATGCTTGAATCAAGCAAGAAATGACTGGTTTATAATGATTGAGCTTGTGGGAGTTTTCATAGCTGTGTGGAGAGCGTGAGACAACATTTCTCTAGTGGAGCTTCATGTGTTTTGTTTCAATCAATAAATACTTTTGTAGTATTTTATTTGTATTGATTTTATATGAAAAAGTAAATAAACAAATACTTTTGATCCCTTCAATGAGGAATCTTTAAAGAATTGGATTTAACCTCTATTGAAAACAACTAGTCCGTTTTACAAGAGTTATTCTGAATAACTCAAATTGTTTATACTGTTTTTCTTTTTATTTTTTCATCATACTGATACTATTGCAAATGAAAAGATCATATTATACACATTTATGAGCAAAGGTAGTGGAAAATGTCATATTTCATTAAATGGCAAAGGCTAAGCCATTGGTTTATGATCATTAAGCTTAATTTAAATACTAGCAAAGTATGAGTGGTCAAGAATAGGCTCCTAATTAGTTATCACGTCCACTTCATTGTTTCTTTAGCAAGAAGTTGAGCATCATGAACAAGGCAATGGCCAAAGTGAAACCATGTAGCTTTCCAAAGTCTAACCATCGAAAAAGATCTATAATCGTGAGTTTGAGAAGAGGTCAAAGGTGAGTAGGATAGTTGAGATCAATCACAAGCAATTCAATTTTTGGTTCTTCTTGGAGGGATTTGGGAAGTATGGGACAAAGAGTCATTTCTACCACAAGAACTTTGACTACATCCATGGGAAAGGAATGACTCTTAGGTAATATGCAAAAATATGGGGAATAAAAAAGTGGTCACAACCACTTTCTAGTCCCTCCAAGACATAATGCAAGTGTGTTATAGTACTATCACATTATAATGCATCCACATTATGACTTAGTAGTGACCAAGCCTAGTTGAGACCAACCACAAGCAATTCAATTTTTGGTTCTTCTTGGAGGAGTTTGGGAAGTATGAGACTATGAGCCATGTTCAGTACCACAAGGATTTTGACTACAAGGATGTCAAATCCCATGGGGAGAGGGATGACTCTTAGGAACATACAAAAATATGGGGAATAAAAAAGTGGTCAAAATCACTTTTTAGACCATCTAAGACATAACGTAAGCGTTTTATAATATGCTCACATTATAATATATTTTCATTATAGCTTAATAGTGACTGAGCCTAGTTTGGTCATTATAGAGCTATAAGGTAAGCATGTTATGTTTGTGATAGAAATAATAAGCCAAAGAGGTTGAGTTCATTTTAACTCAAGTACTAATCTCTACAACAAGAAAATGTGAGTGGGGAAGAATATATATGCATTTGGAGTTGATTGAATCACCATCAAAAGGCTACCATGACATTCATGATGTTGAGAAGATAGGTTTCTCTAATTTTTAAGTGTAAAAAATGAATAGAATACCAATTCATAAATTGTTTTGATTCAATATTTTCAATTTTTAAGTATTGAAAATCCTTCACCGATTGACCAAAAACCATGTTGAAGAACATGGACAACCAAACCCTTAACAAAAATTCTCCATCAATTCCTCAACATCCTCCTCCAATCCAAGAAAACTTAACAATTTAAATTGAAATCTCCAAGCATTAATCAACAAGTTGAAAAAATAAAATTTAGCAAGTTCTCATCAAACAACCCTCATCACCTCATCCAAATCTATCATCTCTTGTATAGATTCTATGAGGGATCAAACTAGCATGTGGTCCAATAAGAGGGGGGAAGCATGGAAATTTTATTCCTTGAAATTGTCATACCAAAAAGTGAAAAAAAGAAGTAAAATATTGAAATCTAATTAATTTGCATTGTTCATTGATCCATAAACTAATGCACTCATCCATGCTAGTTACAGAGGTCTCCTATTCATTGGTACCAACATCAAGAATAAGAGAAATATTTATAGAGATGTGGCCCAAACATTTTTTGAATATTCTTCATACAACAACAATGAGACCTGTAGTATTTTTTGAGGAAGCTTTATTGTGAGTTTATCCTCGATGAGATCTTAAATTACTTTGACATGCATGAAGTTTAGGATATAGTCAGGGGATCTACCTAGGATGGAGAGGGGGCATTTCAAACCTAGGATTAGGAACAAAAATCCTTTGCTAGCCAAAACATTTAAGACATCATGATCCCGTATATTGTGAAGAGTATTGAGGTGAAGTTTGTAGTCCATTAGCTCCCTCACATAAACCTTGTTACAATACAATAGGCCTTTAGCACATATTTGATCATCTCACCTTAATTGGGATTGTTAGTATACTTATGATCTGAATCTAAGGATGCTCAAGATGCATAGGCCAAGAGAAGGAGGCATCCATATTAGATGATGGTGTTCATAGATAAGCTACTAGATAGGATATTTGACATTGATGGGAAGTCCAAATTTGAATAAGATGCAATACATTTTAATATATTTCCTTTTGAAAAATAAGATTAACGATAGTCATCTATGATAATTAAAAATAACATAAATTGATTGAATAATTAAATTTCAAGGTCAGCATGTTCATCTTATGCCTATTGGCCCTTTAGCTCATTACTAAATGAACATTTTGAGTCTGTAGGTAAGTAATTAGGAGAAAAATAGTAAATATTATATGTGACCAGTAATCTTAAACTTCATGCTTGATGTTGAACAAGTGGATGTTGGAACTTTAATGTTAGGACCTATTAATTAGAGTGGCTATACAACTTTCCTTCAAGTAAGAAAGTAATTAGTTTTAATCATCATGTTTGTAAATAATGTTAGGTAAATTTTGAAAAAAAAATAGTTTTCTATTGTTATTTTGTGACATCAATGCATACTCCTCCCAATATTTCTAGTATAATGGAGGTGGGCATTACTATGATAATTTTTCCTACAATGCCTTTGATAGAGCTATAAGACAAATTAGTAAAGTTCATATTCTAATTCTTGTTTCATCCATCTATTAGTATAAATTTGAATGATATAAATCTATAGTATAATTAGTTTCTTGATGCTTGTCATAAGGGGTTGGAATTCTAGACTATTCACGTACCCCTCAAATAGATGAAGAGAGTTTTGAACATCCAGTATACTGAGAGGAGAGGGTGAATTAGTATACCCTTAAAAAAATTAAAACACTTAACTAATTGCCCACATAACATGTTTTAATTCTATTGAAAACTAAACAATTGAAAGTATAAGACACAACAACACAACACTAGAATTTGTTTCATGGAAACCCAAAATGGGAAAAACTATGTGAGAGGGTTATCTGTCAAGTATTATGTAACCAAATAATAATACATAGGGTGGTTCACTGTCGGTGTGGCTCACTTCCATTTTTATCATTGCATTTGGGCTCACTGTCCTGATACAAAAATTAAAAAGATTGCTAAATGTACAAAATTGAACTAGTGGTCATGCATCTACAAAATGCACAGATACAATTCTCAATGTATTATACAAGTCTTCTCCTCTATATCGATACAAAACTTCATATACAGTCTACTTACAATAGTTCACATATACAACATCAAAATATAATATCATATAGGTACATAGATTGCATTCACATTATCCATAGTTCATCTGCAGTTATATACCAAGCAATGGTATATACACTCTTCTTGTCGGCTAAGACCAAAAGTAGATTTGAGCATGTGTGAAATAGGTCTAAACCAAAAATGTCATGCTCAAGGTCAATCCTGAAATACTTCTAATAATACCGTCAACTACATCTATTGGTGACTGTCATCGATGCCAATTGTCAGTGAACATAGGACCTGATACCAAAAGATACAATGGTTCAACCAATATTGAAGGAAGCTAACCAATACCAATTGCTCTGGAATAGTGACATCAATGAAAACCAAAACTGGGATAGTTCAACAAAATCCACCTTTGTCATTGATGGCAAACCAAAAGTATTCTGGAGAACCAAAAACTAATCATCCCAAACATTGAACTTCAAAAATCTAAAACACTTTCAAAACTCCCCCCGAGAGGGATATATCAATAACTTATATTTGTATTGTTCAAAATATTTTTCAAAACCTTTTTTTTAACCTCACTACTACTCCCCATTTTTCTATTAATGAGAAATGGGTCTCAAAAACTATAGAAATTGAAACATAGAAAAAAAACTTACAAAATTGAGACATCAGCCTCAAGTGTTTGTTTTAGGTGTTGGAGCACTTTAATCCAATTGTCTTTATTTTCCTTCCATTTAGAAATAGCTTGATATAGATGAAAGATAAGTACATGAACCATGGTCAACATGTCC
The DNA here is from genome assembly GCA_027943335.1 of Chamaecyparis obtusa. Taxonomy (NCBI): domain Eukaryota; kingdom Viridiplantae; phylum Streptophyta; class Pinopsida; order Cupressales; family Cupressaceae; genus Chamaecyparis; species Chamaecyparis obtusa. The sequence goes on along the minus strand of BSBK01003091.1, from coordinate 933,481 downwards.
TTTGCTTCAGCAATGGTTGTTGGTTCCCCTTCTAAGTATCCTTGTGCACTTAAGATTACAATGCTTAAATTGGAAATACGTGGAACACACAAATCTTACAAATTTCTTAAAGGCATAATAGTGTACTCTCATTGTTGTTGTAGGGTATGTGCAGGATCATGGTATGCCAAAAATTGGCAATGTAAAAAAATAAACTTTTAACTCATCCAAAAGTGCACTAAAAAGTTTGTTGACTTTTTAGTAGGCCTAGGTGTCAATACACCTAGCCAAGCCAAAAGCCAAAGCATAGGCCTAATTGAATATCCAATAATATCAAATATCTAGTATTATCAGATATCTGATATTATCGGATATCTGATTTTATATTAGATATCCAATTTACACCAATAAATTATATTTCTAGCCCGCAATCGCATTCAACATTTTCATTGTGAAAACATTGAACACAGCCCAAGGGTTTCGCATATCAGATATAATCTGATATCCGATTTGCTCAAGATCAAAAGGTAAGTTAAATTTTTAAGTTTTTATTGTTTTTTAATTGAAATTTGTAGTTTTTTTAATAAAAACTAGGGTTTAAATGAGATTCTTTATTATTTTTTTAAATTGATTATAATTGTCTATTTGGGTTTTAATTGTAATTAGACATGGACTCAAACCAATCATAAAATCCTCCCAATGATCTCGCAAATAGTCCAGAACCACCTCCATGTTACAAGTAATGGTTGTCCTTGCACCAAAAGATTGACCTGTTAATGCCTGATACAACCACTAGACTTATAGAAGACACAGGAGGCTGTTAAACCATGTCACAAATCCTGAGGGGAGCACTGACCATTTTGCCAACAATCTCCTCCTCAGCGTTACCCGAGGGGATTCAAACCTGTGACCAAGCTCTAATACCACTTGTTACAAGTAGTTGTTGCCATTGCACCAAAAGATCGACCTGTTAATGCCTGATACAACCACTAGACTTATAGAAGACACATGAGGCTATTAAACTGTGTCACGAATCCCGAGGGGAGCACTGACCATTTTTCCAACACTCCAAACAATCTCCCACCTTCAAAAGACCAACCAGTCTCAAACCCTCAATGTTTAGAGGATCTCATAGGAGACAATCTAAATCAGCTTAGAGGATATCATTCCACATATATCAATATCCCCACATTGCGCCCCATATTTTCCATGTTGAACTATGTTAGTAAATAGATTTGTACTTCCACAAATTAACAAACAACTCAACTCTAAATACCCGGAAAGAAGGACAAACATCACTAACAGTTGCATGAGTTATCATTAATTGATAACTCTCCTCTCAATTGAGAGGTACAGCTCCCTCTTCAATGATATTCAATGAATTAAATATTGATAATGACTTTAACCAAAAGAAACGAAGGAAACTGACATTCATTTTTCAACATAAAATGAATGTGTTGGTTGTCTTTTCTTTCTACTTGCAGGTTTACACGATGATTGACAAACTAATGTCACTGACTCTATCACCACTCCAAAGTCGGCAAGGAAAAGGGCCAATTAACAAGGATCAACAAGGATCCTCCTACACTTTGAGCCTAGACGCTCAGGCGGGTGTACCTTTGACTCACTTCTTCATAGGAGTCACAAAATATTATACAACTATACCCTTTACAAACTGGTTTTAAAGATTTTATCATTTAAATGTGTGATTGATAATGATGAACTGCTTCTGGAGAATGGATAAGTGCCTTAATCTAGGGCATAGAGTCACCCAATAACATATATCAACTGAAAATCCTAACTCAAACACTCTTGAACTCAGAATAAGTACTTTGCCTATTATCCCTCTCACTCTCAAACCTGATCATCAAATTCCTATCCAACCCTGAACTCACTGAAACTACCTTAAAGACTTTAATCCTAACTTTGTTAGGAACTCAAAGATAATTCCACAATGTTCTTTGTCCACCATATGCTAACTCACTTTGTGACATTAACATATATGAGCCCAAGATCAAAACAAGAAGACAAACATAAATCTAAGATTAGAATTCAAGTGTATTCTCATTAAAATTTGCAGAATCTATACATTACCAAGACAACAAAACGCTAGGAAACAAACCCAAAATCCAAGCTCTCCTTGTTCAGTCTTTTACATTGATTTTCAACATAACATCAACAACAACCAAAAAAGTAAAAATAGCTACAAACATATACCACTAGTCATCTTGGAATCCCAAAATCAGGATGCAACAAGCTACAAATGACTAGGGTAAAGGTTTCAACCACCAAACCAATCAGATTCAATCAAAATTTATTACAGGGGAGAAAACCAAGCAACCTAGAGCAAACAGATCCTAAAATGATCTTCCTTTATGAGAAATCTCCTGACTTGTGTACTGAAGATCATGAATTCACCAAGATTATCAATCTGATCAACCACCTGCAACATGCCTCGAGCAACCCTTTCATGGTACAAACCCTCTGCAATCAATTGTCAAACCCCTAGACCACTCTGCATCAGTTGGCAAAATCATATTTTACCAAATCTAGCTGCTAAAGCATTAAAAATCAATCCTTCTGTCACTGAAAAACCCTTAAAATATTCAAATTTGGGAGAAATGGCTATATTATGGCTCCAGACAACATATCAACGGCCAGCATTCAAATCTAGGCTATCTTTATATCACGACCGTCAGATCCCCTACTTTTCTCGGGTTTCATTTTGTCTTTAGTCATGAGATCACCATACATCTCACTTAACCTCAATTATACTTAGCGATCTGGTGACTGTAGTCTTGTGATCATGCAATTATCTCCTTAACCGCTACATGTTCCTACGATCACGCAACTAAAGAAATTCACTGCCATGAAACCCTTTGACCTTCTATCTAGCGACCTGGCAACAAAGGACCCAACACAACAAGCTTTTAAATCGAACGGTGGTCGCATGATCACATGGCCTGGAAAGATTCCATGCGATCAAGTGACAACCGCATATTTTCTTTCAAGATTCAGGCCCACTAACACATCCAACTCACCATCCAGCTCGACCAATGAAAAGCTGCCATATGTGCATACCTAGTAGTGGACCCACTGAGAAATGTCATATTACCTGGAAGATCGAACGGTGGTCTTATGAGTGCATAGCCTAGAAAGATTCCATGCGAACATAAGATAGTCGTTGATCTTGAATCTGTGCTAATGCCATTAAAGCTTGACCCCACCCTGCTGATTCTTCTGACATCTAGAAGATCAGATGGCTGGCGCATGATCTTAAAAGCTCGAAAGATTCCATGTGCTCATGTGCCCGCCGTAGGATTAAAAGGTAACTGAAATGTCGGGCCCACCGTCACGCGAACTAGCAACTGAAGAGAAGACACAAACTACTATGCCAGGTCGCTAGATGTTTTTAGGAACCGCCGGGAAAATAAGAGACCATGTGACCAATGCAATCGCCCAATCGCCGAATAAAAGTGCTAACTACCAGAGGACCTGGAGAACAAGCGACTGACTGTATTTGCTAAATCATTGAAGGATAACATGGAACTACCAGGAACAAGCGAATAAGAGATAACACATTCGCTGATTCATGAAAAGGCTGAGGTAACCGTTGTGTAACTTGGAGACTTAGCGACTAACATGACATATAACATGGGTTTAATACATTTTCCAGTTCACCGAATAACTTAAGGACATGAAACAATAATACACGATTCAGTGAATGCATGATGAAAATAATCACGTGCACACATGAAAACTTAAGTGGCTCAAAAAAGGTAACGACAGAAAAGAACATGGTCAAGACAGACTAGGGTTTAACCCTCCAACAACTATAAATATGAATAAAACCTAGGGTTTTCAAGGCCAGCGATTCAGCAAATGCATGACAAAAATAATCACGTGCACACAGGAAAACTTAAGTGGCTCAAAAAAGGTAACGACAAAAAAGAACATGGTCAAGACAGACTAGGGTTTAACCCTCCAACAGCTATAAATATGAATAAAACATAGAAAAACATTGTAGAGACCAGAGAAAATATATAGCCATGAAAATTTTTGTAGGTGCTAATAGAATGCAATTACATATTTAAAAGACTCAGAGATGAACAAACAAATGGCCAACTGACCACTTATCTGATCTTCCCAATTACAGAGAAACAAAAGGAAAATTTAATATCTATTTTGCATATGTAGGTGTGTAAAACCAACTAATTTCAAAACGCATATAAATACTTAATAAATGGGACAAGATAACACTAGAAATTTCATTGGAACAACCAACAGATTGTTTAAAATTAGAGAAATATAAATCTAAACCAACATATTTAAAATTGCATTTTCCCTTATTTCAGATATACAAACAAAATAACCAACCGATCATTGTGTCCCTGTCCATAAACAAGCTGCAAAAATAAAAATATCTTCTTATCCCATCTCGCTCTGTTACAACAATATCAAAAAATAATTTCTCCCCCTCCCTATAGCCGACTGAGTCCTGAAAAAAGAAGAACCCTTTTCCTGTAGAAATCTTCTCTTTTATAGACCTCCTAGAAATTTCAAGAATAATTGATTCTTGAAATTTTACTCTCATCTTTATCTTTCGGTTCCCCCTTCTTTACTGAGTTCCACATCTTTAATAAACATTGAAATTAAAGGTTTGGAAAGAAAAATCATGATTTAAAGATTGGAAAGATATACATGATTATATCTTAATATGTGGCCTATAAATTCTGGCAACTCTCCACCTTTCTTTCCCAATAGCTTCCCTCATTCCCCTATATGCTGATAGGTGTAGAGAATGAATTCTTGTTTGCATCTGACATTCACTTGTTGGTAACTTGACGTGAGCTTAGAATGCATCTTCATCATTCCAATCTGAGAGCACATTTGGAAAGAACCTGTATAATTTATAACACTAATTTTCTGCCTTTAATTCATGAGAAAGATTTGGGAATGGGACTATGATTGCAAGGAGAATGGGCAGATCCCCACTTAATCAAATGTATGTTCTCTAATTATTTGAAACCTTTATTAATTTCACCCCTACATGCATTTATTGAGCTTTGGTATGCAAGGGTTGCATCGGGCTTCACCATATTTCTCCATCTTTAAAATTGGCATTGACAAGAATTTGAATCTTCTCGTGACCCTTGTTATCACACATGCTTCACAAATAAAATTGAGCCATGCTATGATGGACCCACAACTTCTGCAGCTCTCGAAACCTTTGCATTCTTGGTTGATTGCCTTTGACACTTCTTCACATGCACATAATGAGCCATCAATGATGGGCATCAATTTCAACTTTGAGTGTGTCCTGTCCACCACTTTAGGGAAATGATGAGGCATTCTATCAAACAGTTCATGGTATATCTCTACCTAGTCACTATTGAAGATGAACTCTTCTTTGGAATTCACGGTGACCTAGTTCCAGTCATGGTACAATCCTTCTATCGATTATACCTCACCTTTCAAAGCTGACCCTTATACAAATTTGCATCACTATGTTGTGATTTGGATAGCCTGTCCTAATAATGTTGACAATTAACTATTTGCTTTCACAGAGACACCATGTTAAACATTTTTCATGCTCTACTCATGTTTGATTGGGCTCATCGGTTATCCATTTTCCATGGGCATTCACATTTGAGACCAATAACTAAGTACTATTGACATCACCAAACCATCAAACTATATTTTCACCAAACATGTCACTGGTATTTTTTAAGATATTTAACATAATTCCCTTTAATCATCATGGATGATATAAAAAATATGATGCTTTATATGCTGCCAAAGTGAGGGGACTTCGTTGTTTGGAGACTCCCAAGATTCTCACACTCGTGCCCGCAAACAACTCTTTTATGAATATTTGCCCCTTTAGAGGAAATAGATCGCGCGATCTAACTTCCAGTGACTGGAGATGTGAGTGTCTTTATGTTTCTGCAAATGTGGCATAGTGAACTCAGGCAATCTATCAAACCTTTGGCATGTTATTCCATATTCGACACTCAACACTATTAGGATTAACTCTGGAGCATCGTATTTCATTTAGCACCTTCAATGCTTTGCAAGGAAGCCTTGGTTGAGAACTTGAGAGACAAGGGATCTATTACACACAACCCAAAAAAGAAATGCTTTCTTAATATGAGCTTACAATATCTGTTCTATGGAGTGCTGGATTTATGTAACCTATTGTGGCTTGATAAAGAGCAAGCCCTAGGTAAACAAGAATATCTTGTGGACCAATTTTACCATCTATAAGAATCCAATGACTATGAATGTCTCAAATATGTAGACCCAGTTTATCAGATCACATAAGAGTCAACAAACTCTTATTAACATCTGGGTCATAGCCTCCAAAAATTAGTATTTGATTCCGTTCCTGTGCTTCCCAGAATGAATCATCTCAGTTCCTTGGTAAGGTCTTGATGGAAATACATTCGACCAGAATCTATAGCACACCTCAAAGTAACATCATCACCAATAGGTAGCTCAATAATTGTTGCGTAATATCTTGTAAGGGACTGTGAAAGTGTGTTTACAACAAGCTTATATTTTTCAGAAGGTAGTCCATCTGTAGCAACCAAGTCAATTAACCTAACTCGGCCTAAAGATGGCAAACCAACCCCTGCCATGGCACCCATCAAAATATTGTGCTAAATAGCCATAGCTATTGCAGATCCAAAATACAAGTCAAACAACTACCTAAAAAAAAAACTACAACTATCTTGAATTTGAAAAAATCTTAAATGCTCATTTCTACCATATAACAATCTACCGCTTCCATTAATAAACAACCATTGGGCATATTTCTGAAAAGACTGAACTGGTTGAACTTTAACTTTTATGTCCTGTTAATGACACCAGAGCCTTGTCCCATATACAAGTCAGTGACATCTAGAAGATTTGCCTTTGAACTTCTCCAACACTGAAGCTTTGAAACTAGACTTCTACAATGTTCTTAGGAATTTACAACTTTGAACCTGAAACTATTCTCTTGAATTCAAATCTCTAACAAACTTGGCATTCACAACTGAATCTAAATCTTTGGAACAGTGAATTAGACTGGTGTGTTGATTCCTAGCATTCTACTGAACTTGAACCTCTGAATTTGCAAGCTTGATTTTGAACTTTGAAGTTGAACCTCTAAACTTCAAGGTTCAAAGTTTAGGTTCAACATATCTTCAAAAACACTATCTTCTTCACAAGTTGAGCTTTACAAGTCATCATTAATAACAAAACCAAATGAGGAGCTAAAACAATTTTAGAATCTTTTCCTATTAGGCCGATTATTTAAGTGTAAAATTCGGATGTTAGAAACGTGCTTACAACTGGCTCTAACTAGGGATGTGGGTCATGAGAGACATGAAGAATCCAACAATCTCTGGTAAAAGACAAGTGCTCATCCATTGGGAAATAGAGTCATAGGGTAGGAAACAATGAGGAGTTGCTTGTAGAGAGGGGAAAAGCAGAGGAAAAACCCAAAAACACCTAAACTAACCAGCACAACCAAAAATTTATTTACAAAAAGATAGGGCTAGCAGCCCATACCTCCAAAGATGTCTCTCACTGCTCATGTGAAGCCATTGACCGGCTGTTAGAAATATATTCCAATGCGGAAGAGTGGTTGATACATGAGATGTACTACTCGAAACAAACATCTAGTGACTGTTGCAAAAAGAGCTTCAACTATAATATGCCGCAAAAACTTTAAAAGTGTGTCAGATCCAAAAATTCAATTCACATCATAAATTGCAGGCCGCACTATCTTGGCATCATTTTGAGTAAGGTGATTTGTATCACTAACAGTTGCATCTTTCTCCTAGGAAAAATAGACCAAATTGATAATGAGGGAAACATTGGGGAAGTTTCATGTAAGAACACTCAAGTCAAAGCTTGGAGTTAGGCTCGCTAAAATTTCACCTTCTATAAGTCCATCAACAGCTTTATTTTTAAAATAGAATGCCTCCAATATTGGGGCTGAGACTATTCTTCTTGAGTTGGTGTGAAATCAAATGAGAAGGCCTCATATTCTATCTCCTTATCAAATGCACAAACTCTAAATTCTGACTCATCAATTTGAATATCATGATCAACTCTGGACCTAACGAAGAAGGTACTTGGATCTTTATGTTCAGAAAGAAAAGGTATTAAAATTAAGTCATTCTTCACCTCAACCATACTCTTATGGTTTTCATTGTGCATTTCTATGTCAGTTGCCTCAGTCAGTTGTGAATGATTTGTTGAGGGAAATCCTAGTTGGCTGTTGGATTAACTTTCACTTCCTTTCTTTCCTGGTGTATGATCATGCCACTAGATTTTTCAAGACAACCTTCTTCCTGCTCTTTTCTGTCATATATAAGTTCATAGGGTACAAAGAGAGGATTATCTTTAATTTTAAAATCTTCAATGTATTCAGCAGGTAAGTACAAGGCGTTAACGTTGCTCCAAGCAATCCCATCACCATTATTCCTTAATTGACTCTCTACTACTGCAATGTCAACTATATTGTTTCCTTGAGATATAGAAGGAAAATAAGATCCCAAAACTACCTTTTGGATGTCAAAAGAAGAACTATCATCATGGTATATAGCTAAGGGAAATGATTTTTGGACATTACTTTCAAGAATCATAAGATCAAACTTAATAGGAAAAACATCCTCTTTTTGGGTGTGATTAAAAAATTTATCAAATGAAAATAAAGATTGATAATCTGAAGTGCTCACCTCTTTACTAGAAACTTTTCTTGAACATGTGGCTCTTCTTGTTTAGCTTGTTTCCAATTTCCCTTTTGTTGCTGGTCGGAAATCCAAGGCACTGATGATTTTTCCATTAGTGATGAAAAATATTGATCTTCAAAGACCAAGAGATTGGAGAGCAAGGGTTCTTTAATCTCAGATTTTTCTTTAGATATCTTTGTAGCAGCTGGAATTCCTTGATTAGAATTCTTGAGATTATTATATCTTTGATGCACACATTCTAGTAGTATGGCGGATTGACGATCCTCAGATCAGTTTCACTATCAAGGAATGCTCCCAGAATGCTCCCTTTGAAGGCATTCCATAAGTACTAGAGCATCAAATCTTTCTCAGAATTTATCTCATCAGTAGTAGGTTTCTTTTGAGGTTGTTCCCTTGAGTTTATTTCTTGTTCACTCATAACTGATTAGTTGCAAGATATATAACTCAATGAAATCACTGGAGCTTCTTCCTCCACAACCTCTAGTTCTTTTTCGAGCTGTTGTACTTTTCTCTTGCATGCCTCCAAATATTTGAGCTTGTGAAATCTGTGACACAAACTCATCCACAACAAGGAAGAGGTGTGGTCATCTTCAAGGCTTATCTTCAACTTCACAGCCTTTGAAATACTTTGTTTATAGTGTTCCCAGAAATCTTGTAGAACCTTATCATTCATCTGAAGAATCTCCAGGATAGTAGGGCCTAGTCTTTTTCGCATTCTTACAAATCTTTTGGAATTCCATTAAGAATCAAAAGAGTAACCACTTTATCAGAGTCGCCAATCTCCTTCACATGGAGATATATATATAAAATAAGAAAATAATTATTCAACATTGATCTTCGTTTCCGCTCCCCAATAGAGTCACCAAAAATATGTTAGTAAACAGATTTGTCCTTCCATAAATTAACAAAAAACTCAACTCTAAATGCCTGAAAGAAGGATAAACATCACTAACAATTGGATGAGTTATCATTAATTAATAACTCTCCTATGAATTGAGAGGTACAACTCCCTCTTCAATGATATTCAATGAATTAAATATTGATTATGTCTTTAACCAGAAGACACAAAGGAAATTGACATTCATTTATCAACATGAAATGAATGCGATTACATATTTACAAGACTCAGAGATGATCAAATAAATGGCCAACTGACCACTTATCTAATCTTCCCAATTATAGAGAAACAAAAGGAAAATTTAACATCTATTTTGCCTATGTAGGTGCGTAAAACCAACTGATTTCAAAATGCATACAAATACTTAATAAACGGGACAAGATAACACTAGAAATGTCATTGGAACAACCAACAGATTGTTTACTATCAGAGAAATATAAATCTAAACCAACAGGTTTAAAATTGCATTTTCCCTTATTTCAGATATACAAACAAAATAACCAACTGATCATTGTGTCCCTGTCCATAAACAAGCTACAAAAATAAAAATATCTTCTTATCCCATCTCCCTCGGTTACAACAATATCAGAAAATAATTTATCCCCCTCCCTGTAGCTGACTGACTCGTGGAAAAAGAAGAACCCTTTTTTTGTATAAATCTTCTCTTTTATAGACCTCCCAGAAATTCTTCTCTCATAATTTTTAGTTTGGAAGAATAACTGATTCTTGAAATTTTACTCTCATCTTTATCTTTCGGTTCCCCCTTCTTTATTGAGTTCCACATCTTTAATAAACATTGAAATTAAAGGTTTAGAAAGAAAAATCATGATCTAAAGATTGCAAAGATATACACGATTATATCTTAATATGTGGCCTATAAATTCGGGCAACTCTCCACATTTCTTTCCCAATAGTTTCCCTCGTTCCCCTATATGCCGATAGGTGTAGAGAACAAATTATTGTTTGCATCTGAAATTTTCTTGTTGGTAACTCGACATGAGCTTAGAATGTATCTTCATCATTCTAAGCCAAGAGCACATTTGGAAAGAACCTGTATAATTTATAACACTAATTTTCTGCCTTGAGTTCATGAGAAAGACTTGGGAATGGGAATATGATTGCAAGGAGAATGGGTGGATCCTAACTTAATCAAGAGTATGTTCTCCAATTCTTTGAAACCTTTATTAATTTCACCCCTACATTCTTTTATTGAGCTTTGGTATGCAAGGGTTGCATCGGGCTTCACCATATTTCTCCATCTTTAAAATCGGTATTGACAAGAATTTGAATCTGCTCATGCCCCCTATTATCACACATGCTTCACAAATAAAATTGAGACATGCTATGAGGGACCCATGACTTCTGCATCTCTCAACACCTTTTCATTCTTGGTCGATTGCCTTTGACGCTTCTTCACATGCACACATCGAGCCATCAATGTTGGGCATCGATTTGAGCTTCGAGCATGTCCTGTCCACCACTAAAGGGGAATGATGAGGCATTTTGTCAAATAGTTCATGGTATATCTCTACCTGATCACTATTGAAGATGAAATCTTCTTTGGAATTCATGGTGACCTAGTGTCAGTCATGGTATAATCCTTCTATTGATTATACCTCACCTTTTGAAGCTGGCCCTTATACAAATTTGCATCACTATGTTATGATTTGGATAGCCTGTCCCAATAATGTTGACCATTAACTACTTTCTTTCACAGAGACATCTTGTTAAACATTTTGCATGCACTTCTCATGTTTGATTGGGCTCGCCGATTATCCATTTTCCATGGGCATTCACATTTGAGACCAATAATTAAGCACTGTTGACATCACCAAACCATCAAACTATATTTTCACCAAACATGTCACTGGTATTTTTTAAGATATTTAACATGTTTCCCTTTAATCATCATGGATGATATCAAAAATATGATGCTTTATATGTTGCCAAAGTGAGGGGACTTTGTTGTTTGGAGACTCCCAAGATTCTCACACTCGCGCCTACGAACAATTCTTTATGAATATTTGCCCCTTTAGAGGAAACAGATCATGTGCTCTAACTTCCAGTGACTAGAGATGTGAGTGTATGTATGTTTCTGCAAATGCGACATAGTGAACTTGGGCAATCTTTCAAACCTTCGGCATGTTATTCCATATTCGACACTCAACACTATTAGGATTAAATTTGGAGCATCGTATTTCATTTAGCACCTTCAATGCTTTGCAAGGAAGCCTTGGTTGAGAACTTGAGAGACAAGGGATCTATTACACACAACCCAAAAAAAAAATGCTTTCTTAATGTGAGCTTCCAATATTTGTTCTATGGAGTGTTGGATTTATGTAACCTGTTGTGGCTTGATAAAGAGAAAGCCCTAGGTAAACAAGAATATCTTGTGGACCAAGTTTACCACCTATAAGAATCCAACGACTATGAATGCCTCAAATATGTAGACTTGGTTTATCAGGCTGCATAAGAGTCAACAAACTCTTATTAACATCTGGATCATAGCCTCCAAAAATTAGTATTTGAGTCTGTTCATGTGCTTCATAGAATGAATCATCTTAGTTCCTTGGTAAGGTCTTGATGGAAATATATTCGACCAGAATCTACAACACACCTCAAAGTAACATCATCACCAACAGGTAGCTCAATAATTGTTGCATAATATCTTGTAAGGGACTGTGAAAGTGTATTTACAACAAGCTTGTATTTGTCAGAAGGCAGTCCATCTGTAACAACCAAGTCAATTAACCTAACTCATCCTAAAGATGTAAAACCAACCCCTGCCATGTCACCCATCAAAATATTGTGCTAAATAGCCATAACTATTGCAGATCCAAAATACAAGTCAAAAAACTACCTACTAAAAAAAAACTACAGCTATCTTGAATTTGGAAAAATCTTGAATGCTCATTTCTTCCATATAATAATCTACCGCTTCCATTAATAAACAACCATTGGGCATATTGCTGAAAAGACTAAACTAGTTGAACTTTAACTTTTATGACCTGTTTATGACACCAAAGCCTTGTCCCATATACAATTCAATAGCATCTAGAAGATTTTCGTTTGAACTTCTCCAACACTGAAGCTTTGAAACTAGACTTTTGCAATGTTCTTAGGAATTTACAACTTTGAACCTAAGAGTATTCTCTTGAATTCAAATCTCTAACGAAATTGGCATTCGCAACTGAATCTAAATCATTAGAATAGTGAATTGGACTGGTGTTTTGATTCCTGGCATTCTACTAAACTTGAACCTCTAAATTTGCAAGCTCAATTTTGAACTTTGAAGTTGAAACTTTGAACTTCGAGGTTCAAAGTTCAGGTTCAACATATCTTCAAAAACATTGTCTTCTTCACAAGTTGAGCTTTACAAGTCATCATTAATAACAAAACCAAATGAGGAGCTGAAACAATTTTAGAATCTTCTCCCGTTAGGCCGATTATTCAAGTGTAAAATTCAGATGTTAGAAATGTACTTACAAACTCCATTATTGAAAACATGGATAAACTTACAGAGCAACATAATGTTGCACTTCTTTGGTGTGATTCCATGCATGCCCAATTTGATAATGGGCTTGACTATTATCAATTTATGAACCTAAATATTATAAAACATGACATATGTAATCTTTGTGTGGATCCCAAAATTGGTTTAAAAGTAGACCCTAAAAAACCCCAAGTTGTCAATTAAATGGTGCACAAATGATGCAATACGTGACAACTTTTGGGAATATTGGTGGATGGTTTTTGATAGACCATCCCACAACAATTTAGATGTCCCATTCTATTTCATAAAAAAATTGTATGTCGAATTTTTGCTTGGTTACAAAGTAAATTATTGGAGCATGAGACTGAACGAAGGTGTAGGCTTAGGTGCTCCTCAGGACAGGCCATGGGCACACCAGGGGAAATCCCGCACATATGTCCCCCCTCCTGATATTTCATGACCTCCTATAGTGTAGCATCCTGATATTATTATTGAGGTTAGCTCACAGACTATTTGAGTCATTCACACCTTGAGTGATCTACTAGTTACGCAGAGCGCGAAATTGTTGCCTCCTCGTATTGATGCTTCTAGCCCTTCCACATCCTCCATGAGCTCACATGTTGTTTTCCCCACACTTGCATTATGTGTTGAATCTATGGTTGGGTCCCATGAATGATAGTGATGCATATAACTACGTCTTTGAGGTGGATGATACTACACATCACACTATAGGCAGTGAAGCACCTCATGAAGATGTGCATCAGGGGCATGCAAAGCCATGGACTCCTACTGTTACGATAAGGGTAAACAGTTCACTTGTTACATTGTATTTAATTTTAAATGTTCATATTCTTAGTAGAATTTTCTTATAATGATTTCCCACTTATGTTTTTTTATGTGTTCCATTTATGTTCAGTTGATGACAAAGGAGGAGATGGCACAAGTGGAGGGTCCCACGCTTTCGGCCATATCATTTGGCCTTGACACTTCCATGATACATATATTTTAATTTACTCATTGGTTTCCTTTTATTATAATAGTATATACATAAGTTTTCTAATTTTTATGATCATCTTATTACATACTGAGCAGGTATCACTAGTTGCCACTGGGGGCAATGTGAGGGGGTTCAAGCGTCTGGTGTTGACAAGGGGAAGGTAATTGATTATTTTAGATTGTTTATGCATACATGTATACTTGTCAGTTGTGTGTACTCATTTTTAATTTACATGGTTTATTTGACAGAGGGTGGTGTCTGATGATGTCATGAGACCCTTTTGCCATGATAGAGTCACATGCATCTCAATTCGCAGTGATAGCCCCATGGTACGTATATTTCTAAAGTTATTTGTGTGTATTTTACTATCAAGTATATATAATATGATCAAGTCATGATTGTCTGAAGTATTTTTTTGACTTTTGTAGGTCACCCCTAGTTTTAGGGAGGTGCAACGCCAAGGGTTTGTATCGCTAATGACTCAACTGACATTTCCTAAAGAAAGTTCAACATGGGTAAGTTTTAATGTTAATTCAATTATTTTGTAAACATATATTTGCTACCAAGGATTTAACATTAAATAGTATAACTCATAGATCAATCTTTGAAGTTGACATTGGTAGCATTGTCCCTTCACCACCAAGGACATATATTAGGTCTCCTGTCTGCATGAGGAGATAGAGACGCAAGGTACATGAGAGTTCAATTTTAATTTTTTATTTATTTATTGTTGACTATGATTTTGAATTTTTATTTTTTATTTGTAGAAACCATATAAATTAAGTAATCTAACTTGGGGTTTCACTTTTGTGTTTGAATGCAAGATCCATCAAAGCCAAAGAGTACTTCAAAGAAGCTGCATTTTGATGATCCACCAGTAGAATAGGATGTCCTAAAAACATTTGTAGTTGAACTTCTTATTTTTAGATTCCATATGAGACATTTTGAGATGGTGTATGCTACATTGTATCTAGATATGTTGATTTTGTGAATATGTACAGAATTATTGTTCATTTTGATATATATGAAACTTGGTATTCGATCTAATTTGTTAATTGTGTGTTCATTTGTTCATTGTTAGTATGTAAATATGCTTGTGTGTATGTACTCATGTGTAGGATTAATGCCTTAATTATATTCATGTATATTCAAGTACATTCTTCATAACCTAAATTTGTGTGTATGGGCTGTGTGCATGACTTAACTGAATTCATGTGTATGCTTTATAATCTATGTGCTACATGTATGCTTCATGACATAAGAAAATTTATGTGTATGCTTTATGTGCTACATGTTATCACATGTGTAATTAATCATTTAAGTGAATTCAAAATTTATGTGCTACATTGTATTCATGTGTATTTGATGCTCTCAACCAAGAAAATCCTTCAAAGTTCACTTCACAAATCTGATGATCACCTTGTCAAATCAACTCTTCTACAATGTATCATGTTAGAACTCTATTATACATGTCAAAGACACATCATTCTATGAGAATTAGTAAGCACATTCATGGAATGATGCTTCTACATCAAGATTTTGTCAAAATGTTATTGAGAAAATAATGACCTATCATTCTAGGTACCAAACCCTCCTTTCTAGGGTCTCTAGGCCAGGGCTTGTTAAAAAAAACTCTTGGAAATCTCTCTAGATCTCCCCAATGGATCTAACACATCCCTATGGACCCCAATAGCATAGATCCATAACAAAATATACTCATCCTTTGGATTATATGTTCGCAACAATGACTAGTGCATTCAAATGCACATTCCACAATGCATTCAAATGCCTTGGTCATGTCCCCATCTCCCTTGGAGCAACAAAATTTGTTCATTATGGGTACAAACTGATGCTTCCATCATGTCTAGTTGGGTAGGTTTACCCTAGGAATGGTCCCACTTTGCCTCTTGACACACCAGAATGCTTATCGACATACCTAATGGTACTCAGTGCACCTTGGGGACACTTTGGTCCGGCATGGTCGTGAACGTTCTAGTGACTTTGTGTTTAAAACAAGGTTGTCACTAGAATTTACTTGCCCAATGAGAGATAATGGCGCAGACCATTTGGTGCCAAGACGAACGGTTTGGAAGAAACCCAATGGTGCAACTTTCAACTGTCCCTCACTACAAATTTTGGCATCAAGCGAGATTGGCATGCCAAATTCAAATAAATTTGAATCTTCCAAAATAGAGAGAGGTTATTGTAGGCCTCAAAAACATGATCTTGCATCATCTCACTATTCCTTGATACCTCTCACGGGGTCTGAGATACAAGCCTCGAAAGATCATTGCCCAATCATGATTAGTGCACCTTGGGGACACTTTGGTTCAGCATGGTCACAAATGTTATAGTGACTTCATGTTCAAAATGAGGTTGTCACTAGTGTTTACGCACCCAAAAAGAGCTAATGGCATAGACCGTTCAGTGCCAGGATGTACAGTTTGGAAGAAACCCAGTGGTGCAACTTTCAACTGACCCCCACTACAAGTTTTGGCATCAAGTGAGATTGGCATTCCAAATTAAAAAAAAATTGAATCTCTTAGAATAGAGAGAGGTTATTTTAGGCCTCATAAATATAGTCTTGTAGCATCTCATGGTTTTTTGATACCTCTCATAGGGTCTGAGATACGAGCCTCAAAAGATCGATGCCCAATCGTGCTTAGTGCACCTTGGGGATACTTTAGTCTGACATGGTTGCAAATGTTCTAGTGACTCTTTCGTCAAAACAAGGTTGTCACTAGCATTTACCCACCCAATGAGAGCTAATGGCACAAACTGTTTGGTGCCAAGATGAACAGTTTGGAAGAAACCCAGTGGTGCAACTTTCAACTAACCCTCACTACAAGTTTTGGCATCAAGCGAAATTGGAATGCCAATTTCAAATAAATTTGAATCTCCTAAAATGGAGAGAGGTTATTATAGGCCTCAGAAACATAGTCATGTAGAATATCATGGTTTGTTGATACCTCTCACGGGTCTGAGATATGAGCCTCAAAATATCATTGCCCAATCATGCTTAGTGCACCTTGGGGACACTTTGGTCCGGCATGGTTGCGAACATTATAGTGACTCTATGTCAAAATGAGGTTGTAACTAGCGTTTACCCACCCAAAAAGAGCTAATGACATAGACCGTTCGATGTGAGGACAAATGGTTTGGAAGAAACCTAGTGGTGCAACTTTCAACTGACCCTCACTGCAAGTTTTGGTGTCAAGCGAGATTGGCATGCCAAATTTAAACAAATTTGAATCTCCCAAAATGGAGAGAGGTTATTGTAGGCCTCAAAAACATGGTCATGTATCGTATTACAATTTATTGATACCTCTCACAGGGTCTGAGATACGAGCCTTGAAATATTGATGGCCAATCGTGCTTAGTGCACCTTGGGGACACTTTGGTTTGGCATGGTCGTGAATGTTCTAGTGACTCTGTGGTCAAAATGAGGTTTTTACTAGCATTTACCTGTCCAACCGGAGGTAATGGCACAGACCGTTCTGTGCCAGGATGAATGATTTGGAAGAAACCTAATGGTGCAACTTTCAACTAACCCTCACCGCAAGTTTTGGTGTCAAGCGAGATTGGCATACCAAATTCAAACAAATTTGAATCTCCTAGAATAGAGAGATTTTATTGTAGGCCTCAGAAACATAGTCTTGTAGCATCTCACAGTTCGGCAATACCTCTCATGGGGTTTGCGCTACGAGCCTCAAAATATCATTGCTCAATCATGCTTAGTGCACCTTGGGAACACTTTGGTCTAGCATGGTCACAAACGTTCTAGTGACTTTGTGATCAAAATGAGGTTTTCAGTAGTATTTACTTGCCCAATTGGAGCTAATGGCGCAAACCATTCAGTTCCAAGACAAACGGTTTGGAAGAAACCCAGTGGTGCAACTTTCAACATTCTAGTGACTTCATGTTCAAAATAGGGTTGTCACTAGCATTTACTCACCCAACCAGAGCTAATAGTACAAGTCATTTGGTGGAAGGATGCAATCCTTCAACACTATCCCTTCACCACAAGGAATCACCATTTTACCTTGGACACATTTGACCAATTTTGACTCAATAACTCCAACTACTACATCATTTGATGATACAAATGTACATGGAATTAAGACAATATAAATATAAGGATACAAAATTAAGATGATATAAATATAAGGATACAACATTCATAGTAAGGAATCACAATTTTTGCACTTTACGTGGCATTAAGATGATACAAATGTAAGGATACAAAATAAATATGTATTTATAATTGAATGGTATAAATTAGGACATACAAATTTGGGCTCTTAATATTTACAAATCAACCCCATGGACACTTTTATATTTCAAATTTTGCATCTAATATGCATGATGGAGCTCATTTTTGTTTATATATACAAAATTTTGCATCTAAATATGCACATTACAGTCGATTGTTGTTTTTTATACAAAATCTTAGATACACAACTATATATCAAAAAGTGTCATTTTCACTCCTAAAGTGTATAATTTTAACACATGGTACTCGATGACATCTACAATCCAATCCTTGCATTCAGAAGGTAGAAGAAAAGTTAATAGAGAAAAAAAGAAGTTTATATAGGTTGACAAAAAGATTATAAATGTATAAGTAACTAAACGAGCCAAAGAACATGACTAGCCAATGCATAGTGAAGTTTACCATCATCAAAGATGGGCTAATCAAATGCACAAATCGATCTTCTATATCTATCATATATGTATCCAACTACATTTACAATCCACATACAAAACCAAGTTTATTGGCTCAAACAAATAAAGTAGAAAGCTACAATTAATTTATTGAATGTAGCTATAATAAACATGGAAAATCTTGCAGTGAGTTGAACTTACCTACTGAAGTGTGCTTAAAGGGTCATCTCTCTGCTTGAGGGTATTCAATATTGCTTCATGATCCGCAGTACTAATAGTCCAAAGTTCCTTTTTCTTTGGTTTTCCTTGATGTTTCAATAACTTAACATTGGCTTCTATAATAAGGTGTGAATACATGAGAACGGTTTTGTGCTTCTCATAGTCTTCAAACGTAGGAATGCCATTATTTCTAATCATGTATGTGTGTAGCCCATTTCCTACAACAACATGTGATCCTGTTGGATATGTGAACATATCATCATCTGTTGTTAGTTGTGCAAGTTTATGCTTTCCTCGTACACAACGTGCTAACCAGTAATCTGATATCTCATCATTCCCTTATGGTACAACTAATGCAAAAACATGTCCTGGCTATAGATGATCTGAAATATGGTTGTAGTCAAGTGAACAATCCATGTCATCATTTATTACAGAGATTGTGAAAGATAAAGGAGTTAGATAATGTGGAACCCACATATCAACCCACTCACTTGACTTACACTAATCCCAATCACACTAAAGACACCTCGGATAATAAAAATCCAACTCTTGTATCCTAATGGTCCATGTACTAGCATCTGAGCTTCGAAATGAATGCATTTTTTAATAATCTTTCATGGTTTGACAATCCAACCTATCTCCTATTGTGCCCAACTCAACCAACCAAAAGAATCTATGCACCATTAAATCAAGAGTCCCCCATGTGATAATGTTGAAGTACACCAATCAATAATAGAACAAGCATCAAGGAGTTTAGCACCTAAAATATTCTATTGCTCCTTGACTAGAGCTCTCTTTACACATGCACTTGCTCCATCATGCTCCCCTTTTCCATGATCGGCCTAAAAAATAATCCAAATATGAGGTACACCTCTCTCTACATGCATTCTACATAACCAATAAAATATACGACCATTTTTTAATTGACCTGTGTAGTTATCTAACCAAATGAGATGTCTATCCATAGCAATATTATTTTCCCACACACACTCAAAATAATTCTCAAAGAAATGTTGGATATACTCGTGAGAGTGAGATCTATCATCACTCGTATAAAAATGGTACTCTCTAATTATATTCCAGTCATGTTCTAAACTATCAGGGGAATGTCTATATGTTATGTGCACAAAAATAGCAACCTAAATAGAATTGTAATATTGAGCTTGTAACTCATTTTGGGGTTGCAATATATAGTTCTCTGCAAAGTCAACAACTGATATAATAGTGCCAATTGGGAAAGTGTCCTTACACATCCTAAATTTTTTATCCAACCACTGAGACCTGTGACTATGCCTTGCATACTTGTAAAAAATATTCTTCCTGAAATCTGAAATAAAATCAGCTACATTGCATTCTTTTGTAACCAATTCATATCTAGATCCTTAACCTCCACTTTTCAATGTATATTTAACGTTTTCATATACCTTTTTTTGGACGATTGTCTTTCCAAAATCATGTTTGCAACCCTCATGAAAATATTCAACAAACTTCACTAGCCCAACACACTCTGAGCACTTGTCATTTAAGCAATATTTTTTATAAAAGAAACATCCATCATCTCTAGGACATAAAAATGATCTATCAAGTCTCTTGATGATTTTGGAAGAGCACTTGCACCACACTCCTCCAACATTTCACTAGTATGCAAAGTAGAATGAAGGGATCATAACAGTTCATGGTGCATTGAAAACTCCACATGATATTTGCAACAACAAGTATTTCAAATCTTAAGAGGCACACAAAAAAAGGCTTGAGGGATTCAAAAGCTCTTTGTGATATTTGCAATGTTGGATGTGTCTCGCAAAATTTTTTGAACAACATTATTTGACTCACCTCTATATAATGTTTGGGATGTGAGGTGCGGTCTCGAATGCTAATTCTCAACTTCAAGACATCCTTCACATTTGGTGACACTCTTGAGTTAGATTGCCAAAATAGTTGAATTTGATCCTTCACATGATCAGTAAGCTGCTTATCACAATGTGAAAGTCTCCCACCATAAGCCCATGAATCATTATGAAGAGGATCATCAAGTATTTCTCTTCCTGCAAGTGCTCTATCCAAAGTTTTATGATTTGGGTTCAAGTCAACACAAGTTTGTCTCATCAAACGAGCCTTTCTTAAATGATGACTTACAAAGGAGGTTTTAATAACCCTCCTAGCAGCTCTCTTATCTTTTTCTTTGGTAGTCTCCCTAATGGAATTGAGAGCACTAAAAATATTTCTCACAATAATAGCATTCCTCTCCTTTTTCTTGTTCACACTAATCTTCAATTTGACTAGTATATGTCTCATCTTCTGCATCTTTAACAATAGCACAAACATTTGATATTGCTAGACCAATGTATTGTGGCTAAAAAATTGATCAATTTTTTTTGAAACCCACAACCGAACGGTTCTTTCTGATCTCTTGCCATTGAAATTGCTCATTGTGTTCTCATCAATTTCAAGTAGCCATTTTGTTGTTCTTGAAGGTCTCAATTTTGAAGTTTGTCTTTCTTCCTCCCAAGGGACTTCATTTCTCATATAATTTGGAGATATGTTACATTGATTTGGTTCTTGTGCACCATTGTCATTGTTGATTCCTTCATATTCAATCAGTGGATTGTCATTGTCAATGTTCACACTTCCATTTTCCACATCTACATTTTCATTTTCAAAACCTACATTTTCATCTTCAATCCTCACATTCTCATTTTCAATATTATTGTCATAAATCATTTCAAATTCATGTTCTTCTTCACTTGAAACCACATTTAAGGGTGGGCCTATGCCCACATATTCATTAATATTTAATGTACCTTGTCTCTTGTTCTGATGGGCAACCCTATCCATTTCTCTATACACTTCAATCTCTTTATTTGTGAGTTTCCTCTTCCATTTATGCTTTCGACAACTACTACTCCCCATGGTGAGACCAAAAAGGTGATGCAAAAACCTTTGATAATAGAGAAATTCCAACAAAAAGGGTGGAAAAAGTAATTTTTTTTCTATAACTGCAATCCTATGATATTCTCTGCAAAAAAATGTTGTTCTCTAACTGAGGGACCTAGAGAATAAACTTTTTCTTTTCAATGCTAGTAAAACAAATCGAATATCTGAAACTATTGGATATCCAATATTATCAAATATCTGAAATCTCCCACTCAAATTTTGCCTCAACTTTTATGTTTTCATCTCTCTCTCTCTCTCTCTCTCCTCCCCTTAGGTATTATTGTTATAATATAAATATTTTAATAAATATTTAATACTAATATTATACTACTATATGATAGAGAAATAAATAATAATAATATAATACAATACTAATATAAAAATTTATATAATACTAATGCTATTATCATTTAATATTAATATAAAAAAATGAAATTTATAATATATAACTTAAAAATCTAAAATCATAAAATTGAAAAAAAAAATAATCATAAAATTGAAAAAAACATTCAAATTGAAATGTTGGAATTGGGCAGGAGATATTGGATATCTGATATTATCGGATATGTGAAATTATCAGATATCTAATTAGGCTTGGTATTTGCCTTGGGTTTTCATTTTGCAATGTCAAATGTAAATGGTCAACCCAAAAGACGTGTTCACCATATTTGCTTTGATCTCCAGACTTCGACCATGTAGCTGACGACCTTTTTTCACCTAAAATTGATGAAACGAAAAGGGTTTCTTAAAGACATTATCAACTTTCCATCAATATAATTGTTGTTAAATTTTGAGTTCAGTAAGTAATTATTACTTATTTTCTAATTGAGTTATCTTAAAATTCCCAATTGATAGACTGGTTGAAAAACAACTATAACTTTCAAAGGGTTTAACCTTTTTGAAATCTAAAACATGCGTCACATTCTATGCTTCGCATACTACAAGAAAAAAAAATTCAATTTTGTAAAGTTTAGAATTAGTTAAGGTGGTCAGACACAAGATTTTTTTATTCTGAATAATTTGTAGCAAAAAATTCATAATTAATTATTTATTGGCAAAAAATTACACAAAAATGTGTGTCACATTCGGGCATGAGCCTACTACTTATATCTAGAATCTTGTGAAAATATATCATTATTTGATTGTGATTAAGGTGGTCAGACATACATGTACTTTTTATCTTTTTCTTAAAATTTGCATACTACTACATTGAAATCTAAAATTTTGAACAATTAGATTAATTTTTTTTAGACAAGGGCTAGTAGTTTAGAAACTTCTTTCAATTTCCTATAGATTTTGTTCTTACAACTTTTTCACATAAGGTTGATAACATGTTCAACTTTTTACATCAAGTTGACTAACCCTGATTTTCTGATTTTTCATTGCCACTTAAGGCCATAGCTTGGTATACCATGATCCTGCACATACCCTATAGATGGAAGAATTTATTTTACATCTCTTCCAACTTAGCCCTAATCAATCCATCAAGATCATTCATAATCATGTATGACTGATAAGCATTTCTAATCTGTAACTCAATGGAATCCATTTCCTGTTTGATATTCTCTATGGCCCCAATTTATTGCAATGTGTAGCGATAGCTTATTTCCATTGTCCAAAAATACTTGACCTTCATGAATTAAATTTTGTAACTTAGAAAAGGATATTTGGTACCTATCTCTAATTTGTTAAAAGAAAGTTTGTCTGGTATCAATTGTATCGGGTCTATTATCGGGTATCGGGTCTTTTATTGCCTTCACAAGTAGTTTACATTTTTCTTTTATGGAACAAGATGAATCAATTGTACATGAGGGGAAAATATCTTGGAGTATCAACATAATTTTTACAATGACCTCTTTATTTTCTTTAGATTCCTTTAGTAACACTTCCTATTCAGAAAATATAATAGTTTGTTCCAATTGAAGCTTTTGCTTTGGAGTAACCTTGTTGAATTCTATGAGATATGTGGAGCTAGTGACTGGTTGAATGTAAAGTGGTGATGGTATGAAACTTCTTAGAAATATGTGAGAACTAGACCCAATATCTAGTCTACAATCAATAACTTTTATTTCTAGCTCTTTTCTCTTTCGAGTGCTTGTAACAAGGTTGTTGGTAGAAACCAACACCAAAACATATTTTTCTCTTCTTTCCTCTTCTACCTTTACTTCTTCCTCTTTCTTTGTTTCTTCCTTATCTATTTCATTTTCTATTTCATTTTCTGCTTCTTTTTCTTCTTTATCTAATATTACAACTTCTTTCTCAGATACATTTGTTTCTATCAGTGGGACATATCTAGGGCTCTTAACAGATTCGTTTGACATAATTTATTCTAATATATTTTCAATTTTCAATTCTTTTATGTCATCCTTTTCCTTTTCCTTATCCTTTTTATCTTTCTCTTCAGGAACTTCTTCAGCTTCCATAGAAGATCCTACCCGAGCATCATTGAGAGAATTAATTTCAAGAGGATCCTAATCTAGATTGTAAACATCTCTATCAGTAAACTCTATAATAATTGGTGCTTTGATGGGAGAAGAGTGTGATGTAGATGGACCTATAGTGTCAACCTTCGAAAGCA
This sequence comes from Chamaecyparis obtusa, assembly GCA_027943335.1. Lineage (NCBI taxonomy): Eukaryota > Viridiplantae > Streptophyta > Pinopsida > Cupressales > Cupressaceae > Chamaecyparis > Chamaecyparis obtusa. The sequence continues at coordinate 908,971 of BSBK01003091.1, read as the reverse complement.
TGTTCATATCCTTTGTAAGTGAAGTAAAACCAATAATCATATCTTGCTTCATCTGCACTACAATAGATTTTTCTACTATAGGAGAATGTAATCTCTTCTTAGTTTTGAGAACCATTCCTTCTATAACAACAAATAATGTGTCAACATATTATTCTCTTATTTTTATCTTACAAACCTCATCTAGAGTCACCTTAAACAAATCTTTTCTATCTTCTTTTCTTCCATTCTAACCTTGTTTAACTCATTCCATAAAGAAATGAGAACCTCATTCTTATAATCCTCCAACTCAACATCACATTTGGCACCATATTTTAGGAATACATCAATGATGGAATATTTCCTATCATCAGATGGAGGTTCAAACATGTGACCAACACTTCTTCTTTCACCAATACACAAATTATCAAGAAAAATACTTGAGTCCAAAGGATCTAAACTGAAAATAAATTTTGAACTATCCTTTATCTTCTTTCCTTTCTTATCTATTGTTACTTCAACTCGAAACTGATTAGTGTCACTATCAGACTCAGTGGATTCTCCTGAATCATTATTGATGAAGGGTGCTCCCCTTAGTACCACAAACACATAAAAAAAATAGAGAAACAACAACAATAATATGCAAGAACAAAAAATTGGCTTCTTATTATCTCCACAAATGTGGAATTACAAACTTTCAGAATTACAATATGCAAAGCCACATGGGCATTCCCTTACAATATTCTATAGGAAAAATTCTCGAATCAATACCTAGATCTACTACCCAGAACTGCCCTAGACAACACTACGGGCCTTCTTTATATAGGCAATTTCCATCGCCCGAGAAGGTTCTAGAAATTTAGCCCTAAGGGCTGACCCAACTTAGAATTATTTTATTTTTCAATTTATTACATCAAAGTCAGCTCAAAATAACTTTTGAAACCCGAATAGAAATTTTGAAGGAAAATTATTTTCTGCCATTTCAGGTGGCCTAACTTTCAGAGACCATAAGTCATCACCAGTTGACCCGATTGACTATTATAACCCCATTTCAGAAACGTCACAAAGTGCTCTACAGGCTTGACTAGTGCAAAGCGCCTGTCACCCAATTTTTTGACCTCATTCGGGGCCTATAAAGCCTTCAAAACTGAGTTCAAAGTTTCTGTACCCTGCTACCAATACCGAAAATCTTCAAAACTAGACCTGATCTAGCCATGAAACTTTGCTGGCAGGCTGATATGACTGAGATGAACCTCCGCATGTAAAATCAGAACATTTTGAGATCGTAAGGCCAACTTACTAAAAATAGCAAGTTTCCATAAATAGCAGCTCTGCACAAGATAGCCCTTATTGAATACAAAAATAGAAATATTTTTGGGTGATGCAAGATTGCCCTTACACCCAGGATGCTCTTGCATCAGACACCTAGGGTAATTTGAGAAGTGACCCTATCACGACTCAGGTGTGTAGAGGAAAACCAAGACAGTTAACCTCCTCCTTTGTTAGCCATGATGAATCTTCTACAGGTCATCCTTTCCATTTGACCAAATAATCTTCATATGTCCTGTTCCTTGTGCTTCTGCCAACATGACTGTCCAGTATGTCTTCAATCTCCTTGATATCTGAACTGGTTGCTGGAATACTCCACTGTGCTGCTGCAACCTCATCTTCAACACCTCCTTCATGATACTCTATCAAATTTGAAATGTTAAACACTGGTGAAATATTCAGCTCAGTAGGCAATTCTACCTCATATGCATTTCCTGAATCATGCTTCTTCAGTATCGTACATGGTCCAAACTTCTTCATTTTCAACTTGTTATATGTACCAACCGAAAATCACTCCTTCTGCAAATGAACCATGACTTCATCCCCAACCTGAAATTCCTTATGCCTCATTTTCTCATCTGCCTTAGTCTTATACTGCGCATTCATCTTGGTAATATGCTTCCTCACCTCCTCATGGATGTTTTTCAAGTGTTCTGTAAAATCCTCAGCTTAAGCACTATTTATTTCTTCTTTATCTATCTTTCTCAACTCAGATGCATTTCTTGGACTACTTCCATATACAATCTAGAATGGTGATTTACCAGTGCTCCTGTTGATAGAATTATTGTATACAAATTCTGCCTATGGTAAAATCAAATCCCATCCTGTTGGCTTATCTCCAACCAAACATCTCAGCAAATTTCCCAAACTTCTATTCACCACCTCTGTTTGTCCATCAGTCTGTGGATGATGTGATGAACTGAACTTCAAATCTATCTTCAACTTCTTCCATAATGTACGCCAGAAATATCCAACAAACTTAGTGTCTCTATCTGAAACTATGGTCCTTGGCAAACCATGTAGTCTCACTACTTCTCTGAAAAAAAATTATGCTACATGAACAGCATCATTAGTCTTCTTGCAGGGAATGAAATGTGTCATCTTCAAAAATCTATCAACTACTACAAAAATTGAATCGTGTCCCTACTGAGTCCTCGGTAAACCAAGAACAAAGTCCATATTGATATCCTCCCAAGGCTTCTCTGGTATAGGTAATGGCTAATATAACCCTATATTCTACTTCACTCCCTTCGCCATCTGACATACTTTGCAACTCTGTACAAACTTCTTCACATCTTGTTGCAACTGTGGCCAATAATAATTCTCACCAACCAAAGCAAGGGTTTTATCACGACCAAAATATCCAGGCAATCCTCCACTATGCTTCTCTTTGATGAGATTCTCCCTCATAGAACTTCATGGAATGCACAACCGACTCCCTCTAAATAGCATATCATCTTGGATGATAAAATCTAGCCATTTCATCCTATCTAGAGTAATAGGTTCTTTACAAGCTTTCCAAGCTCCACCAAAATTAGGATCCTCTGCATACAAATTCTTGAGTTCATTGAACCCAACCACCTCAATCTGCATCTCTGTTAGCAATAGTTACCTTCTGCTAAGAGCATCTGCAACCCTGTTAGACTTTCCACTTCTGTGTTTCAAAACAATTGTATAACTTTGCAAAAACTCAACCCATTTCAAATGCCTCTGATTCAACTTTCCTTGACTATTCAAATATTACAAAGCTTGATGATCAGTATACAAAACAAACTCCTTAGGAAGTAGATAGTGTCTCCACTTCTTCAATGCCTGAACTATAGCATAAAATTCCTGATCATAAACAGAATACTTCCTCTTGTCATCATTTAACTTCTCACTGAAATAAGCAACCGGTTTACCTTCTTGGCTCATAACAGCTCCTATTGTGATACCACTAGCATCACAATCTACTTGAAACACCTTATTAAAATATGGAAGTGCTAAAATAGGTTGTTCTGTAACTTTTTGTTTCAACAATTGAAAACTCTTTTCTGCCCTGTTAGTCCACTTAAACTCTTTTCTATCTCCTCTCATTGTTTCAGTCAAGGGACCACAAATACTGCTAAAATTTTTGATAAACTTTCTGTAAAAGCTAGCCAAACCATGAAAAGATCTTACCTCAGTAGCACTCCTTGGAGTAGGGCATTCAAGGATAGCCTGTACCTTCTCTAGGTCCATTTTTAGACCTTCTACTGAAACTACAAATCCCAAATACACTAACTCTTTCTTCACAAAACTGCACTTCTTCAAATTAATCAACAATTTCTCATCTCTTAGCTTCTCAAACACCATACGAATATGCATCATATGCTCCTCCACTTTCTTGCTAAAGATCAAAATATCATCTAGGTAAACAATGACAAACTTACCTAGAAATTCCTTCAGAACCTCATTCATGAGCCGCATGAAAGTGCTTGGTGCATTGGTTAGCCCAAAAGGCATGACTAACCACTCATACAGTCCTTCCTTTGTCTTGAAGGTAGTCTTCCATTCATCTCCTTCTCTGATCTGAATCTGGTGATATCCACTCTTCAGATCTATCTTTGAGAAATACACAGCTCCACTCAAACAGTCCATAATATCATCCATTCGTGGCAATGGAAACCTATACTTCATTGTGATCTTGTTTATTGCTCTGGAATCTATACACATCCTCCATTCTCCATTTTTCTTTGGTGCTAATACCACTAGTACAGCACAAGGACTCAGACTCTCTCAGATCAACCCCTTCTGCAATAACTCATGTACTTGTCTGTTCAACTCTTCACTTTCTGCTGATGTCATTCTGTGTGTTGCCTTGTTTGGAAAATTGGCTCCTGGAATCAAATCCATCTAATGACTGATCTTCCTTACTGGTGCTAATCTATCAGGTACATTATCAGATACAATATCCTGAAACTCATTCAACAAATCTGCAACCTCTACAAGTACATCCTCTACTTCCTCTTTACCAGCTTTTGGAATTAAAGCAAAACACACATGCTCATGCTTCATACCATCTAGGAATTTTCTTCCATCAAAAAAAGTTATTCTTGCATTACCACATACCTTTTCTTCGATCTCCTTCAATGGCTTTAGCTTATGTCGCACTCCATCCTTTGTCAGGGAATAGGTATTCGCACGACCATCGTGTACAGCACATCTGTCAAACTGCCACGGTCTACCCAACAACATATGACATACATCCATAGATATTATATCACATAGTACCTCATCTTGGTACCCGCCGATCTTGAACTTTACCAAGCACTGTTCATTGACCATGACCTTGTGGTCATCCTGGACCCAGGCAATCCGATATGGATGTGGGTGTTTCTATCTCTTGAGCTTCAACTTTTCCACCATCTCTTCTGACACCAAATTGTCAGTGCTTCCACTATCAATAATCACATCATAGCATTTACCTTCACACTTACATCTAGTGCAAAACAAGCTCCTCCTTTGTTCAGGTTCATTCTCACCACTTAGCAGGACTCTTCTGTTAATTAGCATTTCTCCTCTTTCAGCATCTTCAGAATTTGATGATCTGGCATCTTCATCTACATGTGCAACTCTGGCCTGGCCTTCATTTCTCCTGTCTGTTCTACCTTGGTGCTGAGGACATTCAAATGCCCTATGACCTTCTTCTCCACAGTGAAAACATGTTCCACGGAAGCCTCCTCTTCCAGATCCTTGTCCTCTTCTTCTTCCTCTCTGATCTCTATTATCCTGATCTTGGAAACGATTGGAATTGTTTCCTCTCTGATTCTGGCTGCTACTGGCCTCATCCTTCTTTTTCAGATCTTCATTTCGGCCACCATATGACCATCCACCAGATCTTCCACCACGACCTCTTCCATTTTGTCTGCTCTCAAACTTCTTGTTCAGCTTTTCCTCTACTTTTAGGAAAAACTGGTATGCCTCCTCAATACTGTTCATTCGAACCAGATTCAACTCCTCCTAAATACTTGGCCTTAACCCATTAAGATATCAGGCAACTTTCTCCTTATCAACTTCCGCATGGCCTGTTCTGATGAGGAGTCGATAGAACTCCTCTGTATACTCCTGAACAGATCTTACTGCTTGCTTCAAACTTTGCATTTTCTTTAGTAGGTCAAGCTCATAATCAATAGGAATGAACTACCGCTTCAATTTATCCACCATCCGATCCCATCTTGTGATTTTATCTTTCCCTCTTCTATTTTGCTCCAATTAAATCTCTTGCCACCAGATCTTCGCATGACCTTTCAGTCTGGCCTTTGCAAATTTGACCCTATCAGGATCCTCAACATCTTCATACTCAAAATATTCCTCACATTCATTGATCCAGTCGATCAATTCCTCTGGGTTAAGATTTCTAGAAAATGTAGGAACCTCAATCTTAGGTCTTTTCCCAATCTTGGAAATTGCCCGAAAAAGTCTTTCTTCCTCCTGATTCACAACTTCAGCTTCTCCTTCTTGATATTCTTCTTCGGCTTCATCCTCGCTTTCATCTCTGACATTAAGATTCATTCCTCTGCGAATCTCTTCTTGCAATGCTCGCACTTGTCTTTGCAGCTCTCTAACCTCAGGTTTCATAGCACCAGCTCTTCCGCCACGTTCTCTTCGTGGAGGCATTTTCGCGATGTGCACTGAAACCCTAACCATGGTCCTGGTGCAAACTGCCTCACAGTCAGTGATCTATTTACACACTCAAGAACTCCTGCTCTGATACCACTTGATGAAGGGTGCTCCCCTTAGTACCACAAACACATAACAAAAATAGAGAAACAACAACAATAATATGCAAGAACGGAAAATTGGCTTCTTATTATCTCCACAAATGTGGAATTACAAACTTTCAGAATTACAATATGCAAAGCCACATGGGCATTCCCTTACAATATTCTGTAGGAAAAATCCTCGAATCAATACCTAGATCTACTACCTAGAACTGCCCTAGACAACACTACGGGCCTTCTTTATATAGGTAATTTCCACCGCCCGAGAAGGTTCCAGAAATTTAGCCCTAAGGGCCGACCCAACTTAGAATTATTTTATTTTTCAATTTATTACATCAAAGTTGGCTCAAATAACTTTTGAAACCTAAACAAAAATTTTGAAAGAAAATTATTTTCTACCATTTCAGGTGGCCTGACTTTCGAAGACCATAAGTCATCACCAGTTGACCCGATTGACTATTATAACCCCATTTCGGAAACACCACGAAGTGCTCTACAGGCTTGACCAACACAAAGCGCTCGTCACCCAATTTTTTGACCTCATCTGGGGCCTCTAAAGCTTTCAAAACTGAGTTCAAAGTTTCTGTATCCTATTGCCAATACTGAAAATCTTCAATATCTTCAAAACTAGACTTGATCTAGCCATGAAACTTTGCTGGCAGGCTGATATGACTGAGATGAACCTCCACATGTAAAATCAGAACATTCCGAGATCGTAAGGCCAACTTACTAAAAATAGCAAGTTTCCATAAATAGCAGCTCTGATAAAGATAGCCCTTATTGAATACAAAAACAGAAATATTTTTGGGTGATGCAAGATTGCCCTTACACCCAGGATGCTCCTGCATCAATTATTTGAATCAATAGTAACATGTATTTCTCTAGTAATTATTGCCTTTGCCTTACTTGTATCAATAGGTGTTGAGCTAGAAATCTTCCTTTTCTTAGAGGGGCTTTCCTCTTTCACATTAATCGAAGGTGTAGAAGATGTTGTAGCACAATAGGGATTACCAAAAGAAATGCATGTATTCCTCCTTAAAACCTTGTCCTTCTCATCCTTGGTTATTCCTTGCTCATCTTTGACCTTCCTCAAGATATTTTCAACCTTTTTCTTGGCATATTTATTTGATTTCTTACTGTAAGATTTTTCTCCTAAGTAGTGTTGGACATTTCTTTTGTGTTATCAATAGGACTCTCCAAAGAGCCTTGGCATAAGCTTCAATCTGTTCTATTAAATTTTATCCAAGTAATAGTAACCATGTCTTTATTGGTTGAATAGATTGCATAACGTGGTGGTTAGTGGTAACAGTAAAATTTCAATATCATTTTTATATTTATCAATCATGGATGGAGGAATTATATCCTTGTGCATCTTCCTTTGAAAATTTGCAAAGAGCTCTATAAATCTATCCTCTCTATCATCAATTCTCTCTTTCTTCATTAACCTTCTCTCAATTTGGTGTGCAACGAGTGTGTCTTCAAACCAAACTACTTTAGCCTCACCTGATATATAGTTTGAAAAGTACAAGAATAGACATATGGCCAATAAATAAAAAAATGAAAACATACATTTTTATTTTTTATTTTCACAACCCTCAAATTTTGAGAAATAGATATTTAATTAAAGTGCAAAGATCATAGTCTATATTTTTCACCATTTGATAAGCCACAAAGATTGTAGTCATTGAGACCAAATTATCCCAATTGGTGTAGTAGATTTTGTTTCCAATCACTTGTGAAGAAAATTTGACAACAACATCTTTAATGGTACTCACTTTAAGTGACCTTCCATCAGGTGTAGTGCTAGTTAGAGCTATAGCTTCATCAAATTTAACACTTTTAGTCTTTGGCACTTTGCCGATGTCACACAAACCAGTGACTATTTTCATGACATCCTTATAAATCAAATGACAATTATCTTCAAGCCAACAAAATTTGTCATGAAAATGTCTGATTGTCATTTTTACCCATGTGTCATCTCCACAAATATTCAGAAATATATTGCAAACATGCAGCTTCTTCTACACCAAAACCCTAAATTGTGGTTTTACATTTTCATCACTAAGTGACAATTCCTTTACCCAAATGTCACCAAGATTGTAATGATCAATTCCTCTAATTTACACTTTAGGTGAACTCAAACATCCTTTGCAAGAACGACACCATGTGGCATCCATGACAAACATCCCAACTTATCATTTTCCATCGAAATATTAGGGCACAAATGGAACACTAGTTGTGGCTCTTGTGATTCATCAATCAGACCAAGGGTGAACTCTCCAACCATTTCCATGAGTGAATTGTGAGACAGTTGTAATGCCCCTATTGATTCTTCTAAGAGAAATCCTTCAAACTCTTCTGAAAACCCTAGCTTGCCTTCCTCATAATTTTTTATCTCTTCAACTTGTTTTTTGTAGTGTGTGAAATGACTAATAATATAATATATTTAAGGTATAATCTCAATATATTGGAGCATTAAATGTGTTGTAATCCCACTATCTACACTTTTTACCAAAACGGATATTTGCCTTTTAGTTCCTTCTACTGATACTCCCCAAATGGAGTAGATTTTGCATACTTGCATTTTCTTAGGATGAGAGACAGATGCAACAATATTTCTTGCCCCTAACCAATAGTACTAAGGCTACTCAATTATCATAATGAACTTGTACGCTCGAGCCAAAGCTGCCATCATATTTCCTTACCCAAATCTTCTTTATTTCCTCTTTGACTTCTTCATTGTTAATTAAATTTGTCAATTCTGACTGCTTAACACTAACTGATCTACAATTTCTTGCTATGTGACCAAATTTATTACATTTGAAGCATTGGTTTTCCTATTTATTTTGTCTTGACTTGCACTAATTATCTTTATGACCATATTGAAAACATGTATAACAATATCCAATAAATGTTTTACTATTATTACTAGGTTTCCTACACTAACTTTCTTTATGACTGAAAATATTACAATTAAAACATATACTAATAAAAGATCTATTATTTTGATTAACATGCTTTTAAACTCTACAACTTTATGTCTAGATCTATTGCATTTGAAAAAATGACCATTAAAATAATGGGAATGCATACTTGCAGTTCTATTTGAGCCTTACATTTTTCTATCTGATCAAATGTTGGTTCATCTTTACTTACCAGAATCATTTTATCTTCCTCCTTATTTTCACAATGGGAGCATTCACTATTATCACATCCAAGTCATGTATTATCTTTCAGTGATCTCTGAGAACTTGGGATCTTATCTAATTTCTAAGCTAGTTGTTATCTTTTCTTCACTCGTCTTGGTTTCAACCTGATTTGGTTTAAGAGATAAGATTTCTTATTCAAGATTTTGATATTAATTGGATTTTCTCTTAATTATGTTTTTCAAAAGCTTCTTGGTTTTTTCATCTTCTTCTTGTTTGTTTCTTAGTTTGGTGATAGCCTCATTTTCTAGCTTGAGCTCGTTGATAACTTCTTTGTGTCTAGACTTGAACTTTCAGATTTGTTCTTTCATTTTCTAAATGAAATCACTTTCCATTTGAATATTCTCAAGTAGAAATATATTTTCATCTTCAACTAATTCTAGATCTATGTATAGCGGCATGAATTCATTCTCATCCATAGTGGATGTTAGTGATAAATGTTCAACCTCCTAGATCTCCTTTGAGTGGTTAGACTCTTCCAAAGGAACTAGCTTTGATACCAATTGTTGAACATCCTGGTATACTAAGAGGGGAGGGGTGAATTAGTATAGCCTTGAAAAATTTAAAACACTTAAATAATTTCCCATATAACATATTTTTATTCTACTAAAAACTAATCAACTAAAAGCATAAGACATGGCAACACATAACACCAAAATGTTTTTTCGTGGAAACCCAAAATGGGAAAAAGTACATGAGAGGTTATCTCTCAAGTATTATGTAATTGATTAATAATACATAGGGTGGATCACTATCATTTTTCTCACTATATTTGGCCTCACTATCGTGATACAAAAATAGAAAATATTGCTAAATGTACAAAATTTAATTGGTGGTCATGCATCTACAAAATGCATAGATACATTTCTTAGTTTAATATAAGTCTTCTCCTCTCTACTGATACAAAACTTCATGTACAATCTACTTACAATAGCTTTCATATACACCATCAAAAGATGATATCATATAAGTGCATAGATTGAATTCACATAATTTATAATTCATCTATAGTTATATAAAAAGCAATGGTATATACACTCTTCCTGTCATGTGAGACCAAAAGTATATTTGAGCATATGTGAAATAGGTCTAAACCAAAAACATCATCCTCAAGGCCAATCTTCAAATACCACCAACTACATCTGTTGGTGACTGCCATCAGTGCCAACTGTTAGTGAACATAGGACCCAATACCAATAGATATAATGGTTCAACCTATTAGCATACAGTTTTTCCCTTTCCTTTAAATCAATTTCAAACCACCTTAAAGAATGAAAAGAGAAGAATCTTAACACTAACAAATGAGTTGATAAAAGCCAAATCTCTACAAATTACAAGGTGCAGCTACCTTCTAGAAATATTTTCAACACGTTCTTATCAAGCATAAAAAAATAACATCATGTGTGCTTGTTAGAAGTTGTAATCTTTCCTTGGTGTATTTATAAACCAAGGTTAGATCTTTTCTTCTTTTCTTGTTCTAATATATTAGGATATAAGCCAAGGTATCCTAATATATTTCTTTTTGTCTTTTTTCCACTACATTCTATTTTGTCCTCTAGTAGAATATGTGAGGACAAATATTTATTGTATTTTGTAAATTAGTTTATTCCTCCTTATGAGGAATCTCACACTTGGCCTCACACACTTATGAATGGTGGCATTCATTCTCATGGGAGTTACATTTTGAACTCCTTCTCTCATCTCTACATATAGAGATATTTCTCCTCTCTTCTCATACAACACTTCTTCTCTATTCTCTCTCTCATTCTTCAAAATATTGTATGAGCTAAAGCTGTCTCTCTCTCTTTTTTGGCTATTTTGCCCATTCATAATTCACGGGGGTTTTTTTACGCTTTTCCCCCTTCAAAACTTCTTGTCTCCTTTGTTGTTTCTTTTTTGTGTATGCTCTAAAGATTAGCTTGATTCATGATAATCTTCCTTTTTCCTTACTCAATTGGATTAATTCGTTCCTAGCTCGAATTTGATTTTCCATTTCAACATGGTATTAGAGTAGGTTTAATCCATTGTTTGAGTTCATGGTTTAAGCGGTTATCATATTTCAGAGCACTCCAAATTCGGAGACTCATTTTATTAATTTGGGAGAGTTTTTTAGTTCATATAATTTATTCTCTTAGAGTATCTTTATTTGGTTATTTATCTTTATCTAAAGTTCAAAAAAGTCATTATTATTTCATAAAGATCTCAAATCTTAATATAAAAAGAAGTTTTAAATAATTATAAATTCTTAATATCCTTTTCCTATATTTAATAAATTCTAAATATTATAATAGTTTTAAATATTATAATTTAAAGTTTTAAAAGTTTTTTTTCATATCCGTTCATAATTGTATAGAATATCTTTTCAAAATTGCTATCATTATTTCTTAAATTAGGTTCCTTGTTGCTATTAATAAATCTAGTTCAAAATAGTATTTTTCTCTGCAATAGCTAGAACCATTTTTTATCATTCTTTTTCCTTCTCTGCATGTGATTATTCCTTCTCTTGCATGTGTTCTCTCCATTATTATTTCTGTTCTCTTAGTATTGCATGTTTCTTTTTTTTCGTGTTGAATGTTTTCTTGAGGTTTTGCTTGGGTAGATTGCATATTCATATTCCTATTCTAATTATCTGTTGTGGTGCATGCGTTCTTTCTGTTGCATATTGTTTATCACTTATTCTATTTTCTTCGGTTGCATGTTTATGATCATAAAATAGTTTTCATTCATCTTCATATATACCAGGTTTTGTACTAAAGTTTTAGTTTTTTTATTAATATTTGCAGGTATATATTAACGTTTGATGGTTTTGTATTAACGTTTTGAAGGTTAACATTTGATTACATTTTGGTTTTGTATTGTACTAACGTTTGCAGGTTTTGCAGGTTTCATTTTTAACATTTTTTATATCATTTCTTAACCGTTTGCAAGTTTTGTTCTATCATTTTGGTGTTGATTATATTTCCAAGTTTTTTATTTCTTGTATTAACGTATCATCTTTTCCATTCATTTCATCTTTTCTTCATTGTATTTCAGTTTCAGCTCGCTTTTGTTGTATTAACATTTTTAGAAACATTTTTTTTGTTTTAATATTTGCATGTCCTTAACATTTTTTATTCACGGTTTGTATTCATATTTGTAGTAACATTTCATGCATTATCGGTTTCTCAGATTTGAGTCTAGATTTTCTGCAGTTTTGTAGGCTTACGTGACTGTGTTTGCTGAAGGTTGTTGCTGCATGTTTTTTATTGAGTTCCCTTGTCTTCATGCATTCGAGATCTTTGGGTGCTTACATGCATTGAGTTAACCTTGTGCTTATGTAAATCTGCCTATATCGATCTTTACCTTGTTTGAACTTCTTAAGTATCGCAGTTCCTCCTTTCTCACTGTCTGTGCATGCATGTTTATCGCTGCATTAAAATTTGTTAGAACCCTTTGTATTTTGTAGACTCTTAGTTTTTATTTCTCTGGTCTTTTTTTTAATATATATCAGAAAGATTTATACTCCATTTATTAGATTAGAACCGGCTATTAACTGCAATTTTCTTTTTTAGATTGGGTGATTTATCTTATGCCAGATCTGCATGACATCTCTTTTACATTCAGCATTTTCTTAGTTCATTTAGTTTCTCAAATTCTTTAATATCCTATTCATCTCTGTCATTAACATTTTCATATTACCGAATTGAGCTTTTATGACAAGTTCATTTCTAATTTAGTATACGGACTTCAAAAATTATTTTTAGTCTTCTGCAACCTCCACCGTCACGTGTTGTGCCATGTCCGCCTCCATTAACAACAATGGCATTGTAACCTGTAGCTTCATTGCACGTTTTTAGATTATTTGGCTCACTAGTAATCTCTCACCGTGATCTGTTCTAATATATATATATTTTTTGAGTTTAGAGATATTTTGGTTTGTAATTAAATGAAATCGTTATAGTTTTAAACTACATGCTTATGCTTTGACATTTATAGTTTTTTTTTCGTAGGGTTATAACTTTGAAGGTTTGGAATCTTTTAAGGAACTGATAAATCTTATCATTAATTAAACATTCTTGTTCTTGTTCCTTCCTAGCTCCATCATTATCTTTAAAGCGAATTTCTTCTATAATCAATTTGTATCACATAGTATTGCTGACATTGTAGAGGAATTTCATTTAGTTAGTGGTCAAATTCATCTCTAAAAGGTTTTGTAATTCCTTTAGATTGTTTTATAATTAAAGGAAGTTTCTTTTCTTTAAGTTCATTCTGTTTATAATTGTAGCATCTTAAGTCTTGATTTTAAGGATTTTAGTTACCCTTTTTTTCAGCCTTTTTCTTCTAAATGATTTATTGCAGGTTCGATTTTAATTCAAGTTCTAACCTTTGTTTTGTAGGTTTAGCTTCAAGTTTTTTTTTAGCTAGTGTAAAGTTTCTGTTTCTAATTCTATTTTCAATCTTTAGTTTTTTATTCATTGCATGTCAGTTTTATTCATTGCATTACTGGTTAATATCAATTCTTTGCAGGATATATCAGTTAATAACATATACTATAACATTGATTTGTTCATATCTCCAATTTTTTTCAATTTAACCTTTAAGTGTTTTTACCTCTATTGTTTTTTATTAATTAAGTTTAAGTTTTATTATTAAATTTTTAATAAATTCATTAATAAGTTTTTCTAATAATTTTTTTACGTTATTTGTTAATTTATTTAATTATTCATAAGTTTATTAAATTTAAATTTTGTTTTTTATATAATTTAAAAATTTTGAGGAGGACTATCTCTCATTTTTTTTTAATTAAGAGATTTAGTTGTTCATATAACTTTTTTTCTAAAACTTCTTTGCTTAATAAATTGAGAGTCTTTTTATATAAACATAAAGTGTTTTTTTTCTAAAGACCCTTTCATATTTGTACTAACATTTTGCAACAAATAGAGTTTATTTCTGCATAGTTTGATTCATTACTGTTTAGTTCTGTTTAGATCAATTATCTTATTCTTTTCTGCCCCTTGTTCTGTTCAAGTGGTTTCCCTTCCAGCTTCCCTATCCATTTTGCTCTATTCCTGTATCCAACATGTCTGCCCTAATGCCTGAGATCAAACTGACCAACACCAACTATCATGCCTGGAAAACCCACATGACCTAGATATTCAGATTCCGCCATCTGTTAAACATTGCCACTAATGCCAACACTAAACCTCCTACCACTGCTTCTCAAGCTGACCAAGATGCTTGGCAAGCTAAGAATGATGAAGCCCTTCGTCTAATTGGCATATCCCTAAGCCCCGAACTGTATGTCCTTATTTCCTCCTGTACAGAAGCCCATCAAGCTTGGGACATCCTGAAAAACACCTATGACAGTGCAGATGAGACTCGTAAAATCCAACTTCAAGACCAGCTTGAAGATCTCAGGTAAACAGATTTTAATTCTGTTGATGATTTCTTGCTCAAGTTTGATTCAATTAAAAATTTACTCACTGGATTACAAGTTCCTCTTTCTGATTTAAGGATAATTTATATTATAATTCATAAATGTTTACCTAGGTCAACAATTTATTACAAATATCTATTCTCAGTTAGCTATTCCTTCTTTAGCAACTCAATTAACTTATGTTATTTTTCAAACTATGTTGCATCAAGAGGAGGCTAAACTAATTCAATTTGGTATATTGAAATCTCATGAACATGCTTATGTTTCTCAATCTCATAATAATAATAATAGAGCTAGTAATAATTCAAATAACAATAAAAATAATCAGAGATCAAACAATTCCAACTATAATCAAAATCATCAAAGACCTAATAATAATAATTATAATAACAATCATAATAATAATAATAATAACAATAATAATAACCCTTCAAATAGGCCTTATTGCACTTATTGTGGTAAAAATGGTCATTTAATTCATAACTATTTTAAGAAACAAAAAGATGATCAATGAAATTCTCAAAATTACTCTAATGGAAATCAATCTCATTCTGCTTTTACTGTCTGTTTTAATTATTCTAGACCACCTAAATGGATTATTGATCGTAATGCATCTCACCATGTCCAAGACCACCAGGAAGTCTTTGATTCTTTCCAACCTAATTCTATGCATATCCCTTTAGCTAAAAATTGCTATCAAGTTGAAGGAACTGGTATTATTTATGTTCAAAATGATAAATTACATGATGTGTTTTCTGCTCCTAACCATATTTCTATTCTTTCTCTTCCTAATGATAATGATGAACATAGTAATGATACTCCTAATAATCTGGTTTCTCCTAGTTGTGATGATAATAATCTATTTTACTCTCTTGTTGATGATATGTTTGACCAAGAAGATGAAATTATATCTACATTTCTTAATAATACTTTGCAAGACATGTCTATTACTCAAGATGAAATTTTTTATGGTAGTTCTATGATTGATGATAATGATGCTTATACTAACTCTCCTATTAATGCTTCATATTCTGATGAATACACTACAGATTTATCTTATACCACTGATGATTGTATTTTTGAATCTATAACTCATGAAAATGTTACAAATTTGGTTTATGCTTCTCAATATGATTTTTTCCAAAATGTTACTAATTTAGCACTAGGTGATCCCAATGATGGGCACTCTACTAGTGTTTCTTGCCTTTTTGTAGGCTCAAGTTTTGATTATGCTCCACCTCTAGTTTTAAATAGACTTGAATATACAAACTGCATAAATGCATCTCAAGCATCTCAATGGTCTCTTAAAATTTTGGGCTCTCCTCAACATGATATTCAAACTCCTATGTACCATTCAAGCTCCAAAGCACAAGTTGAAGACATGCAAGATGATCAAGCCAAAGACATCCTAATGAAGACTCTTTCCAAAGAAATATCTCAGATTCATTGTAAACATTTGGGTTTAATACCTATTGATGTAATTACCCCAAGTAAAGATTAAAGGGGGGTGTTAGAAGTTGTAATCTTTCCTTGGTGTATTTATAAACCAAGGTTAGATCTTTTCTTCTTTTCTTGTTCTAATATATTAGGATATAAGCCAAGGTATCCTAATATATTTCTTTTTGTCTTTTTCCCACTACATTCTATTTTGTCCTCTAGTAGAATATGTGAGGACAAATATTTATTGTATTTTGTAAATTAGTTTATTCCTCCTTATGAGGAATCTCACACTTGGCCTCACACACTTATGAATGGTGGCATTCATTCTCATGGAAGTTACATTTTGAACTCCTTCTCTCATCTCTACATATAGAGATATTTCTCCTCTCTTCTCATACAACACTTCTTCTCTATTCTCTCTCTCATTCTTCAAAATATTGTATGAGCTAAAGCTGTCTCTCTCTCTTTTTTGGCCATTTTGCCCATTCATAATTCACCGGGGTTTTTTTACGCTTTTCCCCCTTCAAAACTTCTTGTCTCCTTTGTTGTTTCTTTTTGGTGTATGCTCTAAGGATTAGCTTGATTCATGATAATCTTCCTTTTTCCTTACTCAATTGGATTAATTCGTTCCTAGCTCGAATTTGATTTTCCATTTCAACAATGCTTTTCACCAGAAAACACTTAAGGAGAAACATTCAGTCCATTAACATGAAAAAGAATGTGCAAATTTTAGAGTAAATGTCCACTTCTATCACAATTTCAAACTTTGACTTTGTTAAATCTGAACTTCAATAGCAATTCTCTTTGTCACCTCTAAGCATGGAATTCATTCATATCACAACTAAGCTTCATTCAACACAACTTACTTCCACAAGAAAATAAATCACATCAGATAAAAAATAATATTTATCATTTTAAAAGCTTAGACATATATGTAACACCATAAGATATTTCATACATTCTATAATATCAGTATCTTGAAAACTTGAAGTAAAGTTTTTAGAAAATAATTTCTCTCAAACTCAAAGAGCCCAACCCATAAATAGTTTTTTGTTTTTGCATAAATAGCCACTCAGGGATTCAACAACTAACTTCGTAAAATTGTCTTACTTGAAAGTAAATTCTACTAACTTCTAATAACTGTCCTAAGCCTTAAGCATAAAAAATAGACTAGAGCAAAAATGCCTTCCAAAAATAGCCAAGTGTCTTAGACGGTTAAGGAGTTGAGGTCGCTGCCAGCCACACTGCCCTCCAATCCTCGAATGCGGCATTGAACGCAGAGATGACTAGTTGATGTGGAAAACTGATAAAGTCAATCCTCTATTTCCAGACCACTTTCTCCTTTTTAATCTCAGCTATCTTTCTTGTGTGCATAACCGAATGATCTTGCTGAAGGATCATCATCAATTCCATCCAAGCAATCTTCATGAAAGTAGGTGTCTTCATCGTTCTAAGCTCCTTGAGCCAGGTGTTCACCTCTTTGATTACCTATTCAGCCATTTTATCTGACACCTCTTGAGCTTCCTGGTACCGCTCAGCAATCCACTTTATATCATTAGAAATGATTTCCTTGATCATTTTCAACCCCTTCATGAGATCTTTTATCTCGGTTATTCTCAAAGCCACAGCTTCATTCCTCCATTCTATGCATTCCTTTATCACATAAAGAACTGTGTCATCCAGTCTTGGTACTGGTCTTTCCATAAGGAACTTCTGCAAGCCATACTCTTCAACTTCTTCAATTCAGTGGAGCTCTTTGGTCCAAGTAGTCTTTTCTAGCTCCCATTCTTCAATGCTGGATTCTACTTCCTTAACTAGGTAGTATCCTTCACTGTGGGTTTGATCCAGATTACTTAGCTGTTGCACAACCTCTACTTTTACGCACTCCACCCAATCATCAAATGCCTTACTCATTGCCTTGCTTCTTTGAACCTAGTCAAGAAACCGTTGATTATCAAGGGATCTCATGTCAATGGAGGTTGGGATCTCACTCAGAGGGAAAGGTTTAGGATGTTGAATGGCATTAATATACTAAGCCATACTCTTCATCACCTCTTTCATTTCATGTTTATCTTTGGCATCCTTCCATACTCTGCTAGCAATTTTCTTGTTTGATACCTCGAAAAACCTCATATCGGTGGCTCTGGTGTCTCTCCCTAGATCCACCTTGGATACTTGAAAATACTAGACTAAAGCTTCTCCTTCAGTTCTATCTTCCTTAGGTTTTGTGATCTCAGCCATCCAATGGCCGCTGCTCTCATCGAAAATGATCATAGATTCCATCTTCATTTTCTTAACCTTAGAAGATTTGCCCAGATACCTGCTTACTACATCATCAATAGGTACTGATAAAGGAACCATATTCCTTTTCTTAGCTACTAGGGTCTCTAACCATGGTGGGCAGCATAGGTTTTCTTTTGAGTGTCATAATCACTCAGCAGGGCTAACGAGTCTTTTGGAGTACCTCTTGTTTCCTCTTTCATCTGTTGATCATCGGCCATCTAAAATTTCTTGTGGTCTTCAATTGAAACTACCTTTGGATTAGGGTCTAATGAATTTAAATCCACGATGACACTAGGATTAACCTCTCTACCTCTGAACCTTTTCTTTTACCCTTTGACTTGATCTGGTCACTCAGACTTCGGGTTTAGGTTGTTGTTGAACTTGAACTTGAACTTGAAGTTGCAAAGAAATTGGTTCAAGTTCAGGTTTGACTTCAGGTTTAGCTTGTCCTAAAATAGATGGATCAACACTTAAGTTAGTTAAAACAGAAGTCCTCTTGGTTGAACTCCTCTTCTTGGTCTTTATTTGTTTCTTTGTTGATTGCAAAGGAACAATAGGGGTTCTTTTCTTCACCAACCATGCTTCGATTCTTTCAAACACCCTTTTCATTCTCCTATACAAATCATCTTCTTCTGGCTCTTTCCAATCTAGTTTAGGAATTAGGAGGGCTTTGACCTTCTCCGAATATTGGGAATCTATAACATTAACCTCACTATCTTCCTCTATCCCGTATGTATCCAACTCTAGCTTGAAAGTGATGATCTGCTTCAAAGTAAGTCGGGACCAGAGTCTTTTCCTTACCTCCAGCTAATCAGAACAATTGACCCAAAAATCTTCTAGCTAGGGAATGTGCATAAACATATCTGGGACATTGATATTTGCTCCTCCAAAGCCTCTATAATCAAAATTAACCCTGGGAGTATAAGTTTGCAAACAAAAAGCATCCAATTCTTCTTTGACAACCATAACATCTTGGAAAATTTTGCATCTGTAGTACCCTAACTCAATAGGGAAGAGAACACCCGAGGACTTCTTTGGGGTCCCAACCTTTTGTTCAACTAGCACAAGTTGTCTGGATAGCTCCATCAGGATTACATCATCTAAACAGAATCTAGGAATCTGTAGGGGCTCTTCATCAAATGCTCTGACTCTCAGATAAGTAAATCTTGGAAACTATATAAAATGACAGCCATAAATATTAATCACCTGTTTAACTTCCTCGGAAAGCCTATAGTTTTCTTTCCTCTCAACTCAAAAAATAACCTTCCAGAAAACCTATCATTTACAGTTTTGAACACATTGGAGAACTTCTCCTTTTGTAAGCATGTGAAGTAATCATATATACTCATATCACTTGTCCAATATTCATGAGGTAATCCTTCCCAGGTTTGACAACATGCTAAGTCATAAACAAGGTAGGAGGACATATAAAATGCAGTTAAATTTGTCACATTTAAGAGTTCTCTGTGGATCTTTTCAGCTATAAGGTCAGCCCAATCAATAAACTTATCTCCTTCTATGATTTTCCTAATGAAACAATACGTCTAGTTTTCCCAATGAAATGCATGGGGATTTCCTTTCACCCTATTCAGAAGAAGCACCATATCGGCAATATCTTTTCAGAAGTGTTCAATTGTCAATGGCTTTGGCAGCCTGCTTCCTCCTTTCTCTGGTTTCACAAGCCATACTTGGGCTATTGAGGAGCTATATTTCTTCTTATCAACCTCATACATGTGATCTACCTCTTCATAGGTCCATGGTTCATACGGTTCCTTGTCTGGAATTCTCAGGGCCACCATTAATGTTTCTCGGTTGATTTTTACCAAGATTTCTCCTAACGCATCCTTAATACACCTATTCTTGGTGTCATATTTGTTTTCACACTCCAATACCAGTTCAAGGAAAATGAGAGCTGGAGGAAATGCAGCGGCTTCTAAAAGACCACTTCCTGCTAATTTCCTAGAAAAAAAAACTTCGAAAGAAATTCAGGCTCTATCAAAGAGTTCTCCTAGGTTTGCATTCAATAAGAAGGTATCACCTATGTCTAGAAGAGAACTAGCAGGTGGGTTCTACTCTCTTCTTTCAGAAGTTTTGGGTAGAACAATGACATCCTATCAAATATGAATAGAAAAGATTTGCAACACAGAAAAAGCCACTGAAAACTAAAACTACAAGGGGAAAAGATAACTCACCAATGTATTGCGCACCAACTCTCTACAAATTTCTCAATCCCAAGTGCGTCACTCCTTCTCCTTCTCCAGATAAAATAACTTAATAGAAAAGCTTTAATCATTCTTCATTTATTCACAAATGCCTTACGGGATCCTTAATAAATCTTTAGAGCATGTCCATAATAAATGTTTTAATTAAGAAATGATTGATTTGACATGTCTGGCTAAGATTAATTAATCCACCAACTATTTTGGCATGAATAACTCAATTTTTGAGGAAAATACTTGATCACCATAACTGAATATTAATGGCTCCCTCTACGTCATGCCATCAACTATCATTTCCAATCTTTCACATGCACGAGCCATCTAGTTGAATGAGAGCATCTTGTACGGCAATTTCCAAAACTTAATAAACACTGAGAGCACTACAAAATAGAAACCTTCTTTTGGGAAAAGAAAAAAATCCCGCCAAATTCTCTGTGCATAAGTTGTCATATTACAAACGTGAACTTGAACTTGAACTAACTTGAGGTTTAGGACTAGGTTCAAGTTCAAGGTCATCTTCAAGACCGACAGACATTTTGAGGCATAGGCAAATATGAATATTTTAAGACTCGAAAGCGGTAACAAGTTGAACTTGAACTTGAACCAACTTAACAAAAGTTCAACTTCAACTTCAACTTCAACTTAGAGACTTCGACTGACCAAGACTATAACCAAAATCTGAGAAAAAATGAAGGTAACAACTAGCTCTGACTGGGGACCGGGACTGCTAAGGACTAAGGAATGAATCTAGAATCTCTATTTGATAAGAAAATTTAAACTTTATTTGACTGGGTTGACTCACCACAACAAAAACTTCTACTCCTATAGACACAAGCCAAAAATTTATATACAAGCAAGGAAAAGAAAAGACTTATAACTAGTAAAGCTTGAGATCCTACCCATTATAGGATAGGGGTAGTTCATCACCATCAATTTATTTTAGCTTGAATGCATTCAGACCTAGAGCTTGTGAGATCTCGAACGGTCCCTTCTAGAGAGACTCGAACTTGCTATGTGCTCCTCTTGGCTCTTGATGCTTATCCCAAAGAAGGATCTTATCACCCACCATAAATTTTCTTGGCCTAGCACATCGATCAAAAATTTCCTTCACTTTCAATTGATGACTGGTGATGTGATCAACTAACTCTTCCCTCTCTTCTATTTTTGATAGATATAAAATCCTCTTCTCCAATGAATTTTGAAAGACTTCATTCTCCACACATCTTTACAACTTGGCAGAGGCTAATTCTAATGGAAGTTAGAGCTGTGCTTCAACTCCAAAGACTAATTCAAATGGAATCATAATGATAGCCCTCTTTGGAGAGGTTCTATCTGCCCAAAATGTCTCGTATAACCTCTTGTGCCAGTCTTTTCCCTTTTCATCTACCAATTTCTTCATAATGTTTATCAAGTTCTTGTTTGTAGATTTGGCCTGGCCATTTCCCTAGGGAAAATAATCTGAAGAATGAGATATATTTATACCATGATCATAATAGAAAATTTGAATTTCTTAGGAGGAGAAGTTATGAGCATTATCAGCCACTATCTTCAAGGGAACTCCAAATCTAGTGACAATGTTTTCTTGTAAGAATCTACAGACTGTCTCAGAAGTGGTTACTTTAAATGGTATCACCTCCACCCACTTGGTAAAGTAATCAGTCACCATCAAGATATGGGTGTGTCTTCCACTAGAAGTTGGATTGATCAGACCAATAAAATCTAAGCCCCACTGCTAGAAGGGTTCTTCGATAATCACAGGTCTTAGTGGTAGAGCGGCTAACTTAGGATTTCCTGAGAAAATTTTACACTTCTCACAATTTTCCACCCACCTGTATGCATCTTTAAACATTTCAGGCCAATAGTAGCAGTTTCTCAGGATCTTAAACACTGTCACAGAAGAAGAATAGTGCCCCCCGCACGCTTCATTGTGAAATGATTTCAATAACTTCTGCTATTGTTCCTTGTCAACACATCGTAAAAACATCCCATCCAGTCCCCTTTTATACAGAACATTATCTACTATGACATACTTTGTTGCTTTCAGCCTCAAATTTCTTCTCTCTTTAGCTGATAAGAGTTCTGGAGGCTCTTTGTAGGTCAAAAAGAAAGCTACGTTTGAAAACCATGAGTCATTTGTCGCTATAAACAGGTAATTAGGTAAGCTTTATGCTTCTTGATTCTTAGCCATCGGCTTACACAGGCCTTGACCTCTTACCAGCTTTGTAGGCTTAATTTCCAAATCAAATTCTTGCACCTTTGCAACCTAGCTAGCTCTATTATTTACTGCAACTTCCTGTTGAGTAAGGATGGTCTTAACAGCAAAATTCGGAACAAAGACCATAGAATGTGAATGCAGTATATAGTATCAGAATTGTTTGACTACCTTCACTACTGCAAACACCTATTTTTCTATCTATGAATAGCGTAACTCATGTTTCTTGAGTAGGATGCTCATAAAAGAGATAGGCACTTCTTCACCATTATCATTCTTCTGTAATAGCACTCCAAACATTGTGTGTTTTGATGCATAGCAGTAGATGATAAAGTCTTTTTTGAAATCTGGGTGTATCAATGTCGAAGCATTGGCTATGGCTTCCTTAATCTTACCAAATGATTTGACTATTGGTTCATCCCACTTGAAATTCTTCTTCTCACTTAACAGGTCTACCATTAATTTTGATGTTTCAGTGAAATCAGGCACAAACTTCCTTAAGAAGTTAACTTGACCAAAGAAAGATTTAATCCCTTTTCGATTAACAGGCAAACAAATCTGATAGATAGCTTTGACTCTTTCTGGATCAATTTTAATGCCTTCTTTTGAAACTAAGTGACCCAGCAACTTACATTCCATCACACAGAAGATTGACTTCTTTGAATTCAGCAAAACACCATGATCCTGACACCTTTGCAAAACTTCTTTCAGGTCCTTCAGATGCTTCTTACACCTCCTAGACAAGATTGTCATGTCATCCAAGTCAATGGTGATGGTCTTGTTTAGAAAATGGCCGAAAGTGGAATTCATGGCTCTCTAAAATGTGGCTCCAGCATTAATTAATCCAAAATGCATTCTCCTATAGGCGAATGTACCCCAAGGTGTGGTAAAGGTTGTTTTGTGCTGGTCTTCCTCTGCGACACTGATTTGGTTGTAGCCTAAAAAACCATCAAGTAAAGACAACATTTCTGAGCTAGCTACCATCTAAAGAATCTGATCCATCATAGGTAAGGTGAAGTTATCTTTAAGGCTTGACTGATTGAGGTTCCTGAAATCCACGCATATTCTAATTTCACCATTTTGCTTCCTCACAGGAACAATGTTGGCCACCCATGTAGAATGATGTATTGGGAAGATAATCCTTGCTTGAAGCATTTTGTCAATCTCCTTAAAAATGGCATCTGACACCTTCGGATTGTATGTTCTCAATTTTTGACGAAACGGTGATGTACCGGGCTTCAAGGGAATATGATGTGTAAAATGTCCCTGTCTGAAGTTCCTTAAATAATCATAGGTCCAAGAAAATACGTCACCATATTCTTTTAATAATTTAGTGAAACGACCTCTTTCATCTTCATCACAGCACACACCTAAATTGACCATCTTGGGATTGAAATCATCACCAATATTAATTTTTTCATATTCACCTGAAGGAGCAGTGTTTGGTATGTCAGGTGAATTTAAATAATAGTCTCTCCTATCAAACAACCTTTCTAACTCCACCAATCCTTTGGGTATAGAGTTTCCTTTAAGTTGTATCCCCTTCTCTAAAGCACTGGATACCTTCCCTGGACAGAATTCATGGCACTCAGACTCTGATCCTTCATAATAATTGGTTGAAAACTTATCCAAACCTTGCAAAAACTCATTTATTTGAGCATCATCTCTAAATACTTTCTAGGAATAGGAATTATCAAGAACACTAGGCCTATGAATCACTTCAATGGTGTAATGATCTTCTATAAAGTCTGGGTGTGGTATGAGAAAAGATGTTGACCCAGCAAGAGCATCTACTCTTGAGTTATATTCCCTAGGAATTGCTTCAATTAAAAAGGCTTCAAACCACTCGAGTTCATCCCACACCCTGTTTCTGTATTGCTTCAGTCTCTCATTCTTCACTGAAAACACGTTCTTGACCTGCTTGACAATAAGTTTCGCATCCCCACATGCCTTTAAAAGTTTAATCCCCTTCTTCTTAGCTTCTTCTAAACCTAATAATAGGGCTTCATACTCTGCCATATTATTCATATTCTCAAACTCAAGTTTGAATGAAAAAAGGAAATTTGAGTCCAGCAGGAGAAATGAGGACTACTCTAGCCCCCAAGCCTATAGAAGAGCAACTGCCATCGAATCCAAGAGTCCAAAGAAGTTCTTCATCTACAACCACTAGATTCAGAAGGTTAACATCTGATAAAATGACATAGTTTGCAAACTCAGATTCTTGATACAAGATCTGGGATTTAGGGTCTTCTAAGGGAAAAACTATGTATTTGGATTTGGGTTTTGGAAGAACAGTAATTTTCTTATTACCTATAGAGACTATGGCATGAGACCAATCCAATTTTATTTCACCACCTAGATCCCTACAAAAGGTTCTGTTAAGAAGCATACCGTAGCTAGCTAGACTATTAGCTACTAAGATGGTTAATTTCAATCTCTTATCTAGGAAAGTTGCCAAGGCAACTTGGGCGTCTTTAATTTTACCTAGGAGCGGGACTTGTTTAGAATCCATAGAATAGCAGTGTCCAAAGGTATCAATCATAGGGAGATCTAATGCTTTGGCCATAGATGAAGGCATAATATTATCCAAAGCCCTTGAATCAATAATAGAGTTGTTTAATTTGAAACCATGAATGTACAGAGACACATAGAAAGGTTCAGGTTTCAAGCCAAAAGGAATGGTAGGAGCAGGCTTCTCGGCAAGCTTTTGTTCAATTGGCTCTTCCTTCTTTACAGGATGTCCTTTAAAACATGCATTTTTTGTCTATTGAACCTTAGGTTCAGTAGGAGGACCTTTGACATAACTAACCAATTTATCTAACTCTTGGGGATTCATTTTTAGATATTCTGCAGCAAAAATTTGCACTTTTGAAGTTTTACAAAATCAACTATACTAAAAGGGGAATCAGATTCAGACCTTTTCATAACTTGTTCCTCCAGACTACCTGCTTTCAGAATCTTTGGATGATCACTAACCTGCCCTTCACTACCTTTAGTTGCTACATTTGACCAGTTACTCACTTTTCCTCCATGCTGATTTCTTGTCAAAACTAAACAAGAGGTATCCTCTAAAGTTACCAATATGTCTCCCCCCCTTTCGGAGTCTGATTCATATTCAAAGTAAAACTTTCCAAATTTGCCAGGCACCTCAGAGAATATGTCTTCAATAGTCACCTTTGTTGCTACTTCTTTCTCAGCTTCAAGTTGTACATGTCTTATGTTTTTAGGACATGAGACTCCCTCATGCTCATCAGTAAGATAGAAAACACACATGTTACTTTTATTTGGTGGAGGTTCAATCTGCAATCTCTACTGAGCAGGGGGAAAATTAAATTGTTTTCCAGAGTTTGAGGGTCCCTAAGTTGGATATTTATGTGGAATATCTTGATAGGGACTGGTAGTTTTAGGCAATTGTCACTTGATGGTTATCAAGTCATTCATCAGTCTTTGAATTACAGGGTCTGATGATGAGGAGGTAGAAGGTTGAGAGCTGGATGTTTGAACATCTTTTCTCCATTTTCCACTTGTTATGAGATCATCCTCAAGTTCAATGGCGAGAGTCTAAGTAGCTGCTAAGGTGGTTGGCCCTGCTCTTTTTAAAGGAAATGCTACATCAAGAGGCATAGTATTTAAGAAAAAACCTTTTTGATTTTCATCATTAGGTCTACTTGCCACTGGAATCACTTGAATTCCTTTATTGAACCTTGCCATAAATTCTCTCATGGGTACTTGAATCTCCTTCTTCATTTGACTCAACTGAATCAAAAGGGTATTTGCATCATCAGCCGATTTAAACCTAGTCTCAAATGTTGTTTTCATAGAATCCCAGTTGGTAATAGAGGCATGTGGTAAACTATGAAACCACTCGGTTGCAGTCTTAGTTAAGGTCAAGACAAAAATCCTGATGACCACATCTGGAGTGCCCACTACTAAAACTCTACATGTTGTATTGAAAGAGTTCAAGTGATCCTCAGGTGTTTTTTGTCCATCACCACTAAATTTGGGTAGGATGTCACGACCTTTAGGTAGGTTTCCAAGATTTTCTCCTAAGCTTAAAGGTCCTACGATAGCACCCCAGGGCTGATTCTGTGCCATAGTAGGTAAGATGAAGTTCAAGGGCTGTAAATTTATAAAAGTGGGAGCTACAGTTCCTGGTGAGACCAAGGAACTAAAAGTGGTTATAAGAGGAGACTTAGTGGGAGAAGAAGGCCTACTAATGGTCTTATATTGTCTTTGCCTAGAAGGATTTTGGGGCTTAAAATCAAGCTTAGCTAGATATTCAAAATCAGAATCTAAAAGACCTTTTACTCTATCTCCCCTTGAAAATCTCTTCCCAACCAGCTTAATGAATTGAAACAAATGAAAGAACCAGTTATTTTCAAGGCCTTCAAACTACCCTGTCAACTACAGCAGCCTCCTAGGCTACAGGCAAGCCTCTAAGCCACTCTCCAATCTCTTCCTCTTCCTCAAGGACTAACCTTACTTGGTGGTATTGCTGATCATTCATTTTCAACTTCCAAGCTCCTGCGTTAAGGTCAGCAATTAAATCCTCTTGAGTATCAGAAAAATCTAGGCCTGGTTGCAAAACTAGAGGAAGTTCTTATCGACCAGGGATAACTTCAGTGGGTAACACCATAGTTGATCACTGAATGCAAGAATATCAATACTGGTCTATTCTTAGATGCTCCCATGCATAGTCGCCAAAAACTATTAGCATACAGATTTCCCTTTCCTTTAAATCAATTTCAAACCACCTTAAAGAATGAAAAGAGAAGAATCTTAACACTAACAAATGAGTTGCTAAAAGCCAACTCTTTCCAAATTACAAGGTATAGCTACCTTCTATAAAGATTTTCAACACATTCTTATCAAGCATAGAAAAATAACATCATGTGTGCTTTTCACCAGAAAATACTTAAGGAGAAACATTCAATTCGTTAACATGAAAAAGAATGTGCAGATTTTAGAGTAAATGTCTACTTCTATCACAATTTCAAACTTTCACTTTGTTAAATCTGAACTTCAATAGCAATTCTCTTTGTCACCTCTAAGCATAGAATTCATTCATATCACAGCTAAGCTTCATTCAACACAACTTACTTCCACAAGAAAATAAATCACATCAAATAAACAATAATATTTATCATTTTAAAAGCTTAGACATATATGTAACACCATAAGATATTCCATACATTCTGTAATATCAGTATCCTAAAAACTTGAAGTAAAGTTTTCAGAAAATAATTTCTCTCAAACTCAGAGAGCCCAACCCATAAACAGTTTTTTTTTTTTTTGCATAAATAGCCATGCAAGGCTTCAACAACTAACTTCATAAAATTGTCTTACTTGAAAGTAAATTCTACTAACTTCTAATAACTGTCCTAAGCCTTAAGCATAAAAATTGGACTGGAGCAAAAATGCCTTCCAAAAATTGCCAAGTGTCTCGAATGGTTAAGGAGTTGAGGTTGCTTCCAACCGTGCTGCCCTCCAATCTTTGAATGTAGCATTGAATGCGGAGATGACTGGTTGATGTGGCAAACTGATAAAATCAATCCTCTATTTCCAGACCTCTTTCTCATTTTTAATCTTAGCTATCTTTCTTCTGTGCATAACCGAATGATCTTGCTGAAGGATCATCATCAATTCCATTCGGGCAATCTTCATGAAATGCTTGTCTATAGGTGTCTTCATCCTTTTGAGCTCATTGAACTAGGTGTTTACCTCTTTGATTACCTACTCAGCCATTTTATCTGATGCCTCTTGAGCTTCCTGGCACCGCTCAGCAATCCACTTTATATCATTAGAAATGATTTTCTTGATCATTTTCAACCCCTTCATGAGATCTTTTATCTCGGATATTCCAAAATCCACAGCTTCATTCCTCCATTCTATGCATTCCCTTATCACATAAAGAACTATGTCATCCAGTCCTGGTACTAGTCTTTCCATAAGGAACTTCTGCAAGCTGTACTCTTCAACTTCTTCAATCCAATGGAGCTCTTTGGTCCAAGTAGTCTTTTCTAGCTCCCATTCTTCAATGTTGGCTTCTACTTCCTTAACCAGGTGGTCTCCTTCACTATGGGTTTGATCCAAATTACTTAGCTTCTACACAACCTCTGCTTTTACACACTCCACCCAATCATCAAATGCTTTGCTCACCGCCTTGCTTCTTTGAACCTAGTCAAGAAATTGTTGATTATCAGGGGATGTCATGTCAATGGAGGTTAGCATCTCACTCAAAGGGAAAGGTTCAGGATGTTGAATGGCATTAATATATTGATCCATACTCTTCATCACCTCTTTCATTTCCTGTTTATCTTTGGCATCCTTCCATACTCTACTAGCAATTTTCTTGTTTGATACCTCAAAAAACCTCATATCAGTGGCTCTGGTGTCTCTCCCTAGATCCACCTTGGATACTTGAAAATCCTAGACTGAAGCTTCTCCTTTAGTTCTATCTTCTTTAGGTTTTGCAATCTCAGCCATCCAGTGGCCACTGCTCTCATTGAAACCGATCCTAGATTCCATCTTCATTTTCTTAGCCTTAGAAGATTTTCCCAGATACCTGCTTACTACATCATCAATAGGTACTAATAAAGGAATCATATTCCTTTTCTTAGCTACTAGGGTCTCTAACCATGGTGGGGCAGTAGAGGTTTTCTTTTGAGTGTCATAATCACTCAGCAGGGCTAACGAGTCTTTTGGAGTACCTCCTGTTTCCTCTTTCATCTATTGATCATCGACCATCTCAAATTTCTTGTGGTCTTCAACTAAAACTACCTTTGTATTAGGGTGTGATTAATCTAAATCCACAATGACATTGGGAGTAACTCTCTTCCTCTAAACCTTTTCTTTTACCCTTTGACTTGATCTGGTCACTTGGACTTCGGGTTCAGGCTGCTGTTGAACTTGAACTTGAACTTGAAGTTGCAAAGAAATTGGTTCAATTTTAGGCTCGACTCCAGGTTTAGCTTGTCCTAAACAAGATGGATCAACACTTAAGTTAGTTAAAATAGAAGTCCTCTTAGTTGAACTCCTCTTCTTGGTCTTTCTTTGTTTCTTTGTTGATTGCAAAGGAACAATAAGGGTTATTTTCTTCACCAACCATGCTTCAGTTCTTTCGATCACCCTTTTCATTCTCCTATACAAATCATCTTCTTCTGGCTCTTTCCAATCTAGTTCAGGAATTGGGAGGGCTTCGACCTTCTCTAAATATTGGGAATCTACAACATCAACCTCGTTGTCTTCCTCTATCCCGTATGTATCCAACTCTAGCCTGAAAGTGATGATCTGCTTCAAAGTTAGATAAGACCAAAGTCTTTTCCTTACCTCCAGCTCATCAAAATAGTTGACCCAAAAATCTTCTAGCTCAAGAATGTGCATAAACATATCTAGGACATTGAGATTTTCTCTTGCAAAGCCTCTATAATCAAAATTAACCCTGGGAATATAAGTTTGCAAACAAAAAGAATCTAATTCTTCTTTGAAAGCCACAACATCTTGAAAAATTTTGCATCTATAGTACCCTAATTCAATAGGGAAGAGAACACCCGAGGACTTCTTTGGGGTCCTAGCCTTTTGTTCAACTAGCACAAGTTGTCTGCATAGCTCCATCAGGATTACATCATCTAAACAGAATCTAGGAATCCGTAGGGGCTCTTCATCAAATGCTCCGACTCTCAAATAAGTAAATCTTGGAAACTGTATAAAATGACAGCCATAAATATTAATCACCTACTTAGCTTCCTCAGCAAGCCTGCAATTTTCTTTCCCTCTCAACTCAAAAACTAACCTTCCTAAAAACTTGTCATTTATAGTTTTGAACACACTTGAGAACTTCTCCTTTTTTAAGCATGTGAAGTAATCATATATACTCATATCACTTGTCCACAATTCATGAGGTAATCCTTCCCAGGTTCGGCAACATGGTAAGACATAAACAAGGTAGGAGGACATATAAAATGCAGTTAAATTTGTCACGTTTAAGAGTTCTCTGTGGAGCTTTTTAGCTATAAGGTCAGCCCAATCAATAAAATTATCTCCTTCTATGATTTTTTGGATGAAATAGTACATCTAGTTTTCCCAATGAAATGCATGGGGATTTCCTTTCACCCTATTTAGAAGAAGCACCATATCGGCAATATCTTTTCGAAAGTGTTCAATTGTCAGTGGCTTTGGTAGCCTACTTCCTCCTTTCTCTGGTTTCACAAGCCATAACTGGGCTATTAAGGAGCTATATTTCTTCTTATTAGCCTCATACACGTGATCTTCCTCTTCATAGGTCCATGGTTCATACACTTCCTTGTCTAGAATTCTCAGGGCTGCCATTAATGTTTCTCGACTGATTTTTACCAAGATTTCTCCTGACACATCCTTAATACACCTATTCTTGGCATCATATTTGTTTGCGCACTCCAACACCAGTTTAGGGAAAATGAGAGCCGGAGAAAATGTAGTGGCTTCTAAAAGACCACTTCCTGCTAATTTCCTAGAAAAAGAACCTTAGGAAGAAATTTGGGCTCTATCATAGAGTTCTCCTACGTTTGTATTCAATAAGAAGGTATCACCTATGTCTGGAAGAGAAACTAGCAGGTGGGTTCTACTCTCTTCTTTCATAAGTTTTGAGCAGAACAATGACATCCTATCAAATATGAATAGAAAATATTTGCAACACAGAAAAAGCCGTTGAAAACTGAAACTTCAAGGGGAAAAGATAACTCACCAATGTACTGCGCACCAGCTCTCTACAAATTTCTCAATCCCAATTCCGTCGCTCCTTCTCCTTCTCCAGACAAAATAACTTAATACAAAAGCTCTAATCATTCTTCATTTATTCACAAATGCCTTACGGGATCCTTAATAAATCTTCAGACCATGTCCATAATAAATGTTTTAATTGAGAAATGATTGATTTGACATGTCTGGCCAAGCTTAATTAATCCACCAGCTATTTCGGCATGAATAACTCAATTCCCAAGGAAAATACCTAATCACCATATCTGAATATTAATGGCTCCCTCTACGTCACATCATCAACTGTCATTTCCAATCTTTCACATGCACGAGCCATCTAGTTGAATGAGAGCATCTTGTACGGCAATTTCCAAAACTTAACAAACACTCGGAGCACTACAAAATAGAAACCTTCTTTTTGGAAAAGAAAGCAATCCCGTCTAATTCTCCATGCATAAGTCATCATATTACAAATGTGAACTTGAACTTGAACTAACTTGAGGTTCAAGACTAGGTTCAAGTTTAGGTTCATCTTCGAGACTGACAAACATTTTGAGGCATAGGCAAATATGAACATTTTAAGACTCGGAAGCGGTAACAGGTTGAGCTTGAACTTGAACCAACTTAACAAAAGTTCAACATCAACTTCAACTTCAACTTAGAGACTTCAACTAACCAAGACTATAACCAGAATCTAAGAAAAAATGAAGGTAACACAACCGATACTGATTGCTCCAAAATAGTGACATCAATGACAACCAAAACTAGGATAGTTCAATAGAGAGGAAATGATTTGTTAAGGTTTATTATTAGTTGATGGCACATGATTATTTACTTTTATGTTGTTCAATGTGTATATATATTTTAGATTAGGTGGACCTCCAAAAAATTTAGAGAGGAGGTCAAGTTAGTGGTTTGTAAGAAACAAACATCAAGCTTGTCTCTTCATCTACTTCATAGACATAGGGAAATCAACTCTTCCATCCTAGTTAAGAGAAATGATTATATTATGGCTTTGCTTTAGGCTTATATGGATTTCTTTTTCATATAATTTTGAATTATGAATATGCATCATTGTATGCATATGTGACTTTGTTAAAATCCTATATGAATTTTGTGTACATATTTAGTTTCATTTTATTCTTATATGGATTTTTATTGAATATAATTTTTTTTACCCATGTTACCTATATTTTCTATAAAATGAGAGCTTGGATGAGTATTTTGTTACACATATTATGCAAGCATATAATAGATGTATTATATTCTTCTTCATTCTACTTATTTTTCTATTTTAGTTTTTTAAACACTATAAGATCTTTTATTTTTCCTAATATAATTATTATAAGATCTCCTTATTTATTTATTTATTATAAATTGTTGGAAGATCTGCCAACTTTTAATATTTTTAAGATGGTTATATGATACTTAATGAGAGGGATAATACCATATATTTTTTATGCTTATAACTATTGGCTTAATATAATCTTCGGTTTGTGTCACCTGTTATATTTACTTTATGCACTTATCTTGAGATTGTTGACATCATTAAGCATTTATGTTAGTATCTATATTTAAAATGTTTAATGTATGATAAGTATTTGATTCCTTTTAATTTTTTACATTTCAAAATGGAGAACTAATTATGTGAAGATAATATGGTAAATAGATATGTGTATCTAGATCATTTATGAGTTTCTAGAATATTTTACTTTCATGGTGATTGCATTCTTTACTTCAACTTGGAGATTGACCTATAAAACTAAACCCCTATATTTTTAGGGTGTTGAAACCCATGGATAGAGCACATCGTCATGTCTTATAAACTAATTTCATTTCTTAATCATTACAAAGATACTTATATGTGTAGCTAGATAAATAGATATATGTTTTTTTCTGACAAAAAAGGTAGTAGAAACCAATCATATTACTAGGGATTTGAAAGTGGTAGAGGAGATCCATAAGCCATATATTTCTTCTTGTTTGGAATGACTACATCAAGGAGGCAGACCATAGACTCCCACTAGTTTCTACTTGTGAAGTCCCCAACAAACATCAATATATTTCCCCTCAACCTCTCCAACATATCAATGGCATTGAATCTGACAATAATAATCACATTCATAGGACTTTAAACAACTTTATGTATTATTGATATTAGATTTCCACAATCTATAGAGTTGTAAGATGTCATTTTTGGATTCGATTGTGAAATTTTTACATCAACATTCTGAATCACACTCCATGATCCATCATCAAGATGTTAGGTAGCTAAGGGACAAAAAAAATGGTTGGTTGTGCAATCTCTTCTCCATTTACTCTTTTTGGTTTATAGCTAATCATCTCTCTAAAATATTGATTATGGATCATGGAGTGAGATCTAAAATGTTGATGAAAAGATCACACACAATCAAATCTAGAAACAACACCTTACAACTATCATATTTATAATTAGCAGTGATCATGTTCTAGTATTTAAGGTTTAAAGTAGAATATCTAAGGAACTAGAAATATGGAAAAAGAGATGAAGCTAAAAATATTTCTTCTCCTTACCCTAGAATGGTTCAACCATGTGGATTTCATCTCTATTTCTCATAGTTAGAATCTAGTCTCCTATTAAGTTTATAGTTAGTTTGACCACCACTAAAAATGCATTTGAGAGTACCATACAAAGGATAGGATTAATCATTTGTCTAGCTTCCTTTGAATATATTGAATTTCCTAGTAGCCTTTGTATCATCTCATATTTCATTTTCCAGTAGCCTTGATTGATTTAGCATGGCTATGAATCCATCTACTTTCCTACCATGGATGCCACCATAGTCCACATAGACCCTTCTAGACATATTCATAGATACTCCACTACCTTCAAAAATTGCATTTCTTGAATATAATTCAAAATGTTGAGCCTTTTTTGAGATAACAAAGGAATTATTACCTCAAATAAAATAGAGGAACGAGCTTAAAATCTCATAAAATTGTAAAAATAGGCCCAAAATAATTATAAACTAAAATAATAGTAGTGAACATGGAAAATTAAGCTCTAAATCAGATATAAATGATTGATAAATCTAGCTTTTATTATATTCTATCCAAGAGAATACAATCACATTATATTTTTTTTGTGAAGAACAACTCATATTTATAGTTGAGCTTAAAAATTTCTAGAGTACTTGAGAATAGTTAAATTAGAATTTTCTTTTCTATAAAAAAATTTCTAGGTGTTTGTGGTTTCTAGAAAATTCTATCTTTGTGAAAAAATCTACAAAATCTTATACATTAACATCCCCCCTTAAGGTTGTCTAGAATATTTTAGAGAAGATGTATAAAGGAGATGGGAACATTATAACACTATCCCCCCCCCCCTTAATTTTCACCTCTAACATACTAAGCATTTCTCTTGATTTCAAAAATTTGGCCTGTCATATTATTAGTAAATATATCAGTTGTTTGTTCTTCACTTGGACAAAATTGTAGATTGATAATAGTTGGTTCAACTGGATCTTAAATTTAGTTAATATCAAGCTCAATGTGCTTTGTTTTAGTATGAAGAATTGGATTATTTGTAACTTATATGTGCTAATATTGTCACAATACAAAGTATTAGTAGAACTTTGAGGAAAATCAAGCTTGAATAAAATATTTTTAATCCAAACTTTTTTCTTTCCTACTTGTTTTGTTGCTCTATGTTATCCTTCACATGAAGACAATGATGTTTTTGTTTGTTTTTTGTTGCTCCATATAAGATTACTTTACTCGAGCTAGAAAAATATAACCACTAGTAGGTTTCCTATCATCTATATCACCTCCCCAATATGAATTTGTATATCCAACTAAATAAATTGAATACTTATAACCATAGTGGATGTCGATGTGCAGTGTACCTCAAATGTATCTCAAAATTATCTTAGCAACCAACCAATAAATTTGTTTAGGGTCCTGCATAAATCTTAATACTAGATTAACTATAAAACAAATATATAGTCTAGAATAAGTCAAATGAACCAAGCTACCAACAAGATGTCTATATAAAGAGGAATGAACTCTTTTAAAAGTGAATTCTTTGGTAAGCTTGACTCCTAATTGAAAGGGAGTATTAGTTGTCTTACCTTCAATCTATTGGATTACAGAGAGGGGGAGTGTGATGTAGTGCAAGGCTGAGAGAATCCCCAAAGGAGATGTCCAAGCCCCCAGCTAAACAACAACCCAATGGAATCACAACAGAAAAGCAAGATTTGATAACAATTTGAACTCTTTATTCATAAAATAATTAATTACATGAAATGTGTCAGGCTGTAAGGCCTTCCTAGTTATGGCCAATTACAAAGAAAGTAATAGTTTTGCAAGATCCCTCAAGATCCAATTCAAACTCTAACCCTAGCTAGCCAGATCTAAAACAACACATCAATCTGGTAGAAACATCCAACAATATCTAAACTAGTGCTCACAAGCCACCAAGCGATCTTCTTGTTCCTAGGTCACAACCACTAGCTCTACTAAAAAATATGAAGCTTCAGATTCCTTACTTGAATCTCTTCTCCTCGTCTCCCCTTTCTCCTCCTTCTACAAAGCTACCCCAGACCTCCTTATATACTACTTTAGCCATAGGTCAACTAGAAGAAAGAAATAAATCCTAAACCCAGTCATCTACTAAAGACAAACAAATATGCCTCAAGTCATCTTAAAAATAATATTAAATACACATAGGATAAAGATCCAAGACCCAAATAGGTCCACAGACATCCTCATAATTGATCCATGTCACAATCACACACTACACACATTAAATGCATCAAGTCAGTCGATCAAATCCACAAGAACTCCATTTAGCAAGCCAAACTATTGAGTGTCGGCAAAACTACCGAGCAAGCCAGGCATCATCGAGAAAGCATGTTGATATAGCTCCACAAGCATCACAGAGCATAGGTTCTTTTGAGCACTAGAAGATTTACTGAGCTCCTTCAGCGACTGAGTCCCTACGTCGACTGAGCCCCTCGGTCAACACTACAACTGAGCAACACTTCTCCAACTGAGTTCTCCAACACTAAGGTCAAAACACTCCAACATGTGGGATTTCTAACTACCCTAGGATGCTCTTGCATTAGAGTAAATCGGTAATCCTTGATTCTTTGTACCGTAAAAACTTTATTTGATCAAACTTAGTGTCAACTCAGTCAGACACACTTCAACATTAACCAACAATAGTAAATTAACTTTATCAATCAGCAATAACAAACACAATAATCATTCAACACATATAACAACAGTATTTAAAGTGGAAATCTAATTTAGGAAAAAAAATTGTGGGAATTGTCACCCACTAAATAAATGCTCTTTTGAAGTATGCTCAGTTAAAAACCAATCTTGTTAAAGATTACAATACACATTGCTAAATGTGACCCATTTAATGGATTTGCCTTAGATCTGTTAGGATCTTCACCCTATTAGGAGTGGTATGGTTAAAGGTCTTCAAACACTCTTTTAGAATTCTACCTCTTGCAAGGATTTTACAATAAGATTATTAAGTCCACTCAGTTAAGAGATTTTTTTGTTACAAATGTTAATAAGCTAATGTATGATAAACTTCAAGGCTTGTTTTCACACCCTCTAAGAGACTTCACTTGCCTCCTAGTATCATATTCCTCTATAGGATCTTCCAATAGGCTTAGATCATTAACTAAGACCTATTCAAACTCTGCTATAAGAGTCAATCTCTGAAAACTTAACCTTGAATGATCAACACCTTAGTTTTGATTCACTTCTCCACACTCACTTAGAAGGCTCTAAGTGCCAAATCTCTATAAACATGCTCCAAAATTTTAGGGGTCTTCTCCATCATGAAAAGATTCTTTTTCTTTCCCATTTTATCCATCTTGGAAGGGTCTTCAATCATCTTCTTATCAGATTCCATGAATCATCATGAATTGACCTTAAAAATAGGCCTATTCTAGTAGCCCTTACCAGTCACCTTTTGTTGTTTCTTGAAAAAAAATTCCAAACAACTTGAAAAAATAAGACTTTTTTTGGATACCCTTTTGGAATTTTTAAAATATTCACAAAGTTTTTGGATCTGAAAGTGACCGTACAGGTGCTTCCTACAAACAAGGACAAGAGGCCTAATAGGCCTAATTTATAAGACTGAACTGTGATTTTGATAGCAAACTTGTTCAAACCAAATCCTAAATGATTGGTATGGCTTATATCTTCACAAAATGGTTAGATATGATGTTTAAATTCATGAAAAATTCCTGGAGAAGTACGGATCCATACAACCATGTAATGTTTCTTCACTTCTTTCACCTCTAGACCTCTAACCGAGCTTCACAAACTCGCCTAGGACCTAGTATATAAAATAGTTCCTCATGCTTTCAAACTTCCTAACTCCTAAAAATATATACAAAAATGACTCCTTTTCCATTTCCATCTAACATGAATTTTTTTCCACGGTTAGATTTCATGGAGGAGCCATGACTCTCTAAACTACTCAAAACAAGCTAAAAATGGACTCCCTGAACTAGAATACCAAAAACCGGCACTTAGATCAACTCAAAATGACTTTCTCTTCAAATGAAAAAGTATCCTAATAGTCAATAGAAACCTAATCCAGCATTATATTTATCTTTTCAATTCATAAAGTATGACTATCCACACAAACACCAGAAAATCTCTATTAAAAATGCTTGCAGAGCTCTCTTCTCTTTCTCTAAAACTATTACAATTCATAAAGAAACTTGGTGTTCGAGTCTTCAATAAAATTAGATTCCATTTCCTTCTTTCTGGGGCCTATTGGCTGAGCATAACCACCTATAACTTAGGGAATCCAAAGATACCCGAATGGCATGCACTTCTTTTGCAATAATTGCAAAATTGAAGACAACTTCTTTTTAACATTTGGCAACTTCCACATTTTCCATGTTCCTATATTCTTGGGCTTCTAACCTCCTATGTCTCAAGGATCCAAAGCCATTTATAGCCTTATGGCATCTTTATAACAACAAGATGTGTTAGAACACATTTAAGACTCTCGCCTAAGCCAAGCTTCTAACATAAGAAATTAAATAAATAACTAAGAAAGGCTATTATTGTGACCTTAGTCCTAATGACTAACTCGCCTAGCCAACATAGCAAGAGACCTTCTAAGGTCCTAAAACAAACTAAACTAAGCTCTTGACTTGGCTAGAGTCAAGTACAAGCCAAAATTTACTAACCAATGGAGGCTAGCCTAGGTGCTCCTGCACCATATGCAATAGTAAATAAATTGACCTATAAATCTGCAACTATCCTTCGCATAATCAAATCCTTTGTGCAATCTTTGTCTTCACTTCAATCCTTCACTTTCCACCGGCTTCAACACTTCATCAATCTCATCTTTTTGACTCAAAATTCAACCTTTTCCTTTTTCACTACATCTGTCAGTGACTCAATAACCCTTCAATTTTCCATCCTTTTGTCCATACAATTTCATCCTTTATATAGAATTTGTTTTGTCTCTTCATCTCCTTTATCACATTTTCTTTTGATTAATTTCAACTATATGATCATTATCGTACATTAATTCAATAAATATAGAGCTTGGTTAAATATTTTATTATCACCTCAGAACTTGAACTTTCTTGGAACTTGTACATTCTCTTTTTGTCACTTAGTTCTATGTCATAGATCATCACCTTGAATTTTATTGATCATAGATCTCTTTAGCTAACATTTCCTCATCATTAGAATCTTCCATCTCATCATAGCTCATCATTAAATGTCCTTCTGATCCTTGTATTAATTTTTGTTCCTTGCTCGGTGATTAACTTCTTTTCTTCAACTGAATTTTGGTTAACTATGCTCGGTAACTGAAACCTTCTTCTTGGTGTCTTGAGTTCCTTTCTCTTTACCAAGACTTTCTTTTCTTTTACTGAATGACTTTTTCTGCTCGGTAGCCAAATTTTTTTGCTTACCGAATTGACTAATCTTCTTCATCGACTTGATATAATCAAATGTTTGGTATAAAACAATTATGTCATCATAACCTTAACATTATCTAATCTATATCAGTTTCCCAATTAAGTTCTTCATCTTCTCAACATTCCACTTCTTCTTCTTCTTCTTCTTCTTAACTCATTCGACTTATATCATACTTCGAATGATATGACAACACAATATAAATCAAATATCAATTGCTTGAAATCAATGACAAGATAATAACTAATCTAATTGTATAGATAAAAAAATATGCATGGGGTCCTAGAACAATGGTCTGCACATAAAAGAGACCCCAAAGCCAATATGTTACACATACATTTGAATTGTAAGGGAAATACTTGAAATCAGATAAAATAAGATGCATACCTCATGATGAAAATAATTTGGAAATACCTATTTTCTGGTGCTTGTGTACAGTTTAGGGCAATTCTGCAACTTGTTTCGGACTGGAAACATCGAGACGAAGAAAACCCAAAAATATTTTTTCTTTCCGATGGTAGGTAGTCTTTGACCCTCATAAAAGGTCAAAGGCTACATTCTTTATTTGAAGGTCGATTCTGACTTTGTTCGCAGATCCTGAAAGTTTGACGAAAAGGGTATCCAAATCTACTCTCAGATCTAAAATTCTGCACCTGTACCTACAAGAAAAATGGTTTTTTTGTTTGTTTGGGGGGATTGCCTTGGTCAAACCCCAGTTTGGAATCAACCTTAATATTGAAATTGAAATGGAGAATGCTAGCAAGCAGTAGAAGTAGATCTAACAATGAAGCTATGATATTCAATAGATATGCAATTGTATTTGAAATGTAATCAAGTATGTGTTAGAATAACTGAGAGGGGGGTGAATCAGTTATCCAGTGTCCCAAAACAAAATGTATAATTCAAAACATCTTCTTTAATTTCTACTCATCGGTAAGCAGTAATAACTCTCACTGTCTATGCTTCTACCAATTACCAGTCTAATACTTATAACAGTTTACCGATCAAATCTAACATGTAACATGTAAAGTATGATAACAAACAAACATCACAATCAACACATAACACAAGAGATTTAACGTGGAAACCCTGTAAAGGGAAAAACCACCTGGGACCGGCAACCCAAAATTGTTCACTCTTCTGAAGTGAGGTTGGTTAAGACCCAACCCTGTTAAAGGTTACAAACACACTGTCAGGTGTGACCTTGTTAGAGGATTTTAGACTAGAAGT
This sequence comes from Chamaecyparis obtusa, assembly GCA_027943335.1. Lineage (NCBI taxonomy): Eukaryota > Viridiplantae > Streptophyta > Pinopsida > Cupressales > Cupressaceae > Chamaecyparis > Chamaecyparis obtusa. The sequence goes on along the minus strand of BSBK01003091.1, from coordinate 868,235 downwards.
TATCGTCCAACCAGCATTCACTATGGGGTTGACAGGATAACAATGTTCATTCTATGAATGATACATCATAAGACTTTCAGATTCCACTCGGTTAAGAGATTTAGACTGTATACAATGGTTAAATATGTAACAGTAAAATGACCTGCCTTAATACAACTTCAATTGCATATTACAGATCAATATTTAGTCCATACAAATCCTTTTGATCAATATTTCACTTCAGACTGTATCAACTTACTGTCCATCGGTAATTACTCTCTATAGCTCGGTAACTATTCTATAGCTCGGTTCTCACTAACCAGTATGATCAGAATGCATGCAAGCTTGTTCATGCAAAATTCCTGCAGCTTCTTCTTCTTCCGGATTATTTCATAAATAAATTATGTTCTCTTATATAGATGAGTAAATCATTTTCTTCTCCCCCATCATATTTTGTCGCTTAATCACATTCATAGATTTTGCCACTTAAAACTTTCTTGGTACTTGTGTCAATAACACGTTTCAATTTTCTCCATTAGATCTTCCTTGAATTTTGTCATTTGTTGATCTGTGTAATAAACTTTATCTGTTACCTTGATGTTATACTCTTGCCAGCTCATTATTCTTGTCAGCTAAACTAATCATTTAATTCATTATGTCTTCCTCAGTTAACAAAGAATGTGTCGGTGAACACTGCTCGGTTAACACTGTGGTCGGTATACACTACACTCCGTCGGTGTATACTAGAAATGCTTCATTTACCAACAACACTGTTTTGTGTCTTTTAGCTCTATACTTCATTATAGATGAATGCAACATAATAAAGTCAATATCATCAAGTCATAGACTCATCAACAAGTTACTCAATGTGTTCCTTATCCTCATTTGTCATGTACATCTTTCCTCATGTAGATTTCTCTGTTCTTCATCTCTTTCACCTTTCTTCAGATGTCTCGGTATCGTAACTTACAAGATAAGTGTTGTCAAACTAGTTGACATCAATGACAACATAATATTGATTTAATCATATTACATATCTAATCAGCAACTTCTCAGTGATCTTTAATCAAAAAAATTTCAATTAGATTCCAAATTAGTTGTAGTCCAATAGTATGTTAATATGAAAGCTTGAACATAACGTCAATAAATATAAATCAAACCTCCATGATTGTATGCTTGGAATCCACCTTGAGGGAAGAATGAAATGGATCTTGAATATGAACAAAGGATCTCAAAGGAAGATCACACCATCATGATGGCTATATCTAGGGTTTGAATAATGAATCTTGAATGCTTGAACCAAATCCCTTCTATGGCTTGAATGCTTGAATCCATGATCTTGAATGGAAAACTTGGATGGAGAAGAAGACTTGAATGCTTGAATGGATGATTTCTTGATCACCTTGAGAGATTGAGAGAGGAGATTGCAAAACTTGATTGCTTGATGGCAAAAGAAGATGATTGAAATGAGAAAGGAAGGCCTCCTTTTATAGTGAACTAGGGCACAATCCTCTAGAGGGGCCTCCTTGGAGAATTAAATCCCAATTAGGTCCTAACCTTTAGATAATATACCTAGATTAAATGCAATTTAAGGATTTACCATTCCAAAACCTGAAATGGCCGACCCGAAGGTGGGAAAACAAATATCCCCGAAACCCGACACCCGAAAATCAAGGAAATTTGAAATCTAGATAGGGGGTCAAGGATGAGCACAAATTTGACCAGGTCAGGGTCAAGGTCAACTTTGACCCCATAAGGTCAACTTTGACCTTGTCATCAAAAACCTCAGGATCCTAACCCAGAATGCTAGGAAATGCAGATATGAAGTGAAAATCAGGGACAGATAGAAGCAAAATGAGGAGAACAAGTATGATCCAAGAAAAGAGTTGATTCAAGGTGCTTGAAATGACCTAGACCACTCACTCAGATGGCTAAATGCTCTTAACATGGAAGTGCTTCCATTTTAAGATGATACATTAAGCCCCCACTTTAGCAAGAGTATGGACTCGATGCAAACTCTTGGTAAAGAAGAAGGAAGAAGAGATCCTAGTGGATTCAAAATGAGATAGAATGATAGTTAGGGATACAAGCACCTAGGATAAGGATTCTAAGTCATCATATGTGCACGAGGGTGCGAAAAAAATAAAACCAAAAGAACAAGGGTTAGCACTAAACAACCCAAATCAATTAACATAAGAAACTCGCTAAGAAATATTTCTCATACTAATATCATATTTGGAAAGCTATCATAAAAGCATAATTGATTACATAAGAAAGACAAGAGAAACACTATAAATAACATAGCTTCATGATCTCATCCTACTAGCATGAAAGCGAAAAGAGAGAAAGGAGAAAGTGATTACCTCACCTAGTAAGATGCCCACCTTACCATGAATCACCCTGGAGGAAGAGCCCAACAAGTTCACCCATAAACTATGCTTGCAATTGTAATGCATCTTTTGACAGCTTCTGGAATATCCATAGATCCACCTTCTTGTATCACTATGAATATGAAATGCATGTCTCCTCAGGATTTAGCAACTTATGTGCATTACCTTTGGAAGATTTAGCATATTGGAAATGCGTATCTTTTCAGGATTTAGCAACTTATGTGTGTTACCTTCCAAGATTTAGCATATTGAAAATTGAAAAATGTGTCTCTTCAGGATTTAGCAACTTATGTGTGTTACCTTCCAAGATTTAGCATATTGAAAAGTGAAAAATGTGTGTCTCTTCAGGATTTAGCAACTTATGTGACCTTCTGAGATTTAGCATGCTGCAAAACAAAAGGTTCAAACAAAAAATACATAATATAGATCCAGGGAGGCCGTATATATGCCCCCCTCCTTAATATGGAAAAAACATACTATTTTGACATGTTAAGGAAAGCAAAGAACAAGGATAAAGCCTTCTTCAACATCAAGACAATATCCGCAGACAACACCTAGTCCAAGCCAAGAAGGTCACAGCTCCTATGAGGCCATGGAAGGGATGAATGCAAAGAGATATCATGCAAGAAGTGAAAAAGTAACCCTTGTGAGGGATAGCACACTATTCAATTTCCAAGGTGAGATATATATCAACCATGGAAACCCAATGTCAAACAATAAAATCGGTTGCGATCAAGGAAAAAGATTCTCAATGAAAACCAAAATGTTCATGTATAATTAGATATCACATAATAGATAGATATTGCTTACCCAAGGAAAGAGGTGAATCTTGGAAAGACAGAAATGAAGGAGATGACATCCTTGCCCCCAAGTATAGGAACAAGGATGGAAGGGGACCTATTATATCACTCGCAACACTATACAAGACAACAAGCCCCCAAGGATTAGGCTAACATTGTTTATATAATGTGGAGCTCCATAATAGGAACATAGATGTTATTTAGAGAAAATAGAATTGAAATACAACTCATTGCCACATGATATATAAATAGAATTACTATCAATGAGCTGCCTAATCTTATAATGTAAAGCTTGACATTCATTAGTAGAGTGATCATGAAATCTATGATATAAAAAAAAGGAAGAGTCTTCAAGTGTGGACTATGTTTCTTTTTACATTCAGGTCTAGTAATTATCTTAGCATGAAGGAGTTTAGGCAAAAGAACTTCTCGATCAAATTCCTTCATAGTTTCATCATGTTTTGAAGTGTTATTCAAGATGTTGTTAACATTGATTTTTTGTCGAGGATTAAATCCTAATCCATAAGAATGCTCATGCCCCCCAGTGTGTAAGGGCATTTGAATTCCCTTTTTATGCTTACCACATCCTTGACCATTAAATCCTTGTTTAACTAGGAAGTGATAACCAGGACCATAACAAGAAGCCATATCAGAAGGAGTCAATGGAACTTCAATAGTCACTATGTCACCATTAGTAGGTTTGACATATTCATTGTGGGTAGAAGCAGTGACAAAGTTATTATGAAGGGTATTAGAAAAACTCGTTGTTCAAATTCTCTTTGTTTCTTCATAAAATCAAGATCATTAATCTTATATTCTCCAATAAAGGTAGGAGTAAAATCCAAGGATCCCCAATCATCATCAGGAAGAGCATTAGAGGAAGAAGGATTACTATTAGGAACAAGAGTAGTGTGATTTTGAATATTTAGACAAGGATTAGGTGCATCATCTGCATGAAGCGAATACATCTTGTTGTTATGTATAAATTTGACTTTACGATGAAGGGTGGAAGGAACAGTATGCATCTCATGCAACCAAGGTCTACCCAAAAGAAGGTTATAATTGAGAGGTCCAGGCATAACATGAATAGGTGTATTTAGGATGACTGGTCCTACTTTGATAGGTAAGGCAATGATGCCTAAAGTGTTCTTAGCAATGTTATCAAAGCCATGAATAGGAACATTGTCAGGTTGAATAGTTGAAAGATCGGCTTTAATCGCTTTGAGCATGTCCATGCTACAAACATTAAGCCTAGATCCATTATCAATCAAGGTCCTACGAATGATACTTTTATTGATAGAAATAGCAACCATGAGAGCATCATATTGATTCTAAAATTCTTTAGAAGGTAAATCCTTTTGAGTAAAAACAATATCAGGAGAACCCGGGGTAGCATGCATGCATTGTAAGAATTTATTGATGTTCTCTTGATTAGGAGGTGGAGTGGGAAGAGTTGCTAGAGATTTTTGCAAGGCTTCATAGTAGCTAGGTGAAGTTTGAAGAAGCTCCCATAAAGAAATCTTGGCAGGAGTATTTTGCAATTGGATTATCAAATCATATTCCATACTAAGAAGATGAGGTGGAGGAGGAAGAATAGGTTGAGAAGGTGGAAAAGACATAGAAATCACCAGATTAGGTTGATGATTATTCCTTGTACGATAAGTGTGAGCTATAGAATCTTGATCATTGAAAGACTCCATAAGTTTACCTTTGATAGTAATGCGAGGACAACCTTTGACAGTTAACAAGGGTTTAGGATAAACCATTTTAGTTGTCTCAACACCACAAATAGATTCACAAGGAAGAAAAGAGGACATCCTAGGAGGAGATGAGGTAAGATCTTGATTCTCCATAGGATCATCACTAAAAGGGAGAGCATTAAGGGAATTCATATCATTCTCCACCAATGTCTCATCACTAGAAGGAATCTCAAATAGAGGTAAAGCATCTATGATATCATCTTCTTTCACTAAAATGTCTACATGTGTTTTAGAAAAAGAGTTATCATTATGTATGAATATGCCATCCATTAATAAATCACCCTCTTGTATCAAATATTCTTCATGAGGAGGGGATAAATCAATGTCTTTATCCAAGGGTTCATCCACAATGGTGTCATGAGGAAGAGAGTAATCAACATCCAAATCCAAAGGTTCATCCCAAATAGGAGGATTATCATCCCTACCAATAAAGCACATTTTAGGATCCCTAGAGGGGAAAGAAGGTAAATTATATTCAAAAGTAGGCTCATAGAAGAGACATGTATTAGGAGAAGAATTAACATCAATCCTCAACTCATCTCCGTAAAGAGAATTATGATGGAGAGATAGATTAAAGTCATCTTCTTGCTCTAATGCATCCTTACAAGGAAATTCAAAAGAGGACAAAGCAACATCACATGCACTAGATAAAGTCTTTCTAGGTGTAACATCATGCAATGGTAAGGTAAGAGGAGGATGTTGTGTAATCCCAAAAGTTATAGAAGAATGTTTGGAAAATATTTGAAACAACTTGTGCTACATGATAACAAATAAAGAAATGCATAGAAAATAGATCTAGATATATCCCAATGCATTCAAATGAAACTTATAAGAATGAAAAGGAAATCAAACACAATAGGGTATCTAATTCCTCAAAGAAATGCAAATTTTTTTGTATTTTTAAAGAAATTTTGCAATTTTTTTGTATTTTTGAAATGTAAATGCAAGAGCATAAACCTACTTTTGTAAGATCTAACAAAAAATGTAAATCTAACACCAAAAAGAAAGAGTTGTCTATCACGGGTTCACCAAAATAAATAGGTGAAGGTGAACACACAAGATAATAGAAAGGGAGATCTAACACAATAGGGCATCTAAATCCATAAAAGAAAGGGGTAAGTACGTTGGGTTCACCAAAATGTATAGATATAAAATATGGATGGGGTCCTAGAACAATGGTCTGCACATAAAAGAGACTCCAAAGCCAATATTTTACACATACATTTGAATTGTAAGGGAAATAATTGAAATCAGATAAAATAAGATACATACCTCATGATAAAATTAATTTGGAAATACCTATTTTTTGGTGCTTGTGTATAGTTTAAGGCAATTCTACAACTTGTCTTGGACTGGAAACGCCGAGACGAAGAAAACCCAAAAAAAATTTGTCTTTTCGACGGAAGGTAGTCTTTGACCCTCATAAAAGGTCAAAGGCTACATTCTTTATTTAAAGGTCAATTTTGACTTTGTTCGCAGATCCTAGAAGTTCAGCGAAAAGGGTATCCAAATCTACTCTCAGATCTAAAATTTCGCACCTGTACCTACAAGAAAAATGGTTTTGTTGTTTGTTTGGGGGGTTTGCCTTGGTCAAACCCCGGTGTGGAATCAACCTTAATATTGAAATTGAAATGGAGAATGCTAGCAAGTAGTAGAAGTAGATCTAACAATGAAGCTATGATATTCAATAGATATGCAATTGTATTTGAAATGTAATCAAGTATGTTAATATGAAAGCTTGAACATAACATCAATAAATATAAATCAAACCTCCATGATTTTATGCTTGGAATCCACCTTGAGGGAAGAATGAAATGGATCTTGAAGACTAACAAAGGATCTTGAAGGAAGATCACACCATCATGATGGCTATATCTAGGGTTTGAATGATGAATCTTGAATGCTTGAACCAAATCCCTTCAATGGCTTGAATGCTTGAATCCTTGATCTTCAATGGAGAACTTGGATGGAGAAGAAGACTTGAACGCTTGAATGGATTCTTGCTTGATCACCTTGAGAGCTTGAGAGAGGAGATTGCAAAACTTGATTGCTTGATGGCAAAAGAAGATGATTGAAATGAGAGAGGAAGGCCTCCTTTTATAGTGAACTAGGGCACAATCCTCTAGAGGGGCCACCTTGGAGAATTAAATCCCAATTAGGTCCTAACCTTTAGATAATATACCTAGATTAAATGAAATTTAAGGATTTACCATTCTGAAACCCGAAATGGCCGACTCGGAGGTGGGAAAACAAATATCCCCCAAAACCCGACACCTAAAAATCAAAGAAATTTGAAATTTGGACAGGGGGTCAAGGACGAGCTCAAATCTAACTAGGTCAGGGTCGAGGTCGATCCTGACTAGGTCAAGGTTGAGGTCAACTTTGACCTTATGGTCAAAAACCTCAGGATCCTGACCCAGAATGCTAGGAAATGCAGATATGAAGTGAAAATCAAGGATAGATAGAAGTAGAATGAGGAGAATAAGTATGATCCAAGCAAAGAGCTGATTCAAGGTGCTTGACATGACCCAGACCACTCACTCAGAGGGCTAAATGCTCTTAACATGGAAGTGCTTCCATTTTAAGATGATACACTAATATTTCTACTATCTTGTATACCTCTGATCTTAGTCAATCTTCGTCATCATCACCATGAGTTATTGTAACAATCTCCCTCTTTGGCATTGATGACAACACTTAATGTCAATTGATGATGGCAACACTTACTGATTTGTCTTAGTCCTTTACTCCCTCTGAGATTTAACTTATTTGCTTGATCTCCTTCTATAATCAATTTATTTATTCTCCCTCTTTCTATAATCAATTTCTTTATTCTCCCTCTTGGATATTCCATATCTCAATATATCTTCTCACTCCTTGTAATCTTCTCCCTCTATCACTATTGAATCTTCTCACTCTATAGATCTTCTCTTAGCATATTCTCCCTCTTTGACAACAATGCCAAAGAAACATACTGATGCAGGAGAATCATAGGATTCTTGGCAATCTTGTATCAACCAAAAATATGTTTGTCTTTGAAGGTATATTGTTAGTTTGATCTTGGTTTGATGGAGTTCTTACTTGGTTTGGGAGATTGGTTTATGGGTTTATATGGTTACCAGGGTGCTCGGTCTCTGAAGAATGCTCGGTGACTAAAGGCATCGGTTCACTGGCACTCGGCGATAACTATGTTGCTCGGTCATGCTTGGCGTGGTCGGTCAACTGGTGCTCAATTTTTTTTTTTGTTGCTCGGTGTTCTTGCTTATTCATTGGATTATTTTTGTTAGATCGGCTTGGCCAACTGATGCATTTAATTTGGGTCATGTTCCTCGAGTTATGGATTGACCATTGAACATGTGGGGACCTTGATCTGGTGTGTTGCATTCTTCTATGCGGATCTAATGACCATTTGGGGCCATCTTTGAGAGTTTATTTATTTTGTAAGGCTAGGTGAGAGCCGACTGATGTTTTAGCATTTAATATTTGTTTGTAAGGGTTCATTGTTTCATCAGTCGACTTGTGGCTGGCAATTAGTATTTATATGATGCTTGGGTAGTTGTTTAGGAGATATTTTGTTGGAAGGAAGGTTAGTAACCTGCGAGCTTAGGAGAAGGAAGATTGCTTGGAAGTTGGAGTACAATTTTAGATCTTTCCTAGGTACCTACCAGTGTGTTGAGTGTTACAGACCTGGGCTAGTTGGATGTTGATGTTGGGAAAAAGATTTGGATCCTGCGAGGTCCTGTAGATTGTTACTTGCATTGTAATTGGTCATAACCGGGAAGGCCTTACAGCCTGGCACATTGCATGTAATCGATAATTTGATGAATAAAGACTTCTGTTTCATTTCAGATCTGTTGTTATTATTGTGTATTTTTGCTGCATATTGGTTTGGCTGCAAGGTCAGTCAGTCCTTCATTGGATCCACCACCCTTGACTGCATTAAGTGGTATCAGAGTGAAGTTTGTTCTTGTTTGAGCGAAGTCTATTCCTGTTGGAGCTGAGTGGATCTTGTGTATCTAGATCTTGATTTGAAGATGCCTCTGAGGAGAAATCATGAGATCTCTGAGGAAGAGGAAGCTACTGGTGAATTCAGTATTGATGATTTTAGGGCTTTGCAGAAACAAGTGCAAGATTTGCAAGAAGAATTGAGAAAGAAGAAGCCTACCTTGAAGGAGGATAGTGATGATGAATCTGGGGAAGATCATTTTGAAGAAGTTGTAGAAGAAGCTAGAGATTCTGAGGAGAATCAAATTTTGAAAGCTATGTCTAAGATTGGGAAAAGACCTAAGATTGAAGTTTCTACATTTTTTGGGAGCCTTAGGCTAGAAGAATTGATTGATTGGATCAATGAGATTGATGAATACTTTGAGTATGAAGAAATAGAAGATCCTGATAGGGTTAGATTTGCAAAAACTAAATTGAAAGGTCGTGCAAATATCTGGTGGAGAGAAGTTTAGTTGGAAAGAGGTAGAAGAGGAAAAGAGAAGATCACTAAGTGGAACTGAATGATTGACAAGTTGAAGAAGCAATTCATTCCGGTGGATTATTAATTGGACATGTTTAAGAAGATGCGAGCTTTGAAGCAGACTAACAAATCAGTATAGGAGTATACTGAGGAGTTTTATAGAATCCTGATTAGGACTAGTCATTCTGAAGTTGATAAAGAGAAGGTTGCTAGGTATGTCTATGGGTAGAGACCTAGTATTCAGGAAGAGTTACTTACTGTGTGGATGAAAACAATAAGTGATTCTTATCAGATGGCATTAAAGATTGAAGAGAAGATGAATAGTAAGTATGAAGGAAAACAAAACAATAGGAATCAAGGTGGTAAAACTGGTGAGATAGTTGCTGAGAGTTATGTGACAAAGAATCCTAAGACTGATGTGGGATCTAGTAGTGGTCAAGTTACTAAAAATGTTGGACAAAGAGGGAAGTGGAAGAATGAGTTTACCAGCACTTGTTATAACTGTGGTGAAGTTGGTCATAGAAGTTAGCAGTGTTCTAAAAAAAAAGTTGCATTAGTTGCTGAAGAAGACATTGAGAATGTTCCAGAGAAAGGTGAATGTCTTGTCACTAGAAGGTTAGCTGCATGTGTTCATGAACTGGTACAAAGAAGAAATTTGTTCAAAACCAGATGTAAGTGCAAGGATAAGGTATGTAATGTTATAGTTGATGGTAGCAGTTCTAAGAACTTTGTTTCAGATGAGATGGTTAGTAATTTGAATTTGGAAAGAAGGAAGCATCCTAATCCTTATCAGATTAGTTGGATACAAGATGTTTCTAAGGTCAGAGTTGAAGAACAATGCTTGGTTAAGTTTTAGATTGGATCTTACCATGATGAGATATTGTGTGATGTATTGCCTATGGATGGTTGTCATCTGTTGCTCGGTAGACCTTGGCAATTTGACATGAATGTTTTGTTTGATGGTCGTGCTAACACCTATGTGGTTAGGCATGAAGGAGCTCGACATAAGTTGATACCTTTATAGGAGACAAGGGTTAAGGGATGTGGAGTTGTCAGGTGTTGTCCTTATGACAAACCTCAGGAGCAGAAGGTTGATGAGCCTATTCCTATTAAATCTAGTTTGAAGGAGAGGGAGAATGATATCGCTAAAGAATTTGTTGAGATGAGGAAGAAGATGGTTTTGTTGGCAGAGATGGTACAAAAAATGGTGACATTTGTGACACAAAGAGATGTAGATGATGTTGAGTTGATTGAAGTGTCTGGAGAGGATTAACCTTACCGAGGCACTAAGTTGATCGGTAGTGGTCAGAGTCGGTTGTTATCAATTGCCGATCGGAGAGGTAAACAAAGTGGAAGATAGAAGGACTTTCTACATGAGGTAGTAAATGAAGTGAAGACTAGTTGGGATGAAGGACAAGAAGAGATATGGGTGAAGAATAGATTCGGCATACCTATTTTGATTCCCTTGAGGTGTTCCTGATTTCCTTATGAGAAAATATTTCTTACATGGGGCGTCTGATGCAGGAGCATCCTAGGATTCTTGGCAATCCTGTATCAACCAAAAATATGTTTGTCTTTGAAGGTATATTGTTAGTTTGATCTTGGTTTGATGGAGTTCTTGCTTAGTTTGGGAGACTAGTTGCTTAGTTTATATGGTTACTAGGGTGCTCAATCTCTGAAGAATGCTCGGTGACTGAAGGTGTCAGTTTACTGGTGCTCAGTGATAACTGCGTTGCTTGATCATGCTTGGCGTGGTCGGTCAACTATGTTAGAATAACTAAGAGGGGGGTGAATCATTTATCCAGTGTCCCACAATTCAAAATGCATAATCCAAAACAATTCTACTACTTATGCTACTCGGTAAACATATGATACTTTCACTGTCAATGTTTTTACTGATTGTCAGTCTAAAATTTATAATAGTTACCGATTAAATCTAACATGTAATATGAAAAGTATGATAACAAACAAATATCACAATCAACACATAACATAAGAGATTTAATGTGGAAACCCTATGAAGGGAAAAAAGACCTAGGACCGGTAACCCAAAATTGTTCACTCTTCTAAAGTGAGGTCGGTGAAGACCCAACCCGTTTAAAGGTTACAAACACACTATTAAGTGTGACCTTGTTATAGGATTTTAGACCAGAAGTTATCATCCAACCAGTAGTCACTCTGGGGTTGACAGGATAACAATGTTCACTCTATGAATGAAACATCAAAAGACTTTCATAGTCCACTCGGTTAAGAGATTTGACTGTGTACAATGGTTAAATATGTAACAGTAGATGATCTACCTTAAAACAACTTCAGTTTGTAGTTTACAGATCAATGTTCAGCTCATTCAAATATTTCTGATCAATATAACACTTTAGATTCAATACTATATCAACTTACTATCTGTCGATAATTACTCTCTGTAGCTTGGTAATTGTTCTGCAGCTCAGTTCTTATTAACCAATATGATCAGAATGCATGACAACTTCTTCATGCGATAATTCTGCAGTATCTTCTTCTTCCAACTATGTTCAATAATGAAATCAATGTCTCTTATATAGATGAGTAAATCATTTTCTTTTCCTCCATTAGATTTTGCTGCTTAATCATATTCATAGATTTTTCCGCTTTAAGCTTTCTCAGCTGATGTGTTAGTAACACGTTTCAATCTACTCCATTAGATCCTTTTTTATTTATGTTAGCCATCGATCTTCATAACAAACCTTATCGGTTACCTCGACTTCATACACTTTACAGCTCATCACTTTATCGGCTAAACTGATCATTTAATTACTTTCTATTTTGCTCGGTTAACAAAGAAATGCATTAGTGAACACAAGCTCGGTTAACACTATGCTCGTTATACACTACACTTCGTCAATGTATACTAAAATGCTTTATTTACCGACAACACTACTTTGTGTCTTCTAGCTCTATTCTTCATCATAGATGAATGCAACATAATAAAGTCAATTTCATCAAGTCATAGACTCATCAACAAGTTACTTAGTGTATTCCTTATCCTCATCTGTCATATACATCTTCCTCATGTAGATATTTTTGTTCTTCATCTCTTTCACCTTCCTTCGGATGTGTCGGTATAGTAACTTACAAGATAAGTATTGTCAAGCTAGTTGACATCAATGACAACATAATATTGATTTAATCATCTTGCATATCTAATCATCAACTCCTCAGTAATCTTAAATTACATATTCTTCATTCAGGTTCTAAATCAGTTGTAATTCATCAATCTCTCCCTTTGGCATTGATGGCAACTCAAGTAATATGAAATGTACCATACACACACTAAACATGTATTCTACAACTTTTTGATCAAATGCTTTGCTAATCTCATACACCATTAATATGTTTAATCACTATGTTACTAAACAGCGTTATAAAATATAGCTTTGTCATTCTGTAGATATAACCTTTTCAACTCTCAAGTTCCTTTCAAATTATCTCTCCCTTAGATAGTTCTCATCGATGCATATCTCCTTTTCTTTTCATATTATTTATCTCTCCCTTTGACAACAATGTCAAAGAAACAAATAAATAATTAGCTCTATTGCAGCTAAGTAACTCTTTGTTGTCCATTAGTTCCTCTGTATCTTAGTATACTGATATCCCAATCTGTTTTAGTTCTTCAAACTTAATCACAACCTTGAACAATATCCAAAGTGTGAAGTATGTTGCACCAACATGAATGATCTTTTGATAAGATTAGATTGATGCAACATCCAAATCACATTAGTGACCAATAGACAGGGGAAGGGCTCCAAGTCTAGTCCTCAAATATTCAAATGTGTCCTTCGGTAGAGGCTTTGTAAAAATGTCTGCAAGTTGTTCTTTAGATGTAACAAATTCTAACTTTACTTGCTTCTCTTGCACTTGTTCTCTTAAGTAGTGATACTTAATTGATATTGTAGACACACAAAATTGGACAATGTGCTTTTAAAATTGCAAAAAATCATTAAATGGCTCAAAATCATCAAAATGCATTAATTCAATCAAAAAGGGATCAAATCAATTAAAAATGGAAATAATTAAATAAAGTTGGACACAATCAATTAAAGCAAAGGAAAAATCAAATAATGAGGTTAAATAATTAAATGAAAGCTTAAAAAGGTGAAAAACACTACATAATTGATTTTAATCAATTAAGTGTATAGTTGTTTAAATCAAAAATCAAATGAACCTATTACCCTTACATGGATAAATTTAATTAATTAATTGAATTTAATAATTCCTAATTTCTTTCAACAAAGTTGAGCAACCAATGAAAATTGAGGACAAAAAGACATAAATCACTCAAATCTTTAAAGTGTTCAAAGCTTTGAGACCATTTAAAAGATTGTCCCCTCATTGTCCCCCCATTTATGAACAAAGCAAAGTATTTGACTCAACCAAGGGATAATCATGATTACTTCACTCCACCCCCTACCCTTGGGAAATTACTATAAATATAGAGCATTTTGAGAGCAATCATCATCTTAGAATTTCATTTGCAAAGCATTGTTACTATAGGCAATTGAGAGCATTCTAAGAGCAATTAAGAGCATTTTAGAGCAATTATCATTGCAATTTTGTCAATTTGAGCTAGATTAAGCATTGAATGAGCATTGTAGAAGCATAATAGAAACATAATTTCTCATTTTAGAAGTGTCACTAGTGAGGATTTGAGCTGAGAGCTTCACTTACCACCTCTTTCTAGAGAACCATGAGATGTTATAGATTATAGTTTCAATTCTAATTAGATTTGCATTGTATTTAGTTTCAATTGTTGCTATTAGATCTTAATTTCATGAAGGTGATATTCATCATCACACAGATATATGCTTTGTCTTAGAGTGCATCACAGGATTCTTTGAAATATTAATAGCACTTGTGTTGTCATAGTATATGATCACCGGGTCAGTGATTACCTCATTCATTCCTTCCAACACTTGCTTGATATATGCAATGTTTGAGCAATTAGTAGCAGCAGCAACATACTCTGCTTCAACTGTAGACTGAGAAATACAAGCCTTATTTTTACTTGTCCAGGTTACAAGTCTTTCACCAAAGAAAAATGCTCCTCCGGTGGTACTTTTTCTGTCATCCACATTTCCAGCCCAATCAGCATCGGTATAAACCTTCAACTCAAACTTACCTTCCTTAGGATACCATAATCCATAATCCTCTATCTTTTTCAAATATCTTAAGATCCTTTTAGTAGCAATCATGTGTGATTCTCTAGGATTAGCAGAATATCTAGCAACAATTCCCACAGCATGTGTTATATCTGATCTACTATGAACTACATACATGAGCTTACTAATCATGGATCGGTAAAGTGTCTAGTTTACCTCTATAGTTTCATCTTCCTTTGTCAATTTACTTCCAGTAGCCATCGGTGCTCTCACAAGTTTTGCATCTTCCATGCCAAATGTCTTCAAGACTTCCTTTATGTACTTGGACTGTGTGATGAATATCCCATCATTCTGTTGAATCACTTGTAATCTGAGAAAGAATTTAATCTCTCTGAACATAGACATTTCAAACTCATTCCTCATGTCATCAAAAAAAGATTTACATACATGATCTTGACCTCCAAAAATAATATCATCAACAAAAATTTCAGCAATAATAATAGTGTCATCAGTATCACCTTTCATGTGCATATTATTGTTCTCACTAGTTCTTACAAATCCAATAATTAACAAGTAAGTATGTAGTCTTTCATACCATGCTCTTAGTGCTTGCTTCAAACCATATAAAGCTTTGTGTAATCTACATACCATGTTTCTGTTGTCTAGATCAATGAATCATTCAGGTTGTTCTATGTAGACCTCTTCTTCAAGTATACCATTTAGAAATGTTGATTTCACATCCATTTGATAAACCTTAAATTTCTTGTGTGCAGCATATGCAAGTAGCATTCTAACTCCTTCCAATCTGGCAATAGGTGTAAATGTCTCACCATAATCAATACCTTCTTCCTATACATATCCCTTGCATACCAATCTCACTTTATTTCTTGTCACTTCACCATTTTCATTCAATTTTTTTCTAAATATCCATTTAGTACCGATAACATTCTTATCTTTAGGTCAAGGTACTAAGAACCAAGTTTTGTTTTTCTCTATTTGTTCTATTTCCTCTTTCATTGCATTAACCCATTTTTCATTTTTTAATGCAACTTTCACATTCTTTGGTTCAAATTCACAAACTAGACATGTACCTTGTCTTGTTTTGCTTCTTGTTTGCATTCTACCTTGTTTGTTTCCAACAATTTATGTCTCAGGATGATGTCTTCTGATGGAACTAGCTAATACTCAGTTTCTTCTTTCTTGTTCATCCTAGTTAGGTTCATTTTCTTGCTCAGTAGCACCACCTTGTTCATCGGTTTCCCTTTCCTGTTCCTCGGGGTTATTTTCTTGCTGACCAGTTATCACAGGTTGCAACTTCGATAGATAGTCAGGAAGTTCAATGTAAGTGAATCTACCATAGTCTTCTGGATCCTTTCTTTCTTTTGTGTTTATGTCATCATACTCATCAACATGAACATTAGTACTTTCAATCATCTTATTTGTAACCTTATTTAGACATTTGTATGTTTTACTCTTGGTAGAGTATCCTAAGAATATTCCTTCATCACCTTTAGAATCAAATTTCCCATTTCTCTCATCTTTTAGAATAAAACATTTGCTCCCAAAAATTTTGAAATAACTTACAGTAGGTTTGTGTCCAAACCATAGCTCATAAGATGTATGGTTTGTGTCCTTCTTCAGTTGTACTCAGTTAAGCACATATACAGTTGTGCTGAGAGCTTCCCTCCAATATGTTTGAGCAACATTCTTTTGTAGCATTAGTGTTCTAGCATAGTCAATGGTTGACCTATTCCTTCTTTCAGCAATCCCATTCTACTAAGGTGTTCTCGATGTAGAGACCTATCTCTTAATACCATTCTCATTACATAAATTAGTAAATTCATCAAAAATAAATTCACCTCCTCTATCAAATCTTAAGCATTTAATTTATTTTCTAGTCACTTTTTCTACCTTCACCTTATACCATTTAAACATCTTAAAAGCTTCAAATTTCTCTTTCAGGAACATAACAGTCATCATTCTAGTATACTCATCAACAAAAAGAATAAAGTATCTATCACCATAATAGCTCTAAGTTCTCATAGGACCACATAGGTCAGTATGAACCAACTCAAGTATCTTCTTTGTTGAGTAGTCTTTTCTTTTAAAACTGGACTTAGTCATCTTACCTTTATGACATTCATGGCACATAGCATGATCCAGTTTTGACAAGTTAGGCAACCCTCTAACTCTTTTCTTCTTACTAATCTTGATCATGTTATAAAAATTCACATGACATAACCTCTTATGCCACAACCATGCATCTTCATCTTTCATTAATAAACAAGAAGACTGATCACTATCAAGATAAAATAGATTACCTCTGGATTGTGTACTAGTTCCAACAAGTCTTCCTCCATCATCATAGATTCTTACCTTTCTACTCTCAAAAGCAAGTCGATGATCTGAGTTGTTTAGTTGTGCCACACTTAACAAATTATAGTTTTGTCCATCTACCCAGTATGTATTCTCACATTTTATTCTATCGTTAATCATCAGTGAGCCTTTACATGTCACCATACAAGGTGCATCATTTCCCATTCTAACAGATCCATCATCATATTCATCAAGTAGATCAAATTTCTCTATATCACCAGTCATATGATGTGTACAACCACTGTCTATGATCCATGTATCATTTTTGCTTACTTTAGAGATCAGTAATGTCTCTTCATGTTTCTCTTCTTCCTCTAAATCATCCTTCATAGCAACAAATACTACTTCTACATCATCATCAATGTCAAATTCAGATTCAAATTCTTCAGCTATGTAACATACCTTTTTCCCTTTTTCATAGCGATCTCAATTGTCTCTATTGTTGTGTCGGTAGCCTCTGTTGACTCTTCTCCCATAACTTCCTTCAGATCGGTCTTTGGATCTATCATCTTCTTTCTTATTCGAACATCTAGCAGCAATGTGCCCAACTTATTTACACTTAAAACATGCTAGAGGTAACTTGCCTCTATACCTTCCCTTACCTTTGGACAATCTTATGGCCATAAGAGCTTCAAGCTCATCAAGTTCATCATCAGTATTACTGTCACTATCATTATTCTTATCATTCCTATTACTAGACTTACCAATCTTCAAAGAAGACATGAAAGTGGATTCAATAGAAGGTACAACACTATTGTCAAAGTTATTCAATTCAAAGGTTGTAAGCTTACCGATCAGAGTGTCAAGGGTGAGATTGGATGTAGCCCTTGTTTCATTAATTGCAGAGATCTTGATCGCATAAACTGGTAGCAAAGTTTTGAGAATCTTGCTATTACTGTTTCATCATCAATAACTCCACTAGATGCTCTAATAGCATATACTACCTCTTTTAGTCTATTTGTATATTGCACAATGTTTTCACCTTCTCTCATCTTCATATCATCAAATCAAGCTCTTAGGCTTTCTACTCTGGCTCTCTTAACATTCGCATCTCCACTGTATATTAGAGTCAACTTGTCCCACATCTTCTTAGTTGTATCAAAATCCTTGATGTCATCAAATTCGGCATCGGTACAAGTAGCAGCAAGTTCCATCATAGTAATATTGTGTTCATGCCTATCCTTCAGTTGATCAAGAGTCAAGGAACTTGGTGTTGGTTCAATGTAGCCATTCTCCATCAGTTCTAGTGCAGAATTCCCAATTCCAGATATGTGCAACTTCATCCAACTTTGCCATACTATGAAGTTATCTTTGTTCAGCTTTGGCACTTCCCTCTTATACATCTTGAGACCTTTTTGCTGGAGTCCTTAAAACTCTATTCTAAGCAACCACAGCTCTGATACCAATTGTTAGAATAACTAAGAGGGGGGTGAATTAGTTATCCAGTGTCCCACATCTCAAAATGTATAATACAAAACAATTCTACTACTTCTGCTACTTGGTAAACATATGATACTTTCACTGTCAGTGTTTTTACCGATTGTCAATCTAAACTTTATAATAGTTATCGATTAAATCTAACATGTAATATGAAAAGTATGATAACAAACAAATATCACAATCAACACATAACATAAGAGATTTAACATAGAAACCTTGTGAAGGGAAAAACCACCTGGGATTGGCAACCCAAAATTGTTCACTCTTCTGAAGTGAGGTCGGTGAAGACCCAACCCTGTTAAAGGTTACAAACACATTGTTAGGTGTGACCTTGTTAAAGGATTTTAGACCAGAAGTTATCGTCCAACCAATAGTCACTTTGGGGTTGACAGGATAACAATGTTCACTCTATGAATGAAACATCAAAAGACTTTCATAGTCCACTCGGTTAAGAGATTTGACTGTGTACAATGGTTAAATATGTAACAGTAGATGATCTGCCTTAAAACAACTTCAGTTTGTAGTTTACAGATCAATGTTCAGATCATTCAAATATTTCTGATCAATATAACACTTCAGATTCAATACTATATCAACTTACTATCTGTCGGTAATTACTCTTTGTAGCTCGGTAATTGTTTTGTAGCTTGGTTCTTATTAACTAGTATGATCAGAATGCAAGACAACTTCTTCAAGTGATAATTTTGCAGTATCTTCTTCTTCTGACTATGTTCAATAATGAAATCAATGTCTCTTATATAGATGAGTAAATCATTTTCTTTTCATCCATCAGATTTTGTCGCTTAATCATATTCATAG
This sequence comes from Chamaecyparis obtusa, assembly GCA_027943335.1. NCBI lineage: Eukaryota > Viridiplantae > Streptophyta > Pinopsida > Cupressales > Cupressaceae > Chamaecyparis > Chamaecyparis obtusa. The sequence continues at coordinate 849,071 of BSBK01003091.1, read as the reverse complement.
ATTTTTCCACTTTAAGCTTCCTCGACTGATGTGTCAGTAACACATTTCAATCTGCTCCATTAGATCCTTTTTTATTTATGTTAGCCGTCGATCTTCATAACAAACCTTATCTGTTACCTCGATTTCATACACTTTACAGCTCATCACTTTATCAGCTAAACTGATCATTTAATTCCTTTTTGTTTTTCTCGGTTAACAAAGAAATGTATCGGTGAACACAAGCTCAGTTAACACTACGCTTGGTATACACTACACTTTGTCGGTGTATACTAAAATGCTTTATTTACCGACAACACTACTTTGTGTCTTTCAGCTCTATTCTTCATCATAGATGAATGCAACATAATAAAGTCAATTTCATCAAGTCATAGACTTGTCAACAAGTTACTCAGTGTATTCCTTATCCTCATCTATCATATACATCTTCCTCATGTAGATATTTATGTTCTTCATCTCTTTCACCTTCCTTCAGATGTGTCAGTATAGTAACTTACAAGATAAGTATTGTCAAGCTAGTTGACATCAATGACAACATAATATTGATTTAATCATCTTGCATATCTAATCATTAACTCAGTAATCTTAAATTATAGATTCTTCATTCAGGTTCTAAATCAATTGTAGTTCATCATACTAGTGCTCGGTTATTTCTTCTGTTGCTCGGTGTTCTTGCTTACTGACTAGATTGTTTTTTGTTAGATCGGCTTGGCTAACTGATGCATTTAATTTGGGTCATGTTCCTCGAGTTATGGATTGACCGTTGGACATGTGGGGACCTAGATCTGGCATGTTGGATTCTTTTATATGGATCTGATGACCGTTTGGGGCCATCTTTGAGAGTTTATTTATTTTGTAAGGCTATGTGAGAGCCGACTGATGTTTTAGCATTTAATATTTGTTTGTAAGGGTTAATTGTTTCATCATCTGACTTGTGGCTAGGAATCAGTATTTATATGATGCTTGGGTAGTTGTTTAGGAGAGATTTTGTTGGAAGGAAGGTTAGTAGCCTGCGAGCTTAGGAGAAGGAAGATTGCTTGGAAGTTGGAGTACAAGTTTAGATCTTTCCTGGGTACCTACTAGTGTGTTGTGTTATAGACCTGGGCTAGCTGGATGTTGATGTTGGGGAAAAGATTTGGATCCTGCGAGATCTTGTAGACTATTACTTGCATTGTAATTGGCCATAATAGAGAAGGCCTTATAGACCAACACATTGCATGTAATTGGTAATTTGATGAATAAAGACTTATGTTTCATTTCATATCTATTATTGTTATTGTGTATTTCTGCTGCATATTGGTTTGGTTGCAAGGTCGGTCAGTCCTTCATTGGATCCACCACCCTTGACTGCATTACATACTCCTAAAAAAATTTCTTAGGCAATGAATCATACCTCAAATTTACTGATTTTTCATTGCATACATAAACATCTTTCACAACTTCAGGCATCACCCAAAGAGTGAACACTAGCATAAATTCACAAAATAGATATTCTAATGAAAACTTGAATTGATGCAGCATGCATCTTGCCTTATTGAATATTGGATAGGGGAAGAACCCCTAACTTACCTCAGAGATACTCAAAATCATCCTTCAGTAGTGCCTTGTGTAGTTTGCATACCATATCCTTGTTATAATTCTCAACAAATCCTTCATGTTGTTCAATGTACATTTCTTCTTCAAGAATTCCATTAAAAAATGCAGACTTAACATCTATTTTATAAACTTTGAATCCTTTATAGGCAACATATTTAAGTAAAATTATTACACCTTCTAATCTAGCAATAGGGGAAAATGCCTCACCATGGTCAATAGCTTCTTCTTTTGTATACCCTTTGTAGACCAATCTTGCTTTATTTCTGATCACATCTCCATTCTCATTTAGTTTATTCCTGAAAATCCACTTTGTACCAATCACATTATTATCCTTAGGTCACAATACCAGTGACCAAGTATTGTTCTTTTCAATCCGATCAATCTCTTCTTTCATTTCATTAATCCAACCTTCATTTTCAAGTGAATCCTTGACTAATCTTGGCTCAAACTCAGAAATCAAACATGTATTATTTTTAACTTACTTCTTGTCATGACTCCTGCATTCTTGTCTCCAATGATTTTTCTTGGTGAGTGGTGTCTTCTCACATATTTTTCTAAAACAAGATCGGTAGACTATTCGTCGGTATTTCCATCTCTCAGTGGAGGCTCAATTTGCTCCTCAGTTTCTTCTTTAGCTCAGGTATTGTACCCAAAATTCCTTCTTGTACATATACAAATCTTTGGTAATCTTCTGGTTCCTTTTTGCTATCTTCTTCATTTATTTATGCAAATTCATCAATCCCCACATTTTCACTTTCCATAATTTTGTTAGTAGCCTTAATCAGACATTTATAGGCTTTTCTTTTTTAGGATTATCCTAGGAATATACCTTCATCTCCTTTAGAATCAAACTTTCCATTCCTAGCATCTTTTAGTAAGTAAGACCTACTTCCAAAAAAATTAAAGTAACTAACATTCAGTGTATGCCCATACTAGAGTTCATAAGGGATTTTATTGGTACCTTTATTCAATTGTACTTGATTGAGAGTGTAGACAATAGTACTAATGGCTTCTCTCCAGAATGTTTGTGCAACCTCTTTTTCAATCAATAATGTTCTAGCACAATCAACTATTGATCTATTCCTTCTTTCAGCTATGCCATTTTGGTGTGGAGTCCTCAGTGTAGATACTTGTCTTTTGATTCCATTTTCATTGCAGAAAATAGTAAATTCATCAGAGACAAATTCACCTCCTCTATCTGATCTTAATCGTTTAATTTTCTTTTTTTGTTTCCTTCTCAACTCTTGCCTTATACCATTTAAACATTTGGAATGCATCAGACTTTTCTCTTATAAACATTACCGACATCATTCTTGAGTGGTCATCAATAAAAAAAAATGAAATATCGATCACCATAATAACTTTGTATTCTCATAGGACCACAAAGATTGGTATGAACTAGTTCAAAAATACCATTAGATGAGTAAGACTTGCTTGAGAAACTTGATTTGGTCATCTTACCAATTTGACATTCCTTACAAATCACTTTATTAGGCTTGCTTAATTTTGGTAGACCTCTTACTCTATTCTTTTTTCTCACCTTAATCATGTTGTCAAAATTTACATGACAAAGTCTTTTGTGCCACAACCAAACATCCTCAACTTTAACAAACAAGAAACTCTTTGCAACAGTATCAAGGTAGAATAGATTTTCTTTAGATTGTTCACTAGTTCTAATCAAATCTCCATTAGCAACATAGATCTTCACTTTTCTATTTTGAAACTCTAGTTTGTGACCAATGTTGTTCAATTGTGCAACACTCAACAAATTATAGTTTAGACCTTGAACCCAATCAGCATCATCACATCTGATCTTTTTATCTAGAATAATGGATCCTTTTCCTTTTACAGAACATGGAGCATCATTGCCAAATCTAAAAAATCCTCCATCATACTCTTCTAAGTTCTCAAACTTATCAATATCACCATCCATATGATGTGAACAACCACTATCAATTATTCATGGGTTAGTTTAGCTAACATGAGAAATAACGGATTTTTCATCTTCATACCTTTCTTCTTTTGAATCATCCTTCATAGAAACATAGAAAACTTCCACACTTTCTTCTATATCATCAGATTCATCATCGGTTACTCCTTCCTTGGCTATGTAACATGATTTCTTTCCTTTCTCCTTTAAATCTCGAAACCTTCAGTATTTGTTTTCCTTCTTGTCACTTTTATCATTCCTATCATTATCAGGACATCTAGATGCAATGTGGCCAATCTTGTTGCAATTAAAACATTTCAGAGATAGTTTACCTTTATACTTTCCTTTTCCTATCGGTAGCCTCTTTTCCAACAATACGTCCAACTCTTCTTGTTCTTTCTCTTCAGTTAGTATACTATCATAATCACTTCTACTTGAGATTTGGTGAATCTCTCTTTCTTTTCTTAAACTTCCAATGGTTAGAGATGACTTAAAAGCTATTTCAATAGTCAATAAACTATTATCATAATTACTAAGCTCAAATGCAGTAATCTTATCAATCAAGGCATCAAGAGTAATAATGGTATTTAGTATGGATCTCAGTTCCTGAATAGCAGAGACTCAAATAGCATATTTGGATGAAATATTTATTAGAATTTTGCTTACCTCTTCTTCTCCAGTTATTGTTCCACCAACACCTCTGATGGCACTAACCACTTCCTTGATTCTAAAACTATATTAATCAATTTTCTCTTCATCTTTCATTCTCATCTCATCAAAGTTTCCTCTGAGACTATCAACCTAACGCAAGGGAGGATGGGGAGAGGGGCCAAAGGCACACCCTAACTAGACCCACCTCACAGAGATCACATGTAGAAGAAACAAACACACAAGTGAGAGAGAGAATACAGATCAACTTGATTATTCTCATCAAATAGAATCATACATGTCGGCCTATAAGGCCTTCCTGGTTAGGGCCAGTTATTACAATTCAAGTACAAAATTCCTCCAACATGCGATGAATGAAACTATCTTCAATCTTCTAACTTCTATCACTAATGTCCTAATTGATGTTCTAAAACTACAAATAAAGATTACAATATATACAAGAGGCTACCCAAAAAGTCGGCCTTCAGATCCATCATCAACAAAAGAAATGACCAAATCAAGGTCCACAGGCTTCCCAATGATAGATACCAGCATTAAATCGATGACCAAAATTAATTGCACAAGTCGGCCTCAATAGGAAACTAAAATAAACAAATCGATAAGAAAGGTTAATCAAGCACCTAAAAAGCATCATCGAGTGCCAAGGAATTAACCGAGCGCCAAAGAGATAACTGACCAACTTGGTCAACAAAGGAAACTGAGCAACTACCGAGCCAACTCAGTCAAAGAAAGAACCAAGCAACATAGGAAAAACACAAACATGTTTTTGGTGACACGGGATTGCCAAGGACCTGAGATGCTCCTACATCAGACACCTGGGGTTATTTGAAATGATTCTTTGAATCATGAAGTAGGTACAACCTGAGCTGAATCCAACTCAGATTGTGAAATCCATGAACTGTCTTCAATCAGTCTATTCTTCCACTTTACCAAATATTCCATATATTGTTTTCCTCTTGTACTTCTACCAATTCTTGTTCCAAAATCTGCTCAACTTCTTCTATATGTTTCTTAGGATGATCATTTGGTACTATCATTTCTTCATCCGACTCATGGTACTCATACAAATCAATAATGTTGAATATAGGTGATATATCCTGTTGGACTACAACAGATTTAGAATCTGATTGAAGAATCTGTGATTAAAGATCACTGAGGAGTTGTTGATTAGATATGTAATATGATTAAATTAGTATTATGTTGTCATTGATGTCAACTAGTTTGACAACACTTATCTTGTAAGTTACTATACCGAGACATCTGAAGAAAGGTGAAAGAAATGAAGAATAGAGAAATCTACATGGGGAAAGATGTACGTGACAAATGAGGATAAGGAACACATTAAGTAACTTGTTTGATGAGTCTATGACTTTATGATATTGACTTTATTATGTTGCATTCATCTATGATGAAGTATAGAGCTAAAAGACAAAAAGCAGTATTGTCAGTAAACGAAGCAATTCTAGTATACACCGACAGAGTGTAGTGTATACCGATCGCAGTATTAATCGAGCAGTGTTCACTGATGCATTTCTTTGTTAACCGAGTGGAATAGAATGAACTAAATGATTTGTTTAGCCGATAAGATTGATGAATTGTAAAGTACCTTGATTTCAATGATAACAGATAATGTTTGTTATGAAGATCGACGGCTAACAAAATTAAAGGAAGATCTAATGGAGCAAATTGAAACGTGTTACTGACACATTAGCTGAGAAAGTTTGAAGTGGCAAAATCTATGAATGTGGTTAAGCGGCAAAATCTGATGGAGAAGAAAATGATTTACTCGTCTACATAAGAGATTAGAATTTCATTATGGAAGGATGCTGGAAGAAGTAGATACTATAGGAATGTCACGTGAACAAGATTTTCATGCATTCTGATCATACTGGTTAAGTAAGAACCGAGCTGTAGAATAATTACCAAGCTACAGAGAGCAATTACTGACGAACAGTAAGTTGATACAGTATTGAATCTGAAGTAAAATATTGATCAGAAGGATTTGTATGGACTGAATATTGATCTGTAATCTGCAATTGAAGTTGTATTAAGGTAGGTCACATACTGTTACATATTTAACCATTATATACAGTCAAAATCTCTTAACCGAGTGGACTCTGAAAGTCTTATGATGTTTCATTCATAGAATGAACATTGTTATCCTATCAACCCCATAGTGAATGCTCGTTGGATGATAACTTCTAGTCTAAAATCATCTAACAAGGTCACACCTGACAGTGTGTTTGTAAACTTTTAACAGGGTTGGGTCCTAACCGACCTCACTTCAGAAGAGTGAACAATTTTGGGTTGTCAGTCCCAGGTGGTTTTTCCCTTTACAGGGTTTCCACGTTAAATCTCTTGTGTTATGTGTTGATTGTGATATTTGTTTGTTATCATACTTTACATGTTACATGTTAGATTTGATCGGTAACTGTTATAGTATTAGACTAGTAATAGATAAAAGCACAAATAGTGAAAGTAATTATTGCTTACCGAGGAGCAGAAATTGAAGAAGTTGTTTTGAATTATACATTTTATTTTGGGACACTGGATAACTAATTCACCCCCCTCTCAATTATTCTAACAATTGGTATCAGAGCTATGGTTTCTTAGAATAGAGTTTTAAGGACTTAAGAATAAAGGTTTCAAGATGTATAAGAGAGAAGTATCAAAACTGAACAAAGAGAACTTCACAGTATGGCAAAGCAAGATGAAGCTGCACATATCTGGAATTAGGAATTCTGCACTAGATCTGATGGAGAATGGCTACATACAACCGCCCACTGGTCCCTTAACTCTTGATCAACTGAAGGACAGGAATGAACACAATATCACTATGATGGAACTTGTTGCTACCTGTACCGATGTTGAATTTGAAGACATCAAGGGTTGTGATACTGCTAAGAAGATGTGGGACAAGTTAAATCTGATATATAGTGGAGATTTGAATGTCAAAAGAGCCCGAGCTGAAATCCTAAGAGGTAGATTTGATGATATGAGAATGAAAGAAGGTGAGAACATTGTGCAATACTCAAATAGACTAAAAGAGGTGGTACATGCTATTAGAGCATCTAATGGAGTGATTGATGATGAAACAGTGATAAGCAAGATTCTCAAAACTTTGCTACCAGTTTATGCAATCAGGATATCTGCAATTCATGAAACAAGAGCTACATCCAACCTTACTCTTAACACACTGATTGGTAAACTTACAACCTTTGAATTAAACAACTTTGATAATAGTGTTGTTCCTTATGTTGAATCCACTTTCATTTCTTCTTTGAAGATTGGAAAGTCTAGCAGGAATAATAAGAATTATGATAGTGATGGTAATACCGATGATGAACTTGATGAGCTTGAAGCTCTTATGGCCAGAAGATTGCCCAAAGGAAAAGGAAGGTATAGAGGTAAGCTACCTTTGGCATGTTTTAACTATAAAGAAGTTGGTCACATTGCTGCTAGATGTCCTCAGAAGAAAGATGATGATAGATCTAAAGACCGATTTGAAGGAAGCTATGGGAGAAGAGTCAATAAAGGCTACTGACACAACAACAGAGACAACCGAGATGATAAAGGCAAAAAGGTATGTTACATAGTTGAAGATATTGAAATTGAATCTGATTTTGATGATGACATAGAAGTTGTATTTGTTGCAATGAAAGATGACTCAGAGGAAGAAGAGAAACATGAAGAGATAGAATTGATCTCTAAAGTAAGTAGAAATGATACATGGATCATAGACAGTGGCTGTACACATCATATGACCGGTGATGTAGAGAAGTTTGATCATCTTGTTGAATATAATGGAGGATCTGTGAGAATGGGAAATGATGCACCTTGTATGGTAAGAGGTAAAGGTTCACTGATGATTAATGATAGAATACAATGTGAAAATGCATATTGGGTAGATGGATTGAACTATAATTTGATAAGTGTGGCTCAGCTAAACAATTCAGGCCACAGACTGGCTTTTGAGAGCAAAAAGGTGAAGATCTATGATGATGAAGGAAGACTTGTCGAAATTGGTACACAATCCAGAGGTAATCTATTCTATCTTGATATGGATCAGTCTTCTTGTTTGTTAATAAAGGATGAAGATGCTTGGTTGTGGCACAAAAGGTTATGCCATGTGAACTTTGACAACATGATCAAGATTAGTAAAAAGAAAAGAGTTAGAGGATTTCCTAACTTGACAAAACCCGATCATGCCATGTGCCATGAATGTCAGAAAGGTAAGATGACTAATTCTAGTTTTAAAAGTAAAGACTACTCAACAAAGAAGATACTTGAGTTGGTTCATACCGACCTATGTGGTCCTATGAGAACTCAGAGTTGTTCTAGTGATAGATATTTTATTCTTTTTGTTGATGACTATACTAGACTGATGACCGTCATGTTCCTAAAAGAGAAATCTGAAGCTTTTAAAATGTCTAAGTGGTATAAAGCTAAGGTAGAGAAAGAGACTGGAAAAGAAATAAAATGCTTAAGATCTGATAGAGGAGGTGAATTTATCTCTGATGAATTTACTAATTTCTATAATGAGCATGGAATTAAAAGACAGGTCTCTGCATCGAGGACACCTTAGCAAAATGGCATTGCTGAAAGGAGGAATAGGTCTATAATTGACTATGCTAGAACATTGATGATACAGAAGAATGTTGCTTAGACATATCAGAGGGAAGTTGTCAGTACAGTTGTATATGTTCTTAACCGAGTACAATTGAAGAAGGACACCAACTGAACACCTTATGAGCTATGGTTTGGACACAAACCTACTGTAAGTTATTTCAGGATTTTTGGAAGTAAATGATTTATTTTGAAAGATGAGAGAAATGGAAAATTTGTTTCTAAAGGAGATGAAGGGATATTTCTGGGATATTCCTCTACAAGTAAAGCATATAAATGTTTGAATAAGATTACAAATAAGATAGTTGAAAGTACTAATGTTCGTGTTGATGAGTTTGATGACAAGAACATAGAGGAAAGTACAAAGGAATTGAAAGATTACAATAGATTCACTTACATTGAACATCTAGAGTATCTACCAACACCGCAAGTTGTGACAACCAGTTAGCAGGGAAAGAATACAAGACAATAGGTAACACAAACCGATGAACAAGATGGAGCTACCGAGCAAGGAAATGACCCTGAGCAAGATGAGAAAGAAAGAAGAAATCAATTTCTGGCTAGTTTTGTCAGAAGATATCATCCTGAGACACAAATCATTGGAGACAGACATGTTGGAATGCAAACTAGAAGCAAAACAAGACAAGGTATATGTCTAGTTTGTGAATTTGAACCTAAAAATGTGAAAGTTGCATTAGAGAATGAAGAATGGGTTTATGCAATGAAGGAGGAAATAGAGCAAATAAAGAAGAAAAAAACCTAGTCCTTAGTGCCCTGACCTAAAGATAAGAATGTTATCAGTACTAAGTGGATATTCAAGAATAAATTGAATGAAAATGGTGAATTCACAAGAAATAAAGCTAGATTGGTATGCAAGGGATATGCATAGGAAGAAGGCATTGACTATGGTGAAATATTTGCACCTGTTGTTAGATTGGAAGGAGTTAGAATGCTACTTGCATATGCTGCACACAAGAAATTCAAAGTCTATCAAATGGATGTGAAGTCAACATTTCTGAATGGTATACTTGAAGAAGAGGTCTACATCGAACAACCTGAAGGATTTGTTGATCCCGACAATGAAGACATGGTATGTAGATTACATAAAGCTTTATATGGTTTAAAGCAAGCACCGAGAGCATGGTATGAAAGACTACATACTTACTTGTTAAGTATTGGATTTGTTAGAACAAGTGAAAATAGCAATATGTATATGAAAGGTGATATTGATGATACTATTATCATTGCTGAAATATTTGTTGATGATATTATTTTTGGAGGCTCAGATCTTGTATGCAAGACATTTGCTGATGAAATGCAAAAGGAATTTGAAATGTCTATGTTCAGAGAGATTAAGTTCTTTCTTGGACTACAAGTGATTCAGCAGAGTGATGGAATATTCATCACACAATCTAAATACATAAAGGAAGTACTGAAGACATTTGGCATGGAAGATGCTAAACCTATGGGAACACCGATGGCTACTGGATGTAAATTGACAAAGGAGGATGAAACTACAGAGGTAAACCAGACACTTTACCAATCCATGATTGGTAAGTTAATATACGTAGTTCACAGTAGACCAAATATAGCACATGTTGTGGGTATTGTTGCAAGATTTTCTGCTGATCCTAGAGAGTAACACATGATAGCTACAAAAAGGATCTTAACATACCTAAAGAAAATAGAGAATTATGGATTATGGTATCCTAAGGAAGGGAAGTTTGAACTAAAAGTTTACACCGATGCTGATTGGGCTGGAAATGTGGATGATAGAAAAAGCACCACCAGAGGAGCATTTTTCTTTGGTGAAAAATTTGTAACTTGGACAAGTAAAAAGCAGGCTTGTATTTCTCAGTCTACAGCTAAAGCAGAGTATGTTGTTGCTGCTACTAACTACTCAAACATTGCATATATCAAGCAAGTGTTGGAAGGGATGAATGAGGTAATCACTAACCCGGTGATTATATATTGTGACAACACTAGTGCTATTAATATTTCAAATAATCCTATGATGCACTCTAAGACAAAGCATATATCTATTAAGTATCATTACTTAAGAGAACAAGTGCAAGAGAAGCAAGTGAAGTTAGAATTTGTCACATCTAAAGAACAACTTGTAGATATTTTTACAAAGCCTCTACCGAAGGACACATTTGAATACTTGAGGACTAGACTTGGGGTCCGTCCCCTATCTATCGGTCACTAAGGTGATCTAGTTGTTGCATTAGCCTACTTTTATCAGAAGATCATTCATGTTGATGCAGCATAATTCACACTTTGAATCATGTTCAAGGTTGTGATTAAGTTTGGAGAATTTGAATTGATTAGGATATTAGTATACTGAGATACAAAGGAGGACAAAATTGATTGTTTATTTGTTTCTTTGGCATTGCTATCAAAGGGAGAGATAAATAATATGAAAAGGGACAAGCACTGACAAGAATTATCTAAGGGAGAGACAATCTGAATGAGACAGAGTATTGAAGATTAGTTACAAAGAATAGAAGCAGGAGAACTGAAAAGATCACAACTACTACAGAATGGTAAAGTTGTATTATCTAATGTTGTTTAGTAACGTAGTAATTAAACATATTAAGTATGTTTGACTTACAACATTTTGTTCACAAAGTTGTAGAATATATGTTTGGTATGTGTATAGTACATTTCATATTACTTGAGTTGCCATCAATGCCAAAGGGAGAGATTGTTGGACTACAACTAATTTGGAATCTAATTGAAGAATTTGTGATTAAAGATCACTGAGGAGTTTCTGATTAGATATGAAATATGATTAAATCAATATTATGTTGTCATTAATGTCAACTAGTTTGACAACACTTATCTTGTAAGTTACTATATCGAGACATCTGAAGAAAGGTGAAAGAAATGAAGAACAGAGAAATCTACATGGGGAAAGATGTACATGACAGATGAGGATAAGGAACACATTGAGGAACTTGTTTGATGAGTCTATGACTTGATGATATTGACTTTATTATGTTGCATTCATCTATGATGAAGTATAGAGCTGAAAGACACAAAGCAGTGTTGTTGGTAAATGAAGCAATTCTAGTATACACCGACGGAGTGTAGTGTATATTGATCACAGTATTAACCAAGCAGTGTTCACCAATGCATTTCTTTGTTAACCGAGTGGAACATAATGAACTAAATGATTAGTTTAGCTAATAAGATTGATGAGCTGTAAAGTACCTCGATTTCAGTGATAACAAATAATGTTTGTTATGAAGATTGATGACTAACAAAATTAAAGGAAGATCTAATGGAGTAGATTGAAACGTGTTACTGACACATCAGCCGAGAAAGTTTGAAACGAAAAAATCTATGAATGTGGTTAAGAGGCAAAATCTAATGGAGGAGAAGAAAATGATTTACTCGTCTATATAAGAGATTAGAATTTCATTATGGAAGGATGCCAGAAGAAGTAGATACTGCAGGAATATCACGTGAACAAGGTTTTCATGCATTCTGATCATACTGGTTAAGTAAGAACCAAGCTACAGAGTAATTACCAAGCTACAAAGAGAAATTACCAACAGACACTAAGTTGATACAATATTGAATCTAAAGTGAAATATTGATCAGAAGGATTTGTATGGACTAAATATTGATCGGTAATTTGCAATTGAAGTTGTATTAAGGTAGGTCACATACTATTACATATTTAACCATTGTATATAGTCAAAATCTCTTAACCGAGTGGACTCTGAAAGTCTTATGATGTATCATTCATAGAATGAACATTGTTATCCTGTCAACCCCATAGTGAATGTTGGTTGGATGATAACTTATAGTCTAAAATCCTCTAACAAGGTTACACCTGACAATGTGTTTGTAAACCTTTAACAGGGTTGGGTCTTAATCGACCTCACTTCAGAAGAGTGAACAATTTTGGGTTGTCGGTCCCAAGTGGTTTTTCCCTTTACAAGGTTTCCACATTAAATCTCTTGTGTTATGTGTTTATTGTGATATTTGTTTGTTATCATACTTTACATGTTACATGTTAGATTTGATCGGTAACTGTTATAGTATTAGACTGGTAATCGATAAAAGCATAGATAGTGAAAGTAATTATTGTTTACCGAGGAGTAGAAATTGAAGAAGTTGTTTTGAATTATACATTTTGTTTTGGGACACTGGATAACTGATTCACCCCCCTCTCAGTTATTCTAACAATATCCATGTCATCGAGAAACTCAATCTCATATGCATTTCCACTGTCAAATTTTCTCAAAATCTTGCAAGGACAAACTTCTTCATTTTCAACTTTCCATATGTTCCAATAGGAAATCTGCCTCTCTTCAAATGAACCATTACTTCATCACCGACTACAAAATTCTTATGCCTTCTAGATCTATCAGTTCTGTCTTTTTATTTCTGATTACTTTTCTCCAGCTTATGTTTCACATCTTCATGTACTCAGTAAACTTTACAACTTCAGCAATTCTCTTTCCTTCATTAGCAACATCCCTCAAATCTGATATACCTCTTGGTTGTATGCCATTTACAATTTCAAAAGGTGACTTTCTAGTACTCCTATTCATTGAATTATTTTATGAAAACTCTACTTGTGCCAACATAGAATCCCAATTACTCGGTGTGTCTCTAACTAAACACCTCAAAAGATTACCCGAGTTTCTATTCACAACTTCTATATGTCCATCAGTCTGTGGGTGAAATGTACAACTATATTTCAACTCAATGCCAAACTTTCTCCAAAGAGTCTTCCAAAAGTATCCAACAAATTTACTATCAAGGTCAGAGATGATACTCCTCGGTAATCCATGCACTCTAATAATTTCCTTAAAGAAAAGATCTGCTATATGTACTCCATCTGATGTCTTTCTACAAGGTATAAAATGTGCCATCTTAGAAAATCTATCCACAACAACAAATATAGAATCATTACCTCTTATTGTCTTTGGTAAGCCAAGAATAAAATCCATACTGATATCAATCCAAGGTTTCTCAGGAATGGAAATCGGTGTATACAATCTAGTATTCTGACTTACTCCTTTTGCAACTTGACAAATTCCACAACTTTTCACAAATTTCTGAACATCCTTATATAATTGTGGCCAAAAGTATTTCTCCTTAAGAAAATTAATGTCTTGTCAACACCAAAGTGTCCAACCAAACCACTACTATGTTTCTCCTTTATCAAATTTGTTCTCATTGATCCTTTTGGTATACACAATTGAATACCTTTAAACAACATACCTTCTTGAATGAAATAGTCTTCCCATTTTGTACTCAGTTGATCTTGAATAGGTGCTCTACACTTTCTCCATGGCTCAGAAAAATTAGGATTAGTTTCATACAAATTTATCATGTCATCAAAACCAAGAATTTCAATTCTCATCTTGAGAGTCATCAAAGATCTTCTTCTACTTAATGCATTAGCAACTCGGTTAGTGACTCCACTCTTATGCTTTATCATAAATGTATAGCTCTACAAATACTCAACCCATTTCATATGTCTCTGATTCAACTTATTTTGAATACCCAAATATTGTAAAGCTTTATGATCGGTGTACAACACAAATTCACTTGTTATCAAATAATGTCTCCATTTCTTCAAGGCTTGAACAATAGCATAGAATTCTTGATCATACAAAGAATATTTCCTTTTTGCATTATTCAACTTTTCACTAAAGAAAGCAACAGGTTTACCTTCTTGACTCAAACAGCTCCTATTGCACTTCCGCTTGCATCACATTCCACTTGAAATACCTTATTAAAATTAGGAAATGCTAAAACAGGTAATTCAGCAACCTTCTACTTCAGAGTCTCAAAATTTTTATCATCTCCATGTGTCCACTTAAATTCTCTTTTATCTCCTCTCATAATCTCAGTCATAGCATTACAAATTGAATTGAAATACCTGATGAACTTTCAGTAAAAACTTTCCAAAGCATGAAATGATCTTACCTCACTAGCATTCTCAGGTGTAGGCCAATTTAAAATAGCTTCAACATTTTTAGGATCCATCTTCAAACCATCAGCTGAAATCACAAATCCCAAATACACAATCTCCTCTTGCATGAAAGATCACTATTTCAAAATTATCAGCAACTTTTATTCTTTCAACCTCTGCAATACTTGTTTAATATGAAACACATGTTCTTCTTTGGTCTTACTTAATATTAGAATATCATCTAGGTATACAATCACAAATCTACCTAAGAATTTCTTCAAAACTTCATTCATCAATCTCATAAAAGTACTCGGTGCATTAGTTAAACCAAAAGGCATAACCAACCACTCATACAAACCTTCTTTTGTCCAAAAAGAAGTCTTCCACTCATCACCTTCTCTGATTCTGATATGATGATACCCACTTTTCAAATCAATTTTGGTAAAATACTTTGCTCCAGTCAAACTATCCATTATGTCATCCATTCTCGGTATAGGAAACCTATATTTCACTGTTATCTTGTTGATTGCTCTGGAATCCAAACACATTCACCATTCTCCATTCTTCTTAGGTGCCATTATAGTAGGTACTACACAAGGACTCAAACTTTCTCAGATCAAACCTTTCTACAACAATTCTTGAATCTGTTGGTTCAATTCTTGATTCTCGGTAGGTGTCAACCAATGTGGTGCCTTATTCGGTAAACTAGCTCCAGGGATCAGATCCATACAATGATCAATGCTTCTCTTTGGTGGTAAACCATTAGGTACATTATCAGAAATAATCTCACTGTACTTGATGAGTAACTTATCAATCTCTTCAGGTATGTTATCCTCTATTTTCTTACTCGGTTTGTTAGGAATCACAACAAAAAATACATCATTCTTCTTCAAATCTTTAACAAAATTTCTTCCTTCCATCAAGCAAACTTTCACAGATGTACAAACACTACTAACAGGTTATTCAATCAAAGGTAACAAGATTTTTCTTCTCCCATCAGCCCAAATAGTATACTTATGCAATCTCCCATCATATATAGCATGTCTATCATATTGCTAAGGTCTACCCAACAAAATATGACAACAATCCATAGGCATGATATCACATAACACCTTATCATAGTACTTTCCAATTTTCAAATTCACATAACATTGTTCACTTACCAAGAGTGTATGCTCATCCTTGATCCATGAAATTTGATAGGGCTTTGGGTGTTCCAATCTTTTCAACTGCAACTTTGTAACCATTTCCTCAGATGCCAAGTTCTTCGAGCTTCCACTATCAATGATTACCTTCCATACTTCATTAGAAACTCTACATCTGGTCTTGAACAAACTTTTCCTTACAAGATCTTCCTTATTACTTTCACTCCAAAGTGTTCTCCTTACCATCAAGTTCTTTTCCTTCTCAGGTTCATTCAGTGACTCTTCTTGCATCAAAGCATTTCTACTACTACCGACCTTCTTACTTACATGTGTACACTCAAATGATCTATGTCCTTCTTCTCCACAATTGTAACAAGTTCCTTGAAAACCACCTCTGTTATAACCACCTCGGTAGTTGCTGCTTCTTCCTCTAGATGAACTTTCACCTTTCCGCTCATTCTTTCCTTTATCCAAATTTGTCTTTTCTAGTTCAGATCTACTAATTTCACCATAACATCTACCTCTTCCTCTAGGGAATCTACCACCTCTGCCTCTTTGTCTTTGCTCATGTCTCTTGTTCAATTTCTCCTCAGCTTTCAAGGCAAATTGATAAGCTTCTTCAATGTTCTCCAATTTAACCAAACTGATTTCTTCTTGGATGGAAACTCTCAAACCATTTAGGTACCTAGAAATTCTTTCCACATCATCTTCATCATGTCTAG
The DNA here is from genome assembly GCA_027943335.1 of Chamaecyparis obtusa. Classification (NCBI taxonomy): domain Eukaryota; kingdom Viridiplantae; phylum Streptophyta; class Pinopsida; order Cupressales; family Cupressaceae; genus Chamaecyparis; species Chamaecyparis obtusa. The sequence goes on along the minus strand of BSBK01003091.1, from coordinate 832,445 downwards.
AACTGATATCTAATCTATAGAATTCCTCGATATAATCTTTTACCAAGCTATCTTTCTGTCTCAAACTTTGTATTCGCCTAACTAGGTTAATCTGATAATCACAAAGTAAAAACTTTCCTTTCAACTTATTTACCATCTTATTCCATACCTTAATTGTGCCCTTGCCATTCCTCTTTCTATCCAACTGTAGATGTTCCCACCATAAGGATGCATGACTTTTCAACTTTGTGCTTGCAATTTTCAACTTCTTTTCCTCAAGGACATTTTCATATTTAAAGTACTTCTCCATCTCAGTGATCCAATCCACCAATTCATCTGAATCTATCTTTCCACTATACTTAGGAGGATTAAAGTGTGGTGTAGACTTCAGATTTATCAAAGCTTTCAACAATCTTTCTTCACCTTGATCCATCATAAGTGTAGGTTCAACTTCACCTTGTTCTTCCTCAATTTCATCATCACTAACATCTTCAAGATGTCTTCCTCTTCGTTGGGTTGTCTCAACAGCTTCTAATCTAGTAGCAACTTGTCTCAACATGTCTTCCAATCCTAGATCCACATCTTGCCTCCCACGAACCATCTTGAAAACCCTCTGCAATTGTAGGCCAGATCATAATTTGATACCCCACAACAACCAACTAGGGTTTGACAAGAAGGAACCCTCAAACCTAGATTCACAAACCTAGATCCAGATCTAACCTCGCCCTAATACGACCTGATGCAAGGGATGATGGGGAGAGGGTCCAAAGGCACACCCTAACTAGACCCACATCATAGAGATCACATGAGGAAGCAACAAACACACATGTGAGAGAGAGAATGAGAATCAACTTGATTATTCTCATCAAATAGAATCATACATGCCAAGATGAAAGGCCTTCCTCGTTAGGACCACATATTATAATTCAAGTACAAAATTCCTCCAACATGTGAGGAGTGAAACTATCTTCAATCTTCTAACTTCTATCACGGATGTCCTAATTAATGTCCTAAAACTACAAACAAAGATTACAATATATACAAGAGGCTACCAAACAAGTCAGCCTTCAGATCCATCATCAACGGAAGGAATGACCAGATTTAGGTCCACATGCTTCCCAATGATAGATACCAACATTAAATTTGCAACCAAAATTAATTGCACAAGTTGGCCTCAATAAGAAACTAAAACAAGCTACACGGTAAGCAACGATAAACGAGCACCAGACAAGCATCACCGAGTTCCAGGGAATTAATCGAGCACTAGAGAGATAACCGACCAACTTGGTCAACAAAGGAAACCGAGCAACTACCGAGCCAACTCGGTCAAAGCAGGAACCGAGCAACGGAGGAAAAATAAAAATATGTTTTTGGTGACATAGGATTGCCAAGGACCCAAGATGCTCCTACATCACAACCTTAGCTTTTTGTACATACAAATCACCTCCATAAAAAAGTGCAAGCTTATCCCACATCTCTTTTGCAGTAATGCAATCTTTAATGTCATTAAATTCAACATCATTTAGGGAGGAAGCAATTTCAATCATTACCAAGTTTTGTTCCTTCTTTTCTCTCTTTTGATCAACTTTCATAGGTCTAGGAGGTGGTAGAGTGTAGTCATTATCTAGAAGATTAAGAGTAGATTCTCCAATCCTAGATAGGTATAACCTCATTCTTCTTTTCCATGTAGAGAAACTCTCCTTATTCATCTTAGGTACTTCTCTCCTATACATCTTTGGATCTTTTACTCAAGTCTTTCAAAATTATCCCTTTAGAGTACTTAGCTATGATACCAATTGTTGGATTATGGAGAGGGGGGGGGGGGGGGAACGATAATCCTTGATTTTTTGTACCTTAAAAAATTTCTCTAATCAAACTCAGTGTCAACTTGGTAAAACACACTTCAACATTAACTGACAATAGTAAATTAACTTTATCAAACAACAATAACAAATACAATAATCTTTCAACACATATAACACCAACATTTAACATGGAAACCCAATTTGGGAAAAACCACTGTGAGAATTTTCACCCATTAAAGAAATACTCGTCTAAAGTATGCTCAGTTAAAAGCCAATCTGGTTAAAGATTACAATACACACTATTAAATGTGACCAAGTTAAGGGATTTTCCTCAAATCTGTTAGGATTGGCCTAGTTAAAGGTCTTCAAACACTCTTTTAGAATGTTACCTCTTGCAAGGATTTTACAATAAGATTGTTAAGTCCACTCGGTTAAGAGATTTTTCTATTACAAATGTTAATAAGAAACAATAAATAAATTGACCTATAAATCTGCAACTATCCTTTGCATAATCAGATCCTTTGTGCGCTCTTTGTCTTCACTTTTATCCTTCACTTTCCACTAGCTTCAACACTTCATCAATCTTAGCTTTTTGACTCATAATTCAACCTTTTCCTTCTTCACTACATCAGTCAGTGACTTAATAACCCTTCAATGTGCTAGCCTTTTGTCCATACAATTTCATCCTTAATATAGACTTTGTTTTTCCACTTAATCTCCCTTATTATGTTATCTTTTGATTAATTTCAACTGTCTAATCATCCTCATACACTAATTCAATAAATTTAGAACTCAGTTAAATATTTTATCATCACCCCAAAACTTGAACTTTCTTGGAACTTGTACCTTCTCTTTTTCCTACTTAGGTCTGTTCCATAAATCATCACCTTGAATTTTCTTGATCGTAGATCTCTTAATCGTGTACAAAGACACACCAAATGCATTGAATGGAATTGCCTACATAAGAAAGGCTAACATGTAGAATGAAAATATAAAGTGCCTTGGAAAGAATGTGAAGAATCACAATTGCTATGCGATGAATCAAGCTGCAAGTCCTATGAACCATCAAGAATGATGATAGATTGAACATTCATAACCCACATATGCTCTCTATATGGAGGACTAATATAGATTGCCAACCTATCACCTCGCAACTTCTTGTTCTTAGATACATTTCCAAGTATGCATGTAAAACTAAAACAAAATTTGAGAGTTGTGTTAAATACGCTAGCAAGAATTTGTTCTAATGCAAACCAACAACATCATACCATTAAAGTATACCAGAAGTTCATGATAGAGATTGTTGTTGAGAGAGATATAAGCGCACAAGAAACATGCCATATGTTACAAAAACTCCCTCTTGTGATTTGCAATCGCCAATTCATATCACTAAATGTGGGTAAAAAAGTTTTCCATCACATCAAACAAATAACTAATGGCAATGAGATACAATCTACCTACATACAAGCGTCCTTACATCGTCCAACTCACTTAGAACTAGTTACACTAATTGAATCAGTAAGATCTTACACATATGTTGCCAATCACAAAGGAAGCAAATGATGCTATAGAGAAGAAAAAGAAATAGTCCAAGTCTTTCCAAAGTTTTATGCAGCTCAAAAAGAAGACTGTAACAACTTTGAGGTGTTCTGTTGGAGCGAGCTCCTTCTATACAAACATTTTAACGCAATAGACAAAGATATAGGCCTTTCGAAAGAAGAGATCATTAGTAATTGGAAGCGCATGGATACACAAAAATATAATGTTTGGCATATTGATTGCATGGAACAAAATGAAGATGTCTTAGGAGACAAAAATGAAAGTGACAACGAGATACATAGACAAGACACTATACAACTGCATGAGTGTGAACTACTATCTCAAATGGGGCTTGCTAATAGTATCAACTTAAATGAGCTTGATATTTTGGGAAAGTGTGAATTTGACAATAGTCACATTTGGGGGGAGCACAATGTTCCTTTGCAATTGCATGAAACTGCAAATCAATTTGTTCATACAAACAAGATGTCTCAAAAAAATATTCACCCCCTAACAAATGAGAGTAACCAAAACTATAAGTTATCACCTCAACAACAATTGGGGCTTTCCCTCATTGTAGACCACTCCATAGAGAATTTCTCAACAAAACCTTTATACATGGTCATACAAGGCACATCAAGAACTAGAAAATCGTATCTAATAAGCTGCATTCGAATTGCAGACCAAAAGGATTTAATCCACTCCTTGTTCTCGCACCCACAAGAATCACAACATTTAATATACATGCATCAACCATACATGGGACCCTCAAGATTCCAATTAGAGAAATGAGACCACTACAAAGCCAAACATTGACAACATTCCAAGAAGACATAAAAAACATACAATACATTCTCATCGATGAGATGAGTTTCATAGGCCCAAAATTACTGTTGAAAATTGACAGCATGCTACGTGAAACGATACCCCACCGAAAACACATTTCTTTTGGGGGTCTTTCTATAATTCTAATTGGAGAGCTTGCCCGTAATAGACAAACCTATCTATGCATCACACACAACTGCACAAAATTTATGGCACAAGTTTAATACAATTGTAACATTGCAGACAATTTTTAGACAAGATGGTGATGATCCAATTCAAATAAAATTTCGTCAAGCATTACAAAACATGCGCAATGTAGAACCATCAGAGCATGATTGGAAGTTACTAATGACTCGCACAAACAAATGCCTACCACCAATTGAGCAAGCAGAGTTTGACCAAGCAATACATTTGTTTCCATACTAAATTCTATTACATATAATGCTTCCTTCTACCATGAAGCATCTTTGTAAAATGACACTTCAAAACAATATTATAAGTACACTTTCTCACTTCAAAAATAAATGTTTTGTCTCAACTTTGAATATTCTATTGAAGGTTATTAATTGCTTATTACCTACTCCATATGCATACAATTTGTACATTCTATAAATGCCCTCACAATTGGTGTGGCTTGATTAGGTTGTCTTCTCATTTACACTTTTAGACACTTGCTTTAATTATGTAAACCTACACCTATGCTTTCAATAAAATACCTATCGGTGCATCCCTTGCACCTCATTTTGGTGCAAGTGCTAGTTAAATTTAAAAAGAAATTTATTAAATTATTGATAAATTCATTTTTTTAAAAAAATTTTACTATTAAGACTTATCTTAAAATGTAAAATAAAAGACATTAAAATGATCAAACCATCATTTAAAAAAATCATATATGACAGGTAAGGGTGACCGTCAAATTCCAGGCCTACTTTCGCTTTACGTAACTGGTTCTGTGAAGAACACTAAAGTCTCTTGCGAGGCAGGGTTTCTGTGAAGTGACAGGGATCTCCAATACATTACGATTTTAATGAATAAGGAAGGAGGAAGAGAAGCGGGGATCGATCCCGTCTTCTCTTCTGTCTCTGTTGACCATTCTCAATCTGTAACGGTTAAATGGCTTGAGGCTATGCATTCATCTGCTTTTCTCCCCCCTGAAACTCATTCCTACGCCTTCAACCGCACTCTACTTCTCCGATATTTGACAGTCGATCGTGTGCAGACTGGCCTTGTCATTTCGACACTCAAAGTCAAGCCTTCCATCACGGTAGCCATTTCCACTACCTTAAATTATCTACCCATAAGTTGTGATGACTTTGCGTTAAATAACGTACAGATTAGGCGACGGATTGCTGTTTGTATATAATGTTTTAATGGCAATTGTTTTGGGGACTTTATCAGAATGTATATGATATATTGCATGGAGGAGCGGTGGCAATGATTGCGAGTACAATGGGATTGGCGGCTGTGAAGACGGTTGCCGGAGATAAAGAATTTGTGCAGTCTGAAATGAACATTTCTTGCCTGTCTGCTGCCCGCATTGGAGTGAGTCCTTTCAATATTCTCATCTCCTCTGTTTAATTTTGTTCCTTGTTAAGTGTTTCATAGCTTGTAGTAAATCTCATTTAGCCTTGTTCGACATTGATTGTGATGGGCGATGACATTATTTTCGTTGTGCTTGCTTGATTAAATTAGGGTTTTGTAATAAGGGAACGCCTAAGTGTTTGATCGACTTAGGGTTTTTTCATTGCTGAAAGTTTAAGGGTTTGATTGAATAAAGGTTTTGCCATGGGTGAAAATTTTCGAGTTTGATTGAATTAAGGTTTGGCTAAGGACGAATGTTTTAGAGTTCAATTGAAATAGGTTTTTGTCATCGGTGAAAGTTGCAGGGTTTAACAGAGTACTGAGGAGTTCATTTAAACTGTTTACGAAATGCGTTAATGAGTTTAAGGTGGATCTTCTTTTAAATTTCATATACATTGAGATTCCACCACCTGTTTCCTGTGATCCTAACTCCTTTCCTGTTTCTTGTGTTCAATGCACTGTGATTCTTGTAACTGCTCGTGTTGATACCTTCCCTGACCTTAAATTTTTTTTAATATCTTGAGCTGGTGGGACTAAGGCCTTAAACATTAATTTGCGTTGATTAGTATGCGTGATCTCAAAACCTTGAAGAAGTTTAGAAATTCAATCGAACGGGGGTAGTAATCTTGGGATTACACCCAATTGCAGGAGGAATCAACCCACCTCTAACATTGATAAAAAAATCTTATAGTCCCAACTCACAAGGGGGAGAGGTAGTCTATAGGCATGGAAGCCCAAGGAATTGGCTACAATGCCTTGGGGACATCTTGTATTACAAATCAAAGAAAGTCTCGTCAATATTACAGACTAATAGTTACATAAGTATGGAAAGGTTTGCAAGGGCATATCTGAGTTCTTTGCCTTTCTCTTGTTTTGATTTGGGAAACACAAACTTCTTAGGGTCACTGGAATGAGTTAGTGGGTTCAATGGAGATGTCTGTGGCTTTAAACTCTCCTAAACTAGAGTTCTAAACCATCGCATATTCAAGTTCGTGGAGGGTTCAGCATATGTCATACAAGCGCATAAGCTTTCTATGGATTCGTGGAGTTTTGTTGACTTATTTGTATCATTAGTTCTTGAAGATCTAGTTTAATTATAAAATGGGAGGGACAAATGAAGGCAGAAGGATCTCATCCTAAATATCTCTCCCATAAAGTACATGGTTCATTTTGGGAGATTAATATAATTCTTTTCCTGGTTAATATTTTTTAATCTTCACATTTTGGTTGGCATTCGGCTGTTTGCAACATTGCTCATTCTCTTTTGCACTTTGGACCTTTCTACGCAAATAATTTAGAATTAAGGAACCTAGTAAAAAATATGCACTATAACTTTGGGGAAAAATGTTTATGTAAAGAGAACATATTACTTTCTATGAATGAGCTGCTGTTGAAACGGTTTTTTTCAAATAAGTAGTGAGCAAGGTCATTTGGAGACGGAGACACTGGTATCGGTATTGGTACGATTATTTTTTAAAAATAGGAGATGGGGTATTTGGAGACGGCAAAATTTTTTTAATATAATTTAAGAATTTTCAAGAAATATCATAACATAGAACTTTGAAAACAAGAACAATGGAAAGTTTTAAGTATGAACATTAAAATCGTTGAATCAAAATATCAAATCACTAATAGTAATGTCATTTACTTATTTAATATTGTGTCATATAGAATCAAATAGTTTAAAACTCACACTGCATATCGGATTTCTGAGTATCGTATATGATCATTACATATTGAAATTTGAAATTCAAAAATATATAGTTTGACGCTGAATCGGTGATATGCAAACAAAAAACTCAGAGCTGTAAACCAAAAATCAGAAATCTATCTAGTATCATCTACTCCACAATATTTTGATCATCCATCTCAAGGTCTTCAGCTATGATGCTGTCTAGATAATCATCACTCTTCAACTCAGGTTCCTCTGATTGTAGTACAACTGGGGTATTTCGTTAAGGCCATCTGGTTCAACTGCTTCGTCCACCATGGTTGTAGCATCCCCATCAGGTGCAATTTGGTTCTATTTTGGTTAAGGACCCTCCATGTATCCAGGATCAACACGAGAGAGAAGGCGAAGTGATCTATGAATGTACACCAGGTTCTTTACTTTCTTTGACCCCAATTGGTTCCTCTTCAATGAATGAATAAAACACAAAGTCGTCACGCCTCCAAACACATAAATGATGGTAAAAAATAAAATGTTTTGTTTTTATTATTTTTTAATATGCTTTTTCCTCATAAGAGACGTGCGGAAGATGTCAAAATTCATGACAGCAGACTTTGAAACGTCGGGAGACTTTGACACGAAGTCTACCCAAATTTAAAGTCTTCGGATACGCATGAGGTCTCAGAGACGCGTCTCAGAGAGGTGGGGGGAGATGCATCTCCTGGTTACACTGGTAGTGAGGTTCGATTGTAGTCCTCATCCATAAAATGTTAATATAATATGCATACATCAATTCATAAACAATGAACAAAAATAATCCTCAGGGCTAAACCCCTGTAAGCCAAAAGGTTTCCATCAAGCCTATCGACCGCAAAAAATAAACGAAACACTAACAGGAAAAAAGAACCTACATGCGCTGTTGAAACTGTTTTCAATAGTAGTAATGAGGGTTTTATTGGGGCCCTTGCCCATGTAATATCAACACAAAATACATAAAACAATTTATAATTAAAAAAACAAAAGCGGCTTTAGTGCTAAACCCTATAAGCCCATCAATTACAAAATAATAAAACCCTAACAGACCAAAAGCACTACAACCCCAAATGGCAACTAAAAAGATCGCAGTGTGGTTTTCTCGGTCCTATGCGAAACGTCCATGCTCACTACCCTGTGGTCTTTACACTTTCCAACCCTTTCAGCCCCAGCATCCATGACACTATCAGCACCCCCCATGGCGCTGAGCGAGCTTACCCCCATTGCCATCATGATGCCTGACTGGAAATATTATACGAATTTTCTTAGCACACCACTAGCCAGAAAAGTGAGATAGAACTACTAGGCAAGCTCCGATTTGCCCGCCTTGTTCACGATAAACAGGGAGTTGACCACTAAGGATAGATCTCTGCAGAAATCCAGTAGCTCCTCTTCCTGCTGATACCACTCCTGAATTTCATCCCTTAATATACTAATTTCCTCATACACACAGTAGCCATAAGGCTTGAGTGAATCTGCTTCACCGCTCAGGAAGACACCACCAATGCTGCTGTCTGTGCTGCAAAATCTGGGAGCACTAACCCAATAATCCGTTCCCTAATAGCTTGCTTTGGCAACAAGTCTTCCAGATTTTAAATGAAATCAGCAACAATGCTACTCAGTACTCCTATACCCGAAATGACCAGTATTCGTTAAGCCCTCAAGCCCCATCCTTTTAGGGTTTCTACATTTGGACATGTAAACACTGCCTTCAACCTGTGAATAGAGACAGCTCCGTGATAGAACGGGTGTCTATTCCTCCCCTGCACCCATCACCTAGCCATTATCGAAGGTGTGTCTCAGATTCACAGTGCACCTGTAACAGAGAGAGACCTGCCACAAACACCTGGCAAAACCAAGAAAGCCTGCTTAAAACATCGAAAATGCTTCTAGATGTGTCAAGATAAAGCCTTTTGCATGTTTAGGGCTACACACTCATTGTGAAGCCACTCCTTAGCCAATTAAACTCTTAACCAAATAGTTTTAAAAAGAAAGATTAAAGGCCGCCAGCCTTCAACATGGGTTCTCCCACATGAACCGGAGAATCAGAGAGAACCAAAGAATTCAACTGCTCTTAGACCTCCAATCGACCACTGATTTCTGTTCAAGGATTCAAATCAATTCTGAGTTTGCTAGAGACTATGCTATCTGTTTTACACTCTCGAAAACAATGAACAAAAAGAATACCATAAAATAATTATAGAGCTCCAACACCTCGTCCTCCAAAAAACTTTTGAATTTCAAGCATTAAGCAAACATCTTGGACGACCAGGCAATCACCATCATAGAATCACCTTCCACATTTAGCTTCTTGCAACTCACAGAAAGTGCCAACTTGTTACCTTTCACAACTGCCATCCACTTGGCTTCATTATTAGTCATAGAACTCAAGAAAAAGTAGGTCCCCCTCACCAAAAGACCTGCTACATTTCTCAGCATGCAACCAGCCTCTGCTGACTAAACATTACCTCTAGAATCACCATCCAAATCAAGCTTCAAGAAGCCCTTAGGCCATTTCTTCCAAAATTGACTACTCCATACCACTGATTTACCAATTGTCCTCTGAACAGGGTATTTACTGTATTCACTTTTTTGGGTTTTTATGTTAAATTTAAATATAATCAGATTCTCCTTTATTCGTTAAGCTTAATATCTAATTGTAAATGTATTGATCATACTTTAAACATCTCTAGTTCTCATCATTCTTAAATTGCATTCTAATATGATCTTCTAGAGAAAGCTTTGCATCTCCTAAGTCGATTTTTTCATTATGTTAATATATGACATGGTTGTTATAGACATTGAAAACGACAAAATATTGTCTTCCTTATTTGAAGATCAATCTCTTCAAACAAACCTTTCGTCACTTATATGACTAGACTTAGCATTCAATTGGAAAATATTTGAGCACCTTTTGGGGAAAATAGAAGTTTTTAATGTTGAGATCTATCATTAATTATTCTTCTTTATAGCTTGAAATAAACAAGAATAACCAACTAACTTTTAACTTTGAATAGTTATAGTACAATGTAATGTCTCTAAATAATTAACATTATCATTTGGAGTAAAAATAAAGAATAAATAACAAATTAAGAATTTTTGGCTATTTTCAATCTATGTTACAAGATTGACCTTATTATTACTTCAATCTTTGAGAAGGGAGAAGACGGTGGAGGCAAACCAAAGCGCTTAGAGACCATTGATAGATTCCCTCAAAGTTTACAGACTCAGCCTTCAACCTGTCTCGAGCTCAAGCTCTCAAGGTTAAAGAGGGGGCTGGTAGGGGGCTGGTCCCTACCCTATCTTGGAAGCTATCCTATTGGATTTAGACTGCCCCTCTTTGGTGGCCTCTACCTTCCATTCTCGTGTCTGAAATAATAATAGAAATCAATCTTTTATTGTGTATATATATATATATATAAATGAACATGTATAATTTTGATCTTATTCATATTACATATATATTAATATCTCGTGCATTACTACTATACATACAAATGTATAAATCATAATATACATATATGTAATTCTGATTTCATTATTATTATCTTACTTTCTATATATATATATAGATTTACTCCATATATCTTTATAAATACGTACTAAGATCTTATAAATTATGTATATGTATGTATTCATACATATATATAATTCTGGTTATGATTGCTATTACATAATTCCCTATCCTTAATAGCATTTAAATATAATATTTTTGTAATCAAGATTAAGTTATTGATCGCTTGCCAGCAATTCCTGTGATTCATTTCCTTTATATCCAATACTTCTCCCTGATATAATATGTTGATCTCATACTTCCATTGAATGCTAGAATTTGATTCTTAGATCAATACCCGACATATATAATGATCTCCCCTAAATCTTTGGTTACTTCCGTTCATATTATTATCCATATATATTACAGTTATGATTTCCTGGACATTTGATTGATATCGAATATATTTAATATTCTATATCTATGTTGCTTGCCTATTCTCTATTTAATATTGTATATTTACTCAGTAATCCGTATCTGTTAATAATCTACAATAACCTTGTTGAATATTGACTACCGTCTTTGTCTGGTAATTGCAGACGCTGCTTTCTGTCCATATGATTAAATATACTTAGGAGTCTTTCATTCCCTTATTCTCCCGTAAATCTCCTTAGAGAAACGATCGAACTCCTCTATGCAATACAATCTATTTGAAATTAGCCAGCAGTGATCTTCTATTTCTTTTATCGTCGTGATCGCAGCTGCAATTAATTGCAGTCAACAGAGACTGAGGTAAACATGTCAGGCATACCCCTCTACGTCAATCTTCCCAATACCAAGTTGGGTGACGATTGCAATATTCTATGTCTTATATTTTCCTCCCCCCTCATTCTATTTGTTAATCTGTTTGTAAATACACAGATTGCCGTGTGGAGTTGAGTCACGCCTCTTGCCTGGACGTGACTATTCAAAGATTTAACAATTTGATTACTCGTGTCTTTCCAAAACAATATGTAACACCGGTTCATTCATCACCGCAATGGGTCTTGTTTATTTAGTAGTTATGTTTAATTAATAGTTATTATTCATTTATTAAATTAAAATAATTAAAATATATTTATTTTAATTAATTAATAATTATTTACTAATTAATTAATAAGTATTTAATATATGCAATCAACTAATTTATTTATTTATTCTATCAAATTCTTGTTACATAGAGGGATATCACATACAATTATACAATTTTGTAAACTCACAAGCAATAAAGAAATGAGACTCAATAAAATAGAGAGTTGTACATTTTTTTGAATTGTAACTTGATGTGATTTAGACCAAATCACAAACATTGCCTAACACTCGTATGAGATTTATGCAATTTATTGTTGCACTTTATGGGTTGGTAACTAAGCTTTATGTTGTTGAAACAATTTGTAAATTGAACCTAGGGATTTATATTGTATTGAAGGGTATCATTTTACATCAGCATTCAACTAAAATAATTATATGTATGTAGTAAAGATTACATGAGTTGTAATAATTACGGGTAGCTAGAATATAAGTTTAATTTGAATTTTCCGTGCTATTTAGAAAGAAATTTCTTATATACAAATACCATCTTCCTATATTTACAAGGGTCTGAATGAGTTTATTCATGTTGACATTGACAAGATAAGATGCATTTATCAACAATGCACATCAACTTTTGATCATTTTTAACTATTTGTTTTAACTTGATTTGTGATCACATCAAGTTATCAATAAATGGTTCAACAAGGTTGGTATACATACAAAACAACTCATTAAATTCATATAGATCAGGCAATAAGTTCTAAGCTCCGAATGGTGGCAATATTTCATGATTCTTGTTAGTTTAACACTATTTACAATTGGACAAACTTTGTTACATATTCTCCTATTTGAAATTGTTACCTTAGGTAACATGTTTCAATTAGTTGGCACTATTGTTTATTGTAAATGGAGAATGCCATTGGAGCTCTATGTCTTGAGTGGAAACTTATGTTAAAATTAAATCGGTTCTAACTAGCTTTATGATTTGGATTCCAAATGAACTTAGGATATCTCATGTTACTTTATTATGAGGACCTAGAGAAATATGTTTTTTAAGATATGGGTTCAAAAAATTTGAGGTTTGCATTACCTAGAACACCACATACATTTATGAATTTGATTATAGTCTATTTATCTATAAAAGTAAATATACGTTAATTATAAGAATATTATTGTTAATTAATTTAAAATTTATTAAACATCTTACTATCTTTTTATAGAGAAATTGGTAAGGGTTGCAATTGTTTATAGTCAATTTAACTAGTTAAAAGCATATACTTGTTATTTATTACTAATTGTAGATGGCAAGTATACCATGTAATGATATGAATAACTAATTCATTGGTTACATGTAATGATAACTTAATAAATTTTGATTTGGAACTTTTAATAATGAGACAATTTTTTATTTGAATTTAACTAAAAAATAATGTTGAATGATAATATCTCAAATTCAATTAAGAAATTATAGTAAATGGAAATAATTATTGTATTAGTTAATATAAAACTCAGTGTATATTTTTTTATATCATAGAATTTGTGACAATCTCTAGAGAAAAGGATGGTGAATGTCAAAGTTAGATGAATTTCTAACTTTTTTCTTTCTCTTTTCTTTTTATGTTTGGTTGCAAAGCATACTTTCAAGCAAGGTATTTATGTAATACATTTTAATTAGACTTATGAAGTAATAAATTATGTATAATTTATTAGCAAGAGAGTGTAGATTATTTGTTTTGTTCTTGTTTGAAGCTAATGTGATGGTATTATTGATGCACTTAATTTCAATGTGGGTATGGCATTTGTAATGCGTAATAATTAATACTTTCAAGTGTTTTAGCAATTTATGTAGCTTATACATAAAATTTAATTAAAAAGCATCAAGCACATGTTTATGTTTATATTTGACAATAAAGTTATAATCTTATATAGGTTGAATTGGAGATTGAAGCAAAGGTGTTAAGGTTGGGAAAAAGTATAGCAACAACCTCCATTGACATAAGAAACAAGGATTCAAAACAAGTAACATTTCAAGGTCGATGCACATTTTATAGCATGCCAACATCATGTATATAATATTTATTTTTTGGTTGGTACCACCATTGAGAATCAAATTGTAAAATTTCCATATTATGGAAACAATAGTATTCTAGAGTTAGAATGGTACAATACAATGGTATTATTATTTCTTAACTTTAATTGGCATTGTGATTATTAAAATAATGTCACTCATGCATGTTAAGTAGGCTTGATTTTTTACTAGTTGGTGTATTAAAGCACAACTCTTAGAAGATATATCACATGTAGATGGATGCTAGGTGTATAATCATATCTTAATTATGAATGAGATGGACATGCATTTTGATGTATGTTTGGTATATTATACATTTGTTAGTTTAGGGTACTAGCACATGCCTTATTTTTGGTGCATTATTGTAGGCCATGTTTTGGCTCTTATTTGAGTAGCATGCATGATTGTGGCACAAAATTTGTGCCTCATTAATGAAACTTCTATTTTTTTTCAACTTATGTGCTCCCATATTTGTTGAAGATTATGTATGAGATTTTCAAGGTATGGGTATATATATTAGAGTGGTGACCATCTGAGTGTTTGATATTTTGTCATAAAATTAGTAATTGAATATGACCTAGAGTCTCACTCTATCTATATATAACTTGTATGCAACTCAATAAAGTACATATGAATTAACTCAAATTAGATACCAAAGAGCTTATACATCACTATTTAATTCGCATGGTTCTATCAAAAAAATCACAATTACAACACAAGAAAGCTATTTTAGACACCTTTATCTATTCTTTTTAGGAAACAATTAGATAATTAATTTGTGGATATGACACAACCTACATGAATCAACTCAAATACTCTTAGGGTGTTCTTTTTGGCAACTTAATATAAACTCAAATAGTATGCTTAATATTATAGGGCTCACTATTGTTGTCTTTGTTTTTTATTATAAAAGCATCAAAACGAGGTTGTCTTTGTTGTATATGTATGCGATGAAAACCTCTACTTGCGTGCACCAAGCTAAAACATGCAAAGTTAAGAAATCACAAGTATTCATCATATACTAAACATGTTTAAAAATAAACTTGCAACACACATAGGCTTCCAACACAACATCCGATGAGCTAAAACTAGGGCACCCAATTAACCTTGTTTGATTTGCTTTTAGAGAAATTGTGGGTGTGCTCTCCCAACACAATACAAAAATCCCACCAAAAGCTTGCAAATGGAATGAAAGCTACAATGCAAGCTAAATAGATGAGTGAAGGGATTGAGAACAAGTATAAGGAACTTGCCCCAAGCATCACCAAATGATAGATGTAAAGATTAATCTAAAAGACGAAGAACACAAAGATTAAAGCTAGAATGATGAAAGATGCAAATTAAACTAAGAAATGAAATGCAATAGTAAGCTAAGAATGCAATGCAAGATTAACAAAACTATGATGAATCCATTACCTAACTTGTAATATCTAGATTATCTAATGCAAATGCTCAAAGAAAACTAACTAGAATGAAAAACTGTTTCAGGGCCCCTTTAAAACCTGTTTTCCTTAATCAAAAACTAGAATGAAGACTAAAAGTGCTCAAGTGTTTAAGTGCTCAAGAATGCTCTAAGATACCAAGACACAAGAGATGCAATAGATACAAATGAGGAGTGAGGCCTCCTTTTTATAGATTTTGAAGAGGCAAAAGAAAATATTAGGTAGGGTTAGGGTTAGGGTTTGAGATGGATGAGGTGGCATCCACATAGGAACCGTACAAGAGACACAAAGACAAAGCCATGCAAAAGTCAACCATCTTTTGGATGGCCAATGAAATCAACATTGGAAGGAGACAAGAATTTGAAATGACTGGAGGAGAAAAGAGATGGGGAGGGGGCTTTCCTTGAGAAAAGAAAAGTCACGTGTGTGTAAGTGATTAAGGCTAAAAGAGGTTTAAAAAAATTTTAAGTGTGATTAGAGGAAAATTTAGCTAAAAAACAAGTTTAGCAAGGAGAGGTGAGATTTAAATTAAATTAGATTTAATTTAAACAAGGTTTAGAAGAACTTTGGCAAATGGAAGGAATAAATAAATAAAATTTGTTGAAAAGGGGAGCATGAAGGGAACATATATTAAAAAATAATTTTAATATATTAAGGAGAGTATTTAAATTAAATTTAAATACCAAGGGTGATTATTTTTTTAATTAAATAAATTTAATTGAAATTATAGTTGAATATAACAAATGTAGTCAATTACATTGTCAATATTTAATGGCGCTTTTCAGACTCAATATGCTCAATAATAATTTACCTCATACTCTACTTCACTCTCAATCTCAATTTTGTACTCGGTAACTTCAACTCTGAATCACATTCACAGTCCGTTCTTACTGCTCTGTTATTCGGTGGCTTCATTGCTCATCACCTTCAAACTTATCTCTGAATGATCATCACCTGCTTTCTATAATTTCTCCTTCGCATCATATTTTGATCTTCACATACTGGTCCATTTATATTCAACTCTAAAAGTGGTGGAAACAATTTAGAATCGTCTCCTTAAGCGGTGCTAGCATTGGTTACATCTCCAATGCATATATTACATTTATTTCTCATTGGTGAATCTCACCTTGCAATCATGCAAAATCATCATATTAAAAATCTCCAATGCTACAACAAACAATTTCCTCGAGATTTGTAAACCATTTTCTTCTCGATGTCTAGATTCAATGTATCTATAGATTCTTCTTGTGTCGGTCTATGATGCTCGGTAATACGTTTTCCTTCTGCTCGGTATCATGTATGTTCTCTTGGTTCGGTAGCTGTTGTAACTCGGTACTGCTTGGTGCTCGGTCTGCCTTGCTCAGTGTCTGTTCCTTATCCACTTTACCAAAATTATCTTTTCCTTACTTCCCTTGACCGACTAGCTTATTGCTTTACCAACTTGACTATCCTTCTTTACCGAATGACTTTGACAATCATTATGACTTAATCAAAACTAATGACAACAAAATAACTCTATAGGAGTATCAGGATCTGCACTGAATATCCAAAAACTATCCTTCATCATGATTTGAGAAAAAAAATGGCCACCACATTCTTGATAGCAACCCTGTAACAAAACCACCCGGCACCCAAAATTTTGTACCCTATTGATTCTAGACCATATCAAAAGCCTTGCGATGGAGATGTTGCCTACAAGCCATAGCAAAATTTTGGATATTGTATCAAAATGCCCGGATCATTCTTCAATGGGCTGAGAAAACTGATCAAATATATTTGTTAACAGAGTCCTACCTAGAAGATCTGCCAATTCATCAATCGACATTTGAGGAGTTAAGGTCGGCACCTCACCTTGCGACAAGTTGGAGGACCAATCCCTATCGATATTGCCTAGCAAACTTGGAGAAGGATCATGAGATGATGAGGGTAAAGTCCCTTGTTGTTGGACATCATTCCAACCCCTCGACCTATGAACAATTTGATTTTCCTACAAAAGGATTGAAATTGAAAATCCTTGATGTTGGACATTGTCTCCACCGCCCAAACTGTTGGCAACTTGAGTGTCAAGCTATGGACTTGGTGATTTGTGACCATGCCCTAATATGGCCAAAATGGCATGCAGTTTAGAGAAAATTTTGCTCCTTAACACTGGTGTGAGAGCACTTCCAACATGCCTAGACACACGCTAAAAGGATCTAACATTTTGTACCTCCAAAGAGCGCTTGATACTATCAAAAATTGTTACAAATTCCTCTTTCTTTTGTAGATATTCTCTTGGAAAAAGACCCCCTACAAAAGCTTCACCATTCCATAGGTCATACTTACGCAAGTCCAATAGCTTATCTGCCTCTAAAAGTTCATTTTTTACAATCTTAGATATTACATTATGTAACAATCTCCATGATTGCAAGACATCAATGATATTTGATAGATAAATTGAGACCAACTACGAAGGAAATGTAAATCTCTTTTCTTGGGGAAATAGAATTTCATCACCTATAATTCGTTGAATGCCTCGCTTGCAATGAGGACAAATACTATATATATATATATATATATATATATATATATATATATATATATATATATATATATATATATATATATATATATATATATATATATATATATATATATATATATATATATATATATAATGTTTTAAATATGTTTTTAATTAAATAAAAAATTATTTTTATTATTAACTTATTCAATATTTAAATTTTTTTAAATATGGCTTTTAATATTATCTACTATTAATTGATATTTAGGGATAAGATTAATTATTAATTAATATGTTTAATAGTTAACAGTTATGAAAATTTGTATTTTTAAATTTGGATAATATGGTAATTGTAGTTTTCTCATTGTAAATATTTTACTTGTATAATATAAGCATGAAAATTGTGAGAATACAACTATAGTCAAATTTGACCTAGAAGTTGATTTGAATAATTTAGACTTATAAGATGAGTTGTTTGCAACTGAATTTTTGTGTCTTGCTTATAGTGGTAATTGGAAAATCTATGTTGGCTTTTAGGGAAATGATACCAGAGGCTTTGGGGTGTTTTTCTGTTGATACTTATGTGTCTAGTTTTGTTCTATGTGATGTATTTGTTCGAATTCCTTTACCTAACCTTATTGTCTTAAGCTCATGTTTCGAAGTCACCTTAAGAGTGCTTTTGTGATATCATGGTTTTTGAAAACCAAAGTACGTTCCTTATGTTTGCATGGAACTGAAAATTTATGATCACTATTTTGTTACTTGATTTTATAAGCTTAAGGTAGGTTAAGCCATGTCACAAATCATTTGCCATTGCACCAAAAGCTTGAACTGTCAATGCCCGATACAAATGCCAGATTTAACCCGATCCACAGGAGGCGGTTAAGCCATGTCACGAATCTCCAAGGAGGTGCTGACCACCAAGTCAACAATCTCCCCCTCAGCACCGACTAAGCCTTCAACATCCACTGAAGGGAGACTCGAACCCGTGACCCAAGGCTCTGATACCAATTGTTGGAATTATTTGTCGTTGCACCAAAAGCTCGAACTGTCAATGCCCGATACAAATGCCAGATTTAACCCGATCTACGGGAGGTAGTTAAGCCATGTCACGAATCTCCAAAGAGGTGCTGACCACCAAGTCAACAATCTAGGTGTATAGAAGGGGGTGGCTTACAATAAGCATCAGGGCCCACAAGTGGCTACCAAAATCACTTATTGTAAGTAACTTAATAAAGTGATAAAATATGAAACATTAATTGGGATTTTAAATGAATTAATAAGATAAGTGTACCTCACCTCACTCATACTTGAGTGCTAGTATAGGCTAAGATGGGGGATGAGATGATGCTTTCCGTCTAGTGAGGTGTGTGTCTGGCATAGTTAATAGCCTTGTTTGTACAAGAGGTTATTGATACCACATATGGTCACTTGAGTGTCAGGTCTAGAGAGTCTCTCAGGACAAAACTCAGGGGTTAGACGTATTTGATGACACTTCCCTATATGTATCTTAGATTTCTTACATGTCTTGGTTGTCTTTGGGTTAGTTTGTTTCCTCTGTCGTTGAATTATACCTTTTTGAGATAGAGAACTTTTAGGATTCCTTGATTAGTTCTAACGTATAAGCGATTTTGGTATTGCTATCCAACTGGGGTCTGATGTTATCTCCTCAGCATGGTGGGAGTGGAACCATAGATTTCTAGGAGGTCGGGAGGTAGTGATTCTTTTACCATTTGAGACTTTGATGTTCCTGTACCAATGTTGGATGATCCTTGTAGTATTTGTTCCTTATACTTTCATTCTTGGAGATTTGTTCTTATTCTACTTTTATTATATATATACTTTGTACTTGGATTAAGATTACATACCCTGCGACTTGGGCAGTGGATGTTGGTTATCGTGTATACCTTATGGTATCAATTGTATTTGTGTATTTATTTATGAGATGATGTATTTATTATTCTTTATGTATAATGATTATTGTACTTAGTTTAATTATTAACTTTTGTTAATTCTACGTCATGGAACCCTTGAGATTTGTAATCTATAAATGAGTTGTGTAATGAGTATGTATCAATTTTATGTTATTGCTTTCGCTTTGTTATTCATTATTATTTGTAAACTCTTAAGAAAAACAATTATTCTATAAACTTAGTAACATGTTTTAGGTTAATTTATCTTGAGTTCCCTAGCAAGGCATTACACTATGAAAATGTGACTTCAATTTAAAGATTTTCATAGGTAGGCATATAGTAAGATATATGTGAATACAACTATGTAATGTGATTTGATTCCAAGGTTTGAGTCTCGTAAAGTTTCTTTTTAAACAAATTAGATAATTAAAAAGAAATTTTAATTTCATTATGAAGCTCCACAATATACCTAACCTTATTAGTATTTTTTATCTTATTTAATCTTGGTCTACTTTTCATATTAACTATGTTACATAAGAGATCCTCCTCCTTTGACATCCTAAAGTTAAAGAAGGGTGGATCACAGTTAAAGGTAAACATCCTAAGAGATTCTCCTCCTCCTTTGACATGACTCTTCGATCCCGTAAGAAGGGTTCAAAAGTCTAATTCACTTTCTTTTGCTACTGTTGTCCTCTAGTTTATCTTACGCAGCGGATTGGAGTGTTTTTGTTAGAATGCTTTCCTTAGCAGTATCTTTTGATGAGGTATTTGGGGTGTCTGGTCTTTTGTTTTGACTATATTGTTGTTTCTAAAGGAACTCTTAATGTTTTATCCTAAGTTTCGACTTTGTAAAGGGTTTCGAGGCCCCTTCAAAATCTGTTATTACCTTAATCAAAAACTATGTTACATAAGAGAGGCTTTGGAAAATATGGTAATCAACTCAAAATAAAATTCACATATCTTTTTTTGGTCTCTTATTACAAAATGCTTCAAATGTGTTAAGGAGATTGTCATCAGGATGAAATAAATTTTAGAAACCTGATCCCAAATTTAATAAAGCAATCTCATTAGTGAATTTTCAAAAATCATTGAATTATAATGATAACTAATCCCTTACAAGTTTATGTATACAAGTTTAGGGTTTTATATTCTATTCAAAGTTGTGTAGGGTCATTGCTAAAAGAGTAATGTTGATGAGCCTATGCGCAAGGATTTAACATTATCCCATCACAAAATCCCTATGGTAGTTAGTAGTTACAATGCAAATCGATGTTGACAAGCACATAGATAACGATTTAATATTCTCCAAGTCACAAACAACCTATAATGGGCCAATTCCAACATTTTTAAAATGCTTTTGGACTCATTCATTGACATTTGCTAATTCAAGATGAATGGTTTACTATTCTTAGGGTAGATTAGCTATTGTATAGGTGGAAACAAGAGGAAGCTCACATGGAAATAAAAAGTGGTTCTATGTTTGCCCTTATAAGACTACTTAATTTAGTTATTTTTATATTGAACAATTTTTATAAATTCCCAAATATATAAAGCCATTTTCATTCACACATCCAAAACTATATTTTTTCATCAAATGCCATATCAAAGTTGGTTCAAATTTCTTTGTAAAAAATATTGTAGGGGTTGTGTACATACGCTCCAAGCTCTTTGGATTGAATTTGCACCTTTTCAGTTCGGAAATTTGTTCAAATTTAAAAGTTTTTTTAATAAATTCTTTGAAAAATATGAAAATATAATATAGATAAATATAAATACAAAGAAACAAGATATATATTTATAATTATTATTCTTAGTTTGAGATGGAAAGATGAGGGTGCTTATAACATTTCACTGAAGACAATCGAGATTTTCTAAAGCAAATCAATAACTCAATTACAAATAGGGACTATATAGTATCTTTACAATTTAAAATGTATGTGTTTTTAATATTTTGAAAGACAAGCCTATCTTCAATACACTATTAAAACCATGAGATACAAAGTCAAAAAAAAAAGATAAACATTGTTACTTTTTGGAAAGTATTTTATTTTAGATGAGAAATGAAAGATATTTAAGAATTTATCCTAAGGATCAAGGAAAATAGAACTTAGTTACAAAGTGTAAACATATGTTTATAAACATTTGCATACACTATTGCCTACAAGATAATTGCAAATTTGTGCAATTGTTAGCACAATATTGCCAAATGTAAGATAGGAGTAGAAATGTCTCAATTGCTACAAGTAAACATTCTAGAATTACAAAAGAATAAAATTAGATTCTAACAATATAAAAGAATAAAAACTATTTTTCAATTATAAAATTTAAACTTGAATATAAATAAAATAGTTGATATAAGAAATCATTTCAATATTTTACTACTATAATTTAGCCAAAAGTACTCTAAAGAACAAAATATAAATAAAATAATATATTTTCATTTATTTATTCAATTATAATAAATAAAAAAACTAATTTTAACATCATTTTACAATTTGGGTATTATAATATCCTTCTAAGGAATTGCATGGCCATAAGGTTACAATATTATAAAATTGATGGTCCCATAAATTTAATAATGCAATTCATATTAAAATTTTAAGCTGAGGGAAAAAAACTATTAAATAAGAATCTAATATATTAGCTAATTGACAAAGTGAAGGAAAAATCTCTAAACTGGTAGATTGATTTCCAAGCCTACGCCAATTTCACTGTAAAATTGTTTGCATAAGAAAACCCCATAAATCTTATCCTGATTGCAGTGCTCTTCAAAATATCTTCAATTTCCCACCATTTAAACCAGAACAGTAAATTATTTCCGTTGTATCTCCTCACAAGGGCAGAGATGGAGGAGAAACACTCCCTGGCCGAAACGGCCGCCAGAATTTGCAGAGAGCTGGAGAACGTATTTGTCACCGCAGAATCGAGCGGGGTCGATCCGAGGCAAACAATTGTGGAAGAAATCATGAAAACGTCTGCAAGCGGCGGTCACGTGGTAGTCCACGGCGTAGGAAGGGAAGGGCTGATGATGAAAGGGTTTGCGATGAGACTCTTCCACCTTGGCCTCAACACCGCCTGCGTCGGGGATATGACTGCGCCGCCCGTCGGCCCGCCCGACCTGCTAATTGCAAGTGCCGGTCCAGGCGGCTTCGGAAGCGTAGATGCAATCATTGCGCGGGCAAAGCATGACGGCGCTAGGGTTCTTTTGCTCACTGCGCAGCCTGGCGGCTCGGCGGTGCGGCTTGCGGATGCCGTGGCGGTTGTTCCTGCTCAAACCATGGCTCATGACGCAGGGAATGGGAAAATTTGTTCTTCGGTTTTGCCGATGGGGAGTCTCTACGAGGGCTCTCTCTTTCTGCTCTTTGAGATGGTGATTCTTGCCCTGGCTCCTGCTTTGAAGCAGACTGTACAGACCATGAGCTCCAGGCACACTAATCTTGAATGATCCGTTTTTCCTTGTGAAAGCATTAACGGCATGAGGGGTTTTCGAAGATTCTTGGTTTATTGAGATTGAGGGTTTTTTGAAGATTCTTGGTTTATTGAGATTACTAGAGTAGCCCTTGTGTCTGAAGGTTTATCTATCTGCAAGTTTTTAGTTTCAGAGATTGTTTGGTCTTTTAGGGCAGCACTTTCTTAGAATTGTATAGATTAAATATATTGGAGACCGATTAATGATCAAATTAAAAGAACTTGTATGTAAATCTTCTGAAATAATCTTTTATGGATCGTGGATAGAAATTTGATGTCTTTAAATGAGATCTGCTTAGAGGCGAATATTTTAAAAAAATTAAAAATAAAAAGTGAAGGGTTCATATATTTTTAAAAGAAAATAAATAAAAAATTAAAAAGTTTCTTAAAGATAAAATAATTTAGAAATAACTGGAAGGTCTAATAATTATAGAATTTATAGAGCAAGATATATAGTTAAAATTATGTAATTTCTATTGTCTATGGAGATGGATTGCAGATGTTTGGTTTAAATTTTGTACGATTTTTCATCAATATTTTGAATTATAATACATGATACATCATTATTCACAGTATAGAGAGCATAGCTAAAATCTGCTATTATCTTTAGAATGTTTATGGATTCTATTTTCAGATCACATTCCATGATCCATCATCAGGATGAATGATAGTGATCTTTTGCTTTCTATCATTCATTCTGGTGATGGATCACACTCCAGAGTGTGATCCAATCGTTGATGAAAAAATAACTAGACAATGGAATCTAGAAACATTGTGAAGATTATCTAGAAATTGTGGAAATCCACTTGCTCTCATCTGTTATTATGTTTAGGTCTGCTCATTCTATTATAAAGTTGAAAGTAGAATATAGATGACAAAGAGTGATGCACAATGTTGTCTCAAAAACATTTAAATAATCATTCATAAAAATTGTTAAAACATAATGTCTTCAAATTTTTATTAAAAAATATTAAGTGTAAAATGTTTTGATCTATGATTTAGATTGCATTCAACAATCTGTCATCAATGATAAAAAAATTACTAATAGAACTCTTAACCATATGGCTATAATAATCTAATAACAAGTACTCCCTTATCAAACAATAAATTTAAGCATTGTGTAATAATACTTCAATATTTTACCAGTCACACAATTACATATAATATATTGTTGAAACATAACATTTTTAAATTTAAATTTAAAAAGTAAAATAAAACAAATGATCAATGATTTAGACTACATTTAACAATCTATCATCAACTATTAAGAACTAATAATAGAACTCTTTACCATATCACTACAATAACCTAATAACAATTACTCCATCAAACAATAAATTAGAACACTCTATTACTTCAATATTTTACCAGTCACACATTTACATATAATATTCTTTTCACTTGATTAACTTTTGTGCAATCAATCATAAATGAAGAAAATTTGGCTAAGGGTAGTGCAAAATGTAGAAGTGTGGCTCTTGGAAGCATTGCCTTGTACAATGTATTCAAAAATCATTCAACATTGCGTGTTCAATCGAGGTTTTACTATATTCAATTCTTATTAACATTATCAGATTTCCACAATTTATATGAAATGTATAAATTTTGTGTCTGGATTCGATTGTGTACGTTTTTTGAGCATCAACATTTCAGATCCATCATCAAAAAATGAAAGAACGAAAGAATAGAATAGGAAAATATTCGATTCTATCAAATAGGACTTTCACACTTTTAGATGCTATTGGACATGGCACTGAAAGTAGGCTTTACCACTTAGATCTATGACTCCATCATACTTATATGCAATGTATGAGATAAAAATAACTCTTCAAATTACAGAACAATAACGATTTGATCTTTGCTTGGGAAAACTTTTCAAATATAATTAGAGGTCAAGTCAGTCAATCTTATAAACCAAATCCTTACAGCCATGTCTATGATGGAAAATTTTCATGACAAGAATTATTTCCTCCCTCTAATGATGCTAAATGCAACAAGAAAATGCTCATCGACAATTCTTAAAAGAAACAACGACTCACAAAAAACTAGAATGACCAAAAATCTTATCTCAAAACCAACTGAATCCATAAGTTTTGTCGGCATATAACGGTAAATATGTGAAATGTATATTATTGCACCAATCATTCTTCAAGCAGTAATTCTTGGTAGAAATATATCAACGATGACAATAATCTACTTAGGATAGAGAAAACAGCTACTTCAAAGGATAGATGTGTAAAAAGTACGCGCAATAGCTCTCTACTACTATGTTCAACTCCCGAAATATGTGGAAGCCTTAAAGATAATGGCGATTTAACCCTGCTTAATGTGTCTGCATAAGACCATATGTTGCGACTTCGTCGTGCCCATCTACACCTTTGACAAAACACTAACATCATGTTAATGGATTTGGCCTTTCTCACTTATAATGTTCGTAAGTTACCAGTGCCACATTCAATTCATTCTCATTTACAACGTTTTACTTAGTCTTTTTAATACTAACATGCCAACAATTTCTATGGCATGGCTTTTTGGTCCTCCCTATCTTCTGCTTGTTATTCGTGTGATGCACATAATTTACGAGACACTATGGTGGCATACCTCAATGGTCGTATTTTGTTTCATATCAATACTTTTCCTTAATAATCAAGGTTGCACAGGGACACGTGTACTTGGGTACTCTGGGTATGGGTACGGGTAGGACTATTTTTCAAAATAGGGGACATGGGTACTTGGGTACGTCAATTTTTTTTAATATAATTATATATTTTTTAGAAAACTTGAAAATATGAGTCATGATATTGAGTTTTCAAAACAAGAACAGTGATAAAGTTTGCAGATGTAATGTATTGTTTTCAGTTCAGATTTGCAATATGTTTGTAATGATATATATATGTTAAACATGAACAAGAAGATCATAAATCATATAAAAATGACATATTGCAAATGATAAACTTTTGACTTGAACAGTGACAAAGTTTACTATTAATCAATATTGTATCAAAGTTTCAAACTGATTACATATTGAATTAAGCTTGATAAACAACAAGCTGATACACAAACCAAAAACTGAAACAAAAATCAGAAATCTTAAGCAAGGTCCTTAGCTATGATGCTCTCCATTAAGTACCCATTGAGTACCTGGTACTTGGGTACATGTGCCAGTACTTGGTATGTGTCCCAGGAGTATGGGTACAAGTACCCATGCAACATAGTTAATAATGTTTCAAGGAATGTGAAGTGCTGAGATTGTAGCCTACAACCCAAAAAATTGTGTCAACCACGGAAAAAGGGAAGCTTTTAAACCCTAAAAATTGTGGTTAGTAACATTGGATTTTAAATTGCACAAAAGAAATATAGAAACATTTCTCAAGCTGCTGTTACTAAAGAAATCTTCAACTTCAAAAGATGCGCTGAACAAAATTAAAACTGAGCACTATATAGCTGGTTGGTGAACCACTTGTTGAACAACTGCATCTAGTTAATATAATAGCCTCTTTTTGACACTACGGCTGATACCTGTTGCATGGCCTGAGCGGAAAAGATAAATGTTTGCAGCATGACTGTATACGTTACAAACAGTAGTTAATAGCCTCTTTTTGACACTTACGGCTGATACCTGTTGTATGGCCTGAGCGGAAAAGATAAATGTTTGCAGCATGACTGTATACGTTACAAACAGTAGTTCAGAAAATTCAAACACAATGCAAGGATATGCCACTTCTAACCATCTAATAAAAAATGGCATTCTTTTATGTTTTTGTACGAGTACAGCCACAAAAGTTGCTGCTATATAAAAGCTAGGTAACATATCACTTGAAAAGAATCAAAAAAGCTGTCCTAGGTTTTAAAACAGTGAAATACATTCATTTCTTTTATTTAGATTGAAAAGAAATTTTATAAATGTGATGCAGAACAAACTACATACTTCACAGGATTGAATGAGCTGGTGTTCAACGTCTTGGACTGTATGTTTATTAAAAATGAAATAACTGATATCAACACACGGAAAACCAATGGAAGTTAGCATTCTACTCTATGCTCCTACTTTGAAATAGAAATTTAACATTTCACATATACACAGGTACATTGTGCAATTGGTAAGGTTGGTTAACATGCATGGTAGATATCAGAAAGAAACACTGTAGTCTCCAATCTAGCAAGTTGACATATAGAAAAGAATTGATTGACCACTTCAAAATGGAATATTTTTAGGGCATATGTAACCCAGCCCAATAAACATATTAAAATTGCACAAGCATTGTCCCAGCTCCCTTGCCACATGCTGTTAGCTTCGTAAATACCTGGAATTAAGGACTAACCCAAACAAAGCCTTGGCCACCATACCTAGCATTGTTGTTAAACTTTTACAATGGGCTCTTCGAAACAATAAATCAATTAACAAATATCAAGGAAAACTGAATCATTTAAAAAAAATTATTTTATTTTCTATGTAGTTGCTTCTCAAGCAATTCATTTTCTTTCCAGATTGTATCAAGATCATTCTGCAATTTTGACACATCAAATTGTGACTTTTGCATGGCTTCCAGTTTAGCTTCGTATTCTGCAATTTCTCTATGTACTTTGTCAATGCCATATACTTTCTCAAAAGTTTCATTGAAGCTTTCATGTATGGTAGTTAAGAGCCTATAAGCCTGTCGAGCTGTAGGATTCTTCTTTGCATCCCTGAAAACAACAGATGAAATCAAAAAAACACTTGATTGGATGTTTCTTAAGAAATTATATCAACCTAATAATTTACCTGAATACAATTTCATCAACAAGAGCATAAATTCGGCGAAGTCGATCTTGCGAACTATTGCTTTCTCTTTGAAGCTGTTGTGTGTCATGAACAATGCGAGCAATGTCTGCATCTTGCTTTTTGCTATTCTTTGTAAGTTCTGTTATTCTTCTGATGTAAGTATGCCGTACAGCTATTTTTGGTGCATTTTCAAGTTCTTCTGCTAACGAAACTTCTTCGTTCTCTCTGAGCAACACAAAGCAAGGCAGACAGAACTAAGCAAATACCTTTGAACAGGCTAAAAACAAATCTAACAATCATTGCAAAAAGTGAGTTAAGAAATTTCATTGGACTTCATAAAAACTGCCAACCTTGCAGCTCCTCAATGGTAACTATTTGGAATAGATGATAAAGCTTAATTTTGCCTTAGCAACTCAGAAAATTAAAATATAACAAGAAATACACTGAAACGGGAAACCCAATGAAAAGCATTTGAATAAGGCTGACTTTCTAATCAAGTCGGTCATTTCCCAGGGAACTTTTCTACCTTCTCTGCTGGCTAAAATATGGAAAATAATCTGCAATGATAATAAGCAAGGATGATAGACATAGCAAGAAACACAGCACACCACACACCATTTAATTATAGGGTCTGCTTCAAGGGTACTAAAAAAATATGGAGGTCCAAGAAAATGATTAGCCAATTATTCTTCAATAAGCCTGTCACTATCATTTTTAAACTTCTAAAAGGATCTTTGCGACAGCAATTATCAAAGAAGGAAAAACCTTTATCCAGTTGTTTGTCCATAAGGAAAACCACATTGGGATATTGAACTTTGAGGGATGGGAGATATACCCATGACCCTGTCCATTTTTTATCCTGTAGGACACTTCTCTAATGTAATAGTTTATGGCTATCACTTGGAAGGCCAGAATAATGGGTTTGTCGAGGTTAGAGAGGCACACGTACACTTTGGAGCATGACTGTGAAAGACACTCTTTCAGTGAAACTTTGATACCTAAACATCAAATATACAATTGTTAGGCTGCCATAGTTCATAGACAGTAGACTATATCTAAGATGTAGATCAGCTCAGGACGAGATTCCTCAACAATTTGGATCTGCATAATGTTACCTGTTTTTCTTTGAACCTGATAGATGGCACTCAAAGGTATAGACAATATACTGGGTGCGATCTCAGTCATCTTAGGAAGCAAAAATAATTTACTTCTTCCTTGTAGAGATATTTATATGATTGACCATTGAGAAGGAGGGCCTTAAGGCCATCAAGTTGAACATTAGTAGTTACAACTACACATTAAGTGCTGGACTGCAGACAATTTCCTTTAAAGTATGCTGAACAAGTCTGCTTTGAGAAGAATATCCCCGGATTTTGGAAGAAACAGACAACCTAAGTTTCCTATTATCTTAAAATCTAAACTGCCAAATTAGAATCAGGTACAGCTACAGCTACATGGGTATAGTGAAAACTTTTTGGGGGCTTGTTATCTCTCTACAGAAACTATATATATATATATATGTGTGTTACTCCAGGTTTCTGGGACGGAGGATGCGGAGACAGGGAAACAGGTTTCCGGGACAGATTTTTTTTCTCAGAACAGGGGACAGTAGGGGACGGCTGTGGGGATGGCTATAAAAAAAAGTAGGGAAAATTTTAAATATATAAGGAAATTTTAAATATTCATATGAAAACATGGATAGAGCATGCTTAGATACATTATAGAATCTCGAACATATAATTTTTGTGTTAAATAATTTAAATTGAGAGTTCACATGAGAGTGGAAGTCAAACAAATTATCAAAACTCAAACATTTTTTAAATTAATTTTATGGGGGAGTCAGGGGACAGGTTTCCAAGTTTCCGGGACGGGTCAAATTATGCCAGAAATGCATCCCCGGGTAACACTGATATATATATATATATATATAATCTTAAAATCTAAACTGCCAAAAATATATCTATATATATATATATATATATTATCTTAAAATCTAAACTGCCAAAAATATATATATATATATTTCCTATTATCTTAAAATCCAAACTGCCAAATTAGAATCAGGTACAGGTACATGGGTAAAATGAAAACTTTTTGGGGGCTTGTTATCTGTCTACAGAAACTATATATATATATATATAGTAGCCTAACAACAGGCATTAAGTTCAGAAAACCACATATCATGCATATTCTAAACAAAAGTACCATAAATATTATTATATTACAAATACAGTATACTGATTCAATAAATTTATTTAAACTCAAATCTCATTAAAGATATTCACTGTTCACTGTTAAAATAATACAATAACTAATCAGTGTCAATTGGGTCTTCATCAAGACCATGATCATTGACATTAGATAATGTAGGTGGACTAGAAAAACCACAAGCAACCCTGCTACCACTCCCAGTGATAGTATGCTGACTATCAGACTCCTCAAAAAGTGAAGATTGTGTGGCAGTAGAAACATCCAAGTCAGCTCTCTATCTGACTAACTGTTTAATAAAATGCATTAGAGATGTGGTCTCCATGACTGCAGTTTCCAGGTTATGTATCTGAATTGTTAGAATTAAATTCTACTTGAGAAATATACGCTTACTAAAAAGGATGCCAGTCAAACTTTAATGAAAACAAAATTGCAATTGTTATTTATCATCTAACAATTTCATTACATCACAATATTAAAAAATGCAGAACTTATATTAAAATATTAAAAAATGGGCCATAGCAGATTCCTGTATGGCTGGCATAGAAGCAGCAAGCTTGAATTTGAGAATAGAGAAAAAAGTTCAACAAGCCAAAAAATATATTTTTAATTGTGTCTGTATAAATTGTAAACATTGGTTTATGGTTAGGAACTTAGGGCAACTTTTTGAAGGTCAAAAGTCAAAGAAAATTAGTCAAATTGCATTGAAAATGTCATTTTCCACATGGAAACACCCTGATATCACTGTGAAATTGCCCTGACACACTTGGAATTGCACAAGTACAATTTCAGCTTTAAAAAATCATGCGCTGCCCGTATTTACATATGAATTGATTCCAATTCCAATTCCTATGCATTTGATACCCAAAATCATTCCAGTTTCAGAACAATTCAGCAACTTAGCTTAAAACTGAAAAAGCAAAGGATGTCCAAGAAAACTACAAAGAAAGTATTCATCAGCAGACCGCCATTTTCATATGATAAACAGTCAAGAAAGTCTGCACTGATTCTCCATTAAAGTATAGTCCAACTAAAGGCGGAAACTCTCCCTGAGACCACAGGAAATAGATGTGCTACCTAGAAGCCTCAATGAAAATGCAACCATAGCAGGCAACTGCCCAATTAGATATAAAATCTTATATCCAGAATATCATCACAAAAAAGTCAAACTGAAGAATTTCACAAATATTGTAGCTACCATCAATTAGCCAAAATGCTTAGATGTCTATCAATTCTTTTATATTATATCAGGTAAAGATCCAGCCTCTGGAGAGATGAAGGCTAGTCCTGTACATCACTGCTTCTGTCAGAAGTAGAGAAAAGGATGGAATATTTCGCTGATGATAAATACTTCCACATATATAAAATTTTAACCACAAAACATCACACTCAACCATCTTAGTTGCACAAATCAAGGCATTCAAAAATGCATACGTGATTATCATCTCTAAAAACTTGAAAGTGAATTTGAAGAAAACTATTCATCATGTTACGAACCTTTCATGAATTTTAGCAGTTATCCTTCTTATTTCTTTTTGCACTTCCTTCAGTTGTTCCATTTTGTTTAGAAATTCTGATTTCTGTGAATGAAGTGAATTTTCAAGATCTGCTTTCTTTTCCTCCAGTGGCTTTCTAGCTGTATCCCTGTTAATTATGATCCATATATGTCACTTCATATAATTCACAATGGAAATCTGACAAAAAAAAGTATAATTCCTGTGATTTAAATAATCTCAAAATCATTTTTTTATTTGAAGTCCTAAGCAAATAATTGGCTTCTACAGAAAACAAGTAACACAAAACAAAGTAGAAATTGAATAAAGCTTGTTACATGACTGACCACTTCAGCTTCAGTGCTGCAATCTGTTGCTCAAGCTCTTCCTGGTAATATTCTCTAGGGTGTTCACTATTCATCGCCATATCAACTGCTCTCTTTAGCAGCAAACAATCCTCTTCTTTTATTTGTATTTCCAATTTTTTTTCATCAATTTCTTTTGTCAACAGTACTTCTTGACTCTGCATTTCAATAAGTTTGGCCTCCATCTATACATTACAAGTGACAATTAGTTATAGAAAAGTTATATCACGAACCAATATAAATTATATAATCTTTTATTTTCAATTTTTTGGTCCTTAACATATAAGATGGACAATTTTAACTCAGCTTCAATCTTTATTGGAGTCATTTCTGCTAAATTGAGAAAAACTAGGCATAATACAGCTTCCTCCATATTTTTCTTGAAAGAGGCTGCCTCCTTGTAACTTATTACATCAGTTCACATTGATGTGCAGGATGCATGAGTTTCTAAGAATCAAATTTCTTAAGATGATTTCTGTATTTAGACCTATTCAATTTAAAAGTCATGTATTTCATATATCATCTAGGCCTTTTCGACTCTATCATGATAACTAAAATGTAGAAATGATCGAAAATTGTTTGTTTAGATAACCTATGCTTGTGCGCAATCAATATGACAGTTATGTGTCTTAGCTTTGTCCCTTCGTATCTCTAGTGGACAGAGAGCAGAATAATTTCCACAAGGTGAATACAGATTGACTGTACAATGGAGTTGCACCACTACCACTAGGAGTAAATATGGCATTTTCAACAAATGCAGGTCTAACCAGTAATAACAATATCTACTCTACTTGCAAAAATTAATAACACTCAAGCATCCAAGTAAACCAGATCTAATTAATGTTTTGATATCCATATTTTTTATTTTTTAATATATCAATAGGAAAATAGTATTGACTTCCGGATCCCATACATGCTAAATGAAAGCAGTGAAGAAAGTTAAGCTCCGCTGCAAGTCTGTATGCTTAATACAATATCATATAAACCTGATTCATCAATTTGCAATAAATTGATTATGAACACAAAATCCTCCTCTTACTAATGTAGAGGTTCTCATGGCCACTATGGAGACTCTGACCTATTTCCAAGAATTTAGTGGCCACATGAAATTATGTTGAGAAAGGTGTACGCATTAGTAAGAAAAATAGTAGCAACTCCTTGACCAAACCCTTTACTGCTGAGCATAGCAGAATAGCCATAAAAATATGGTGAGGTAGACAGAGAGGATGATCCAAACCAGGTCCTCGAGTACAAAGTCAAGGTCACATATATAGAAGGTTTGGGATGGTATGGGACATCTTGAAACGAGCTTTGACAGAGAGAATGTGAATTTTGTGATTGTTTCTAGTCACTGTGGGCCTCCTAAATGCAGTTGTTCCTATCAAAAGTGGAAACTAGAATATGATTGAATACTTGGGTTCTCTTGAAAATTTGTGCAATTTCAAAAAAGGCACCTCATTTTGAGTCTGTATGCAAAATTTATGGCTCCTAGAACAATAAGGTCAAAGAACACTAACAAAGCATGGAATTCATTATGAAAGTGGCTTAAGCACATTCAATGCTTTGTACAAAGAGGCAAATTTGTTAGAAGCAGCAGAGTGTAGGACTTTGAAACATTTTTTCTTCATGTCTTTATCCTAAACTCTTTATATTGATTGTATGACTCTTTTAAATTATCAGTCCATCATGTGAGGTATCTCTTTGGTCATGGGACTCATGTACTTCTTGGAGCAACCATTGGTAACTTGTTTTGGACAGTGGGAGCATTGTTAGTATTGTACATTGAATAAGTGACTTAATGTAACATTTCAATTCTTCTAAAATATCAAAAAGGCTTGTGTGAACAACCAATGCTCAAGAGGTATGTGGGAAGCATGTGTATGGTCTCTTTGTTCATTTGATTGGTCATCAGACGTGTACCAGAGCTCATGACGGATATCACAAACGATGTTAGTCTTCCTTGATTTTCTTATTCATGGACACTCTCAAAGTTATTTATGGTCTGAGATCTTATTACTTCAGCTAGATCATGTATGGTTTTGTTGGTTGGTTCTTGACATTTTGCAATCTGTTTCCAGAGTAATGCAGACTGGGAATTTGTCGATCCATCAAGAAGATCGGGTTGGATATATATATTTATGCAATCTGCATTCAGTAAAGCGATCAATCAAGTTAGGAACAAAAACCCTGAAGGAAGTTGATCTAGCCATTTCTCCCAAAAGATGCATGCATTCAGGAAACCACTACCATCTTTAGTTAAGGATCTCACAAGAGGCTGTTAAACCATGTCATGAATTCTGAGGGAATATGCTGGACACATTCCAACAATCTCCCCCTCAGCATCACCCGAGGGGATTCAAACCTGCAACCCTGCTTTGATACCCACTTGAAGGAGGTTGAGCTCATTCTTTCTCTCAAAATATGCACCTATTCAGGAAACCACTACCATCCTAGTTAAGGATCTCACAGAAGATTGTTAAACCATGTCATGAATCCCGAGGAAAGATGCTGGAAACATTCCAAGAAACACTTAGGGCCCATTTGGTAGCGGGAATTAGGAAATGATAGATTTGATAATCCGGTTTTTCATTTCTGAATTATTTTTGGACCGTTTGGTTCCACTTTTTGAAACTGGAATTGGAATTTGAGTATGATTTTTATTTTATTTTTTTAATTGTTTTAATGTTTTTGAATTTAATAATTTATTTTTATTAATAGAATTGAATTTAATAATTTATTTTTATTAATAGAATTGAATTTAAAATAGAATCGTGGACCGTTTTAGGCAACCAAAGTTGGTGGCAGACAACCAAGTTACAATCACTACAACCAAAATTCGACAAAAAATTTAGAAAATAAATTCGACAAAAAATTCAAAAAAATAAAAAATCAATTTTTTATAAAAAAAAATTGAAAAAAAATTCGTCAAAAAAATTCAAAAAAAAATTTAAATTTTTTTCGAATATAAATTCGAATAAACAACAAAGTTACAAACCACCCAGACAAATAAAAAATTAATTAAATCCCCCCCACACAAATAAAAAATTAAAAAATTAAGTGTAGACATGAAAAATTTAAAAATTTGTTTTCCCTCCATTCAAATTCCAATTTCAAATCCCAATTCCACCTTTTTAGATGGAAGATGTTAATGCTCATTTTGAACCAAAATGAGCATTAACACATTCCTATTCCATTTTCATATTGCACTGCCAAACTGAGGATTCGACGAAATGGGCAATAACAAATGCCAATTCCAGGCAAATGCTGGAAATGGTCTGCTACCAAACGGGCCCTTAATTTTCCATTACTGGGTTAGGGATGAAAACCCTGATTCAGGCAGATCTGAAAGCACTTTCAAAGTAGAGGTACAGGAAGAAATCATCACAGTTTGAAGGAGAATTTAGCAGAAAATCAAGATGTGATTTATTATGTCATGAATCTGAGTAGTACAATAAATTCATTCATTTTGAATAAGAATTGTTTGTTCTACAGTACATTCCAATAGATCAACAAGTCACTGGTATCTTGACTAAGCCTCTTTCAAAAAGTATTATTTTTTATGTATTTAAAGAACAACTTAGAGTGCTGGAGAACAGTCTCCTCTATAAGAGGGAGTGTTAAAATATGTATCTTGAATAAGTTTCTCAACAGTTCCAGTTAGGCATCAGTTTTAGATATCTTTTACATAAAATCCTGTGTGAAGTCTCCTATGCACTAACTGCAATTAACTGAGTCTTCAAGGAGTGCAGCATTTACTCTTCTTCAGATGCTGGAGTTAACTAAGATTGAGGTTCAAGTCCCAATTTAGGAGCTTTAGAATAAGGTTTAGTCCTATTTTAAGCGCTTAGTTTTAGAAAAATCAAAATCTTCAGTTCAGTCTTTCTTTGTTTAAGTTGAACTGTGAAATAGAGCTGTCCCTTGAGCACACTAACTCATCTGTTTATGCAGATTTTTGGAGTTGAGTCTAACTACTCATGCAGATTAAGTTGAGTCTAACCATTCATGCAGGATTAGAACTTGATTCACACTGCTGATAACTCCTGCCCTTTCCCAAATGTATAAATTGAGAGGGCAAATTAAGATTTGCAGAGAAGTTGAGTATTTATTTTTCAGTAGTAGAATTCAGTTTCAGATCTAATGAAAATCAGAGATAAAGATTCAGCAGTCATTCGTTGATATTATAATTAATTTAATGTTTTCTATAATCTGTGTAAATAGATTCTAGCATCAAATCGAACCGGAAATTGTTTTGCTAGATTTATTTTCCAGTGTCATTTTTGAAGGAATTAGATTACAATGCAGAATCTGTTTACCCTCGTTTAGAAAACTTATTAATTGATTAACTGGGCAGTTTGAAGGAGTCCACACGAGCCACCAGGGTTTCATGACTTCCCCAAATGAATAACATGTATTTGCATGGTAAAGATAGGTTTTTATGCTGCTTCCAAGTGAGACATTACCTTAATGTATAAGAGTCCCCTTGCCGGCTTCATTTTTCCATATACCTTATATTGTTCAATAGGTGTACATACCCTAACCAACTCCAAATTCAAATATGTGCCTCTTCCATGGACTAGCATACCTATTGAGGAATATAGGTAAAGTAAGTCAAAAGATATCATATTTGTCATTATTCCACTTAAAAAATAATTATATTATTAAACTGTAATTAATATTGAATCCTTATTATATTATGATATTGTAATTAATATTAAATTATTATTAAGATTTGATTATATGATTATGTTTTTATATATTCTTGTTATTATATTTTTATATTTCCATTAAATTCTTTACAAAAGAGAAAAGCTTTTAGTACCAAATTATTACTAGCAATCGCACCTTAGTGTGCAATGGGTACGCCATAGAGTTATGGAATATATGTAGGGAATTTATTTCTACCATCATGAACAACCTAACAATCTATACCTTATGCTATACCTTATGCCATTACATATTCCATTAGCTTTTTTTAAAGCTTCTAAAATCTGTGCAATACATCCATTTTGTCAATATTTAACAATGATCATGTCATCCAATGACTGGATGGATTTATGTGAATAACGTAAAAGTCTTATTCACACGTACTTTTCTCTGAATTAATGACCAAACTGTTAGACAACGTTTCTAAAAAGAAAAGGGAAATAGTGGATGAGGGAGTTAAGTTATTTTGAAAACCTTTATAAATAAAATATTAAATATTTAAAAAAACATTATTTGGCACTAATTAGGCTGTGATTATGGTCTACCCAGACCTAGTACTATAATTTGCCTTTAAAATTAGGTCAGTTAAAGTATAAATATGTATTGCTATTGTTCTATTTGTTATGGAAACAATTGTTTTACACAAATATCAGTTTCTTTAATATCAAATATGGGCACGTTTGTATTCTTATGCAGATTAAAATGATGAGTAAGTGGAAATCTAAAATAAAAGTTATTTTTGGGAGTTTGTTTTTTCTGGAACGAAGACCATCCAAGATATTAAGATCCGACGTTCTATGGTGCAAAATCCAGTAGGTTGCTGCAGGTTTCAAGTTTAAACTTTTATTAAAACAATTTTTCCCTAATATTATTGGACATAACAGGTGAATTACAAATTCCCAAACCAGAGAACACAGGTCAAGAGGGACAATTGTCATCTACGAAATGAATTGGTCTGCATGCTATTAGAGAGGTGGATTGTAGTTGGCAAACTGTATGGCATAGATTTGAGGGGATAGTCCACGTGCCTTGTCTGTGTTTCTACATTATGCATGTATTACATGGACGAAGCATTTTGTTTTGATAAAGCCTTTGGTACTAAGTTTTCATAGAGGAATAGTCTGCATTAATGGTTGATAACTCCGCGTAGGCTAACATTGATAAGTTTTGCTGTATCATTGATCTTCCATAGGAAAGCATATACCTAGAGATATTCCAGAAAATTTGAACTCTCGCCAGCGGTGCATTGGGTATATTTGTTAGTGCGGAACATCCTAGAAAATGTCTGAGATTTGATGGTGGGTTTCGCAATTGTGAAAGCACAAGCAATATCTTTAGAATTGCCGAAATCTGTGTAATAAAATCCTGGTTTAAGATAAGAATCTTTTGTTGCACTTGTTCATTGACCCAAATAATTGAAGATCAAACAGTGTTAGGTTAAAATTCGCGAGATAGATAGAAATATGGATGATGATGTCGAAGCTTTCCAATGCCAGATCTGCCTGGAAGTTGCGTACAAGCCTGTTGTTCAAGCCTGCGGTCACATATTCTGCTTTTGGTGTCTTCACCATGCCATGGATTGTTCAGACACATCACATTGCCCTCTCTGCAAGAGTCCATATCAACATCTGCCCAGACTCTAATCGTCAAGAAAGTAAAGTCTTAGAACTGGATAAAGAAAAATGCAACCAGTCTTCTCAATTGGGTACTCTGGATTCTAATGGTCAAGTAAATGAGGTGTTAAATTGCGAGAAAGAAAAGGTTTCCAGTCTCTCCTCAACCGGGTTCTCTGGATTTGAATGCTCCAGCAAGTGCAGAAACCTCTATTTCAGAAAGAAAACTTAGGGTAAGTGATGATTTGTTAATTTAACTCTGTTCGGAGCTTAATCTAAAACCCCAATTGGTCAAATCATACAAAACTGAGAGAAACGATATAGGTCGGCCTCGTTAGTGACCACACAAGCGTCCAGAATGTTTTCCCATTTACATTTTACTGGAATTTAATCGTTTGAATGCAAAATTGAGATTTTTTCCTTATTTCCAGCGGATGTGTATTTTTTTCTTTATTCTTTATAAACTATCTCATAATTTATGAATTAACCTTTCAATGATACTCAGTAATCCATGATGAAAGCAACAAATTTAGCAATATCAAATTCTCTGTATGCCCGAGTTCCAGGACTCCTCCATCATCCATGTCTTTTGCAGAGAATTTAGTTTCCAAGCGTGGAAAATCTAAGAATTGACCCAAAAACATGTATGACAGCAGAGGAAGCAACATGTTTTCAATGGACTCTTCATTACAATTCAAAATATCATGTATCTCCCTATCCCATAGACGTTTCGAGGGAGGAGCCGAATATCTGCAAATTCATACAATTGTAAACTGAGAAACATTACTCTACTTTCAGGCTGGGTTCTGGTACAAAAGCTTAATATATCTGCATCAGCATGCAAAACAATTAACTCAGACTCTTCAAACCTGCCTTGTGTCTGGCATATGCAGCCGTAGAAGTCTGGATACTCCATTGCTAAAATCTCACACAGTACTGTGATTATTGTAAAGTGGGAAATCATTTTCTTCAATGAGGAAGTGCGTACAAACATTTTGTATCGTTAAAGAAGAACATTTCAGCAGCAATCATAGTTCCAAATCTACAACCTCGGTTGAACTTTTCCGCATTGAATTCTTCAATGAGGAAGCACTACACGACTATTTGGGTTCCCGTGGAAAATATCTAAAATCCACGTGTAAAGTGTCAAAAAATGAACGCTTGAGATGACTTCAATGGTAGTCATTCTCTATACAGGATTTCCAGCCGTCGGATGCATATTTTTGCTTGAACCCTTTCAAATAGAAACGCCTACAGCGTAATTATTGTATTATTATATTTCTATTAAACTCTTGATAAAAGCAAAAAAATCTATTAATAATATTATTTCTAATCTATTATTATACTACTATTTCAGTATATTATATATTTATAACAAAAGAGAATTTTTTTTGTTTTCATATATTTATTAAAAATATCAACTAAAGTGATTTTTTATTTTTCCTGTGTTTAAGTGTCACAAACACCTCAAATTAAATGCTTCTAGTTTTTATTAACAGGCGTTTTTGCATCCATATGTGAGTGTAATACCACTTCAGTGGGATTAAACATATCCTGATCATCAGGGCCACTCAAGCGGTAGGCCTCCTCTGTGAAACAAATGTATGGGACCTGGAGCAAGTCCCTTGCGACTTTACCCTTCAGAACTGGCATACAAGCCAAAAAGATGTATGTGGTGTGCAATACAGCTACAGAGAATGTTTTTCTTGAAGAATCCAAAAGAAGTAGTAGACCTCGATTTGGAAAGGAAGTCTAGTTTATATGGTACTTTCTGCTGCTTTAAAAGGATCTGCAGGTTAGCTGGGTTTACTAGGCGAAATTCTCAGTTGAAAGGCAGTATCTTGTAGATCTAGCATCTCCGTTCCTTTGGTTTAAGGCAATAAACTACCGCACAGCTCTATGATTATTTTGGATTGCTTCAAAGTTCAATGTGTTTAGATTCAGAATATGATGCCACATACCCTCAGTATATTGTACCTGATACAATTTCCAGTCCCAATTAATGCATTTGATCACCCAGAATGTTCAGCCTTTCTTTTTCATTTCATGAATTGTTTGTGCCAAATTCCATTGCTATTCCCTTGATGTGCATATTCTTGAAAACTTTCTAGAAAATATAATTTGTTCATCTCCTCACAGAAACATAAAAAAAAAATCCACTCTAGGGTGCTATGTGAACCTGTGCTTGTTTAGAAGTTTTGAGTTTTATTCTCACTGCATTTAAATTTAAGAAATACCATTACATGAATCAATATAATTTGCAAACTCTACTCGAGGAAATAAATTCTTTCAGGAACTACCGCATAACATCCTAGCAACTTCAAGAACATAAATGAAAATTGAAAAACAACAGTTCAATCTTAGGAAAAACATTGTCTCTTGATGTTGAGCCTGAAAACTCAATCTATCTCTATATCACAGGACAATACTAAATTTTATTGCTAATCATTTTAATTGTCAGTTTTTACTCAGATGAAACACAAAAAATGAATGAAAAAAATCAGCCAAGAGCACACCTGAGAAGCTTCATTTGAAAGAGAAGACAACTTGTCTTCAAGTTCCCCAATATATTTCTCATTGTCCTGATCCTTGCTCCTAACACAGTGTGCTTCATCCTCAACATATTTGCCTGATTCTTCTTCTTTAGTGCGATGCACATCTGATGACCTTACCCACTCTCTGTCACTATATTTTTCTGATCGAGCCAAATACCCATCAGTAGAAGGCTTACTAAATCTGCTCATACAACTAGTATCAGCCTCAAGGAAGCCATGACTCGCAACCTTTACTGCATCAGTTTCTTCAACACAGTTACCAAGATCCATGGGAATTCCTCCTTTTAAGCCATTTTTCGTGTTAAGCTCAAGCACTGAAGAACACAACCAAGCTTTTGGTTTTGCCTGAAGAGTTATCAGAGGTGGGATTTTCTTCGACAAATTTCTTGAATTTGCCAACCGCAGAGGACATGTTCGAAAAGGAGAGACCTCATTGTGACTTGAACCTTGCTGAGCTTCTTCCATACATTTTTGCAGAGCACCTCTTACAATTGTAGCAATTCCTGTATTCTTTGCCTTCTCAGTAGACCTTCCCCCTGCTGCTGCTGATCCTCGGCCTCTGCGATGGCTTCTGCCAGTAGAAGTTGATGATGATTTTGATACCCTCTCAAGCATAAACTTTATCAACTTATATGCATCTTCTTCCGAAGGATAAAGGAACTGCAGTCAGTAGATGAATTAACTGTCACCAATAGGCTCTCGCACATACCCTGCATGTTCCCCAGTCCCTATCTCAATTCAAATATCCCACCACACCACCATAAAAAAGTGATTGCAAAATACATGCTACCCATCACACAATAATCTTAGATTTTGACCATGCATCTCATATTGCATTACAAAGAACAAAAGAATTACATAAGTTTATCAAATCAGAAAGTCCATCTTGCAACATAAGGCAAACAAAAACAGCCTGAGCCAGCATATCCAATTTTGACTTGTCTTGCACAAACTTAGCATCTTCCCCAGAAGCCTCAAATCTAGAATATTTAGCTAAGGATGGAACCTTCTGCCCAGACTACCACTCCAATTTTATACAACAGGTGACTCCATGAAAGATGTATATCTCAGAAACTTGTGTAATCTCTTCCACAGAATTTGAAGCAGGCACTATTTACAAGAGAGATATTTTGCAGCCTCCGTAGAGGAGAGGCAACTATCTCAAAAGTGAGTGGCAAGGGAGGAGGAGAGAAGGGGTGGAGAGACTGTGCAGAGTGAAAGGGTTGTGCTGGGTGGGGGGCTCAAAGTCTACAGCATCCACTTAGGAGATCATTGCAAACTGGCGGTTTCCTTTTAGTCTAGAATTTCTTAACTTTCCAACAAAACATAATCGAATATTATACTAAGCCGTAGCTGAAATGAAAAAAATTCAGATTTTTGCAAAATGCCCCTAAATTTGTCCCAGCAACTACCAAAAAATTAGCAATATCCCCTCAATGGGATCACTCGCTTGGTTTTCCTAGTTTAGTCAACCTATTCTTCCTTTTATTACCGGTATAAAACTCTGGAAATGGAGTTTACATCATATTCTGAATCACACAATGAAAAATATAAAGATAAAACAATGTCTTTCGGAAAAGTACTTCTGGAAAGACACTCTGCACTTGGTTTAAAGCTAAATTTAATTATTGTGCAATGTCACAGCTATTGTCAAAGATCTCTCCTGGGATTTGCTTGAATGATTACAGAAAGTTGTAAAAATGTTTATGCCACAAAATTCAATTAAATATCGCGGGATTCTGTGGAAGCAAGGCTACATTTCATTAGAACACCTCAACTCTCGTCTTGGTGGAATCTGAGATTTTTCAAGCGCTTGCGTTTTTCCTAATCAAAGTTTTTTGTGCCCTATATAGTAAGAGCCCTTGAAAGATTTAATTTGTTTAAAAATCTGCTGAATAAATAAAATTATATACACTCCCTGGGAAAAAATGAAATATTTCAAGAAAAGTTAGCCACTTACCTGATGGAAACTGAGGTCACCTCGGTAACCAAGCTCTTTAATAGCAGTAGCCAGATCAGCGCTTAAGCGAAACCGATCTGCCATTGAAACAGGCATAGAGGTTGGAAATGAAGAAGTCTCATTGATAAGATGAAGTGTCTGCGAGCAGATTGAGACCAAGGAACCTGAAGCTACATCCTCTATACTTGATACACCAGTGGGCATCACCACTCCTGCTTGCTCCAATCCATTCAACAATATTTGATGAGCTTCATCCATGGCTTGCCAACACCCACCGAATAAAAATCTCCAATAATAAAACCCAATTGAGAGAAGTTAATTCTTATAGAGAGAAGAGGAACTGATTATTGGCCCACGCTAGACGAATTCGCAGCACCCACCATTGCCATAGGAAACATTTGAATAGATTATTCAAACAAATGGCGAACTCAATTGATGAGACCCCAACCAGAGCTGATTTTGCATAGTGATTTGTATTGTATGATCACAGACTGGCTCCCTCAAATTGTTGGGAATTGATGGTTGACAAAACAATTATTAGTCCAGCACTGGCACTTTGAAAATCCTTTTCTCGTTGTAGATCGATTTGCTTATCGATAATTGATTGAACGATTATGACTGCTTACATGTCCCAAAAGGACAAGATTAAAAGACCTGGACCTGTGATGCTATCCTTATTTCCGTCTTTTTCTTCCATTGAGGATCCAGTACCTGCCATGCAAAACCCTTTAAATTTAAAGGATGTGTTAAAAGGGTGAAATTGAGCTGGCAAGAGTTTGTTTTATTTGATGTTTGATTTTGTTGAAATTTCCAACCCTGGTATTGAGTCCAGACGCCGAGGGACAGGGCTTTAAAACAAACACGCAAATGCTAAAACATTGATGTTTGTAAGGGATGCTACGGTAAATCAATTAATTTGTAATGATTAACCATGTCATCTAAACTTATATATATATAACGTTTGGAAACAATTTTTTCTAGATATGTTTTTAAATCAATTTTTCGCATATACAAGTGGAATTGGTATTAATTGAATCTTAATTCTAATCCACTTTGTAAAATCAAACATATCTTTTTTTTAAGTATTATGTGAGGTTGAAGTCTATTTATAATGGGGTAGTGTCAACACTTGCCTCTTAAGCTACAAATTGGAAGTGCTCAAGCCAAGTTGTTTCCAACTAATTATCAAATTGATCTATAGAATCTTAAGATTCTTAAATTAGTGGCCAACTTCACAAATAATCTTAGGTGTGTGTGTGTGGAGATATTCTTCTCGAGGTGTCTGTTGTACCTTACAGATTGATGAAAATAGGCGCATCAAGAACGACTTCTCTTAACATATTTCATATATATTATAAAATATATATAAGCTAATAGCAATTGTGGGGCAACACAGAAGACATTAAATAAATTTTGACATAATTTTGTATTAGAATTAAGAATAGTGTTAGCGTTTTGATTAGGATTGAGGTTTAGGGTTAGGGTTTACGTCATGGTTAATATTATTGTTAGGATTAGGGATTAGGGTTTACAATTTAGGATTAAGATTACGGATTACGGATTAGGATCAAGGTTTAAGGTTATTGGATTAGGATTATGGATGGGAAAAGGGTTTAGGTTTACACCATGGTTGGTATTATTATTAGGATTAGGGTTCAAGATTAGGACCAGGATTTAGGGTTTAGGATTAAGATTAGAGGGATCAGGATCAAGGTTTAAGGTTATGGATTTAGGATTA
The DNA here is from genome assembly GCA_027943335.1 of Chamaecyparis obtusa. Classification (NCBI taxonomy): domain Eukaryota; kingdom Viridiplantae; phylum Streptophyta; class Pinopsida; order Cupressales; family Cupressaceae; genus Chamaecyparis; species Chamaecyparis obtusa. The sequence goes on along the minus strand of BSBK01003091.1, from coordinate 787,658 downwards.
TGGTTAAGAAAAGGGTTTAGCTTTCTATCATGGTTGAAACTACGGTTAGGAAAAGGGTTTATCCTTATGCCATAATTAGGGTTAGTCTTGGTTTTAGGGTTTAGCTTATGATCTTGTTTAGGATTAGGATTACGGTTAGAGTAAGGGTTTGTGTCAGTGTCAATATTATGGTTAGGGTTAGGATAAGGGTTTAGGGTTTAAGGTTTAGGATTATGATTATCATTAGGGTTAGGCTTTACATCAAGGTTAAAATTATAGTTAGAGTTAAGATTTTTAGTAGGTTTAGGGTTAGGATTAAGGTTTAGGAATTAAGATTAGTATCATAGTTAGGATTATGGTTAGGGTTTACATCATGGTTAGTATTATTGTTAGGGTTAGGATCAAGGTTTATGGTATAGGTTAGGATTAGGGTTTAAAATTATGATTGGGATTTAGGGTTTATGATTAGGATAATGGTTAGGTTTAGGGTTTATATCATGGGTGGAATCAAGGTTAGGGTTTAGGGTTAGAGTTACGACAAGGGTGTAGCTTTACATTATGGTTAGAGTTGGGTTTAGAGTTTGGCTTATGATCTTGTTTGGGGTTAGGATTGTGTTTAGGGTTAGGTCTTAGTGTTTAGGTTAAGCTTTAAGATTAAGGCTTGGATTAGGGATTAGAGTTTAGGATTAGGATTAAGGTTTAGAGTTTAGAGTTATGGTTTATATCATGGTTAGTATTATAGTTATCATTCCAATTCGATGTAGGATCAGGTTTAAGATTTGGGTTTATGGTTAGGATTATGATTAGGGTTATAGTTTATATCATGGTTAGTATTATTGTTAGGGTTAGGGTTAGGGTTTAGGATTTGGATTATAGTTAGAGTAAGGGTTTACATCATGGTTAGTATTATTGTTATGGTTAGGGTTTAGAGTTATGATCAAGGTTTAGGGTTAAAGATTATGTCAGGGTTTAGGATTAGGATTATGGTTAGAATTATAGTTTATATCATGGTTGGAATTAAGGTTAAAGTTATGGTTTTGATTAGGGTTGGGATTTAGGATTTGGGTCAAAAAGAGTTTGGGTTTATGCCTTGGTTAGGGTTAGAGTTGGGTTTAGTGTTTCGTTTATGATCTTGTCTAGGATACAAGTTATGGTTAGGGTAAGGGTTTACATCATGCTTAGCATTAGCATTATTGTTAGGGTTAGAATTAGGGTTAGGATTGAGATTTTAGGGTTTATGGTTAGGTTAGGATTAGGTTTTACATCTTGGTTAATATTATCATTAGGATTAGGGTTTAGGGTTAGGATCAAGATTTAGGGTTTAGTGTTAGGATCAAGATTTAGGGTACAAGATTAGTATTATGGTAAGGTTTAGGGTTTATATCATGGCCAAAATTAGGGTTATTATTTTGATTAGGGTCAAGGTTTGGGATTATGATCAAGAAAAGGGTTTACCTTTATGTCATAGTTTAGGGTTAGGGTTGGGTTTAGAGTTCAGGTTATGATATTGTTTAGGATTAGGATTAGGGTTTAATATTTGTGTTAGGGATTAGTATTAGGGTTAAGGTTAGGAATTAATGTTAAGGATTAGAATTTGGGTTTATAGTTTAGGGTTTGTGTATATATCATGGTTATTATTATGGGTATCATTTGGGTTTTTATGAGGGTTAGTATTAGGGTTTAGGTTTAGGATTATGATTAGGGTTATGGTTTACATTATGGTTAGTATATTGTTGGAGTTAGGATTTAGGGTTATGATTAGAGTTTAGGATTAATATTATAGTTAGGATTATGGATAGGGTTAGAGTTTACATCACAATAAGTATTACTATTAGGGTTAGGATTTAGGGTTAGGATCATGGTTTAGGGTTTAGGATTAGAATTCTAGGACTTGGGGTTTATGATTAGGATTATGGTTAGGTTTAGGGCTTTTATTGTGGTTTAAAATAGCTTAAGGTTAGGATTTTAATTAGGGATAGGGTTTAAGATTAGGGTTAAGAAAAAGGTTTAGCTTTACACCATGGTTAGGGTTAGGTTTAGGTGTAGGGTTTGGGTTGTAATCTTTCTTAGGATTAATATTATGGTTAGGGTAATGGTTTGCATTGTGGTTACTACTGTATTAGGATTAGGATTTGGGATTAGGGTTAGGGTTAGTGTTTAGAGTTTAGGATTAGGGTTATTATTAGAGTTAAGGATTACATCATGGTTAATATTATGATTAGAGTTAGGGTTTTAATTAAGTTTATAGTTTTAGGTTAGTATTAGGGTTTAGAGTTTAAGATTAGGATTATAGTTAGGATTATGGTTTACATCATGGTTAGTATTATTGTTAGGGTTAGGATCAAGATTTAGGGTTTAGGATTAGGATTATGGTTAGGTTTAAGGTTTATATCATGGTTAGAATTAGGGTTAGAATTTAGGATCAAGGAAAGGGTTTACCTTTACACCATGGTTACGGTTGGTTTGGGATTTGGGTTAGGATTAGGATTATGGTTAGGGTTAGGGTTAGGGTTTAGGATTAGGGTTAGGAATATGGAATAGGGTTTATGTTAAGGGTTTAGGGTAAGGTTTTATGGTTAGGAAAAATATTAGGGTTAGGGTTAGCATTATGGTTAGGGTGAGATCATGGCTAGTATTATGATCAGGGTTAGGGTTTTGATTGGGGTTAGGATTTAAGATTAGGTATAGAATTAGGGTTTAATGTTTAAGATTAATATTATAATTTATAATTAGGGTTTACATCATGGTTAGGGTTATTATATTATGGTAGGGTTTTGATTAGGGTTAGGGTCAAGGTTTTGATAATCCAAACTATATATAAACCCTAATCATAAACATAACCAAAATCCTAATCCTAACCATAACCATATATAAGGGTTTTGATTATGGTTAGGTTTTATACTTAATTTATACAATCCTAAGACTAACTATATCTTTTGATGTATTTTATCATTATTTTAAGGTTTAGGATTTGTATAACTTAAGTAAAACTCTCATTCTTACTATGTTCTCATAAACCCTTCACAAGATAGATACAACCAAACATTTAGGAAAAAAGAAATATTTTGTGGTTCTATATATGGTACATTTTCTACATTAATATCAATCCCTCAAGATTTAGTCTTAAAATATTGTAACTTAAAAAATCACATTTGGTGCAATACTTGATTACACTCATGGAAAAGTTTCACTACTACAAATAATATTACCTTGGTAAATGAATGTCACTTTAAACATGAGTTTTAATTGCTCTTCACCGTGAAAAATATTACAATAAAATTGAGTGAAAAAATTCTTTAAAATTTACATTTAATCATATACATTATACCAAATAATATGTTTAGGGATGCATTATCACTTATGCTTCATAATATTGAATTTTTTTAACTTAAAAGCCTACAAAGGTGGGCATCGCAACCCATAAGACATATGATACAATAAGGATAAGAATGACTCTACTAATTGAAAAACTTTTATTATTATTGAAATATATTGTAAACCAAATAAAATAGTAAATAATTTTTATTTATGAATATAAAATTTTTTAAAAATTAAAAAGTAAAAGGTAGTTATACAATCCTTTCAAAAATAAAATTTCTTTCTTTACTATATTTTTTTTCGAAAAAGGCTTCTTCTTTTATTGTGAGGGGATATGTTTTATTATAAAATTTAAGCAAATCAAATTCAAATTTTAATATTATTTATTGATTTATTTGCTTTCTTCAAATATTTCATGTCTTAAATTATTTTCTAATAACCACACTTTCTAATTTTAAAATAAAAGTTTATAAAAAACTAAAGTTTATTTTTCCCTTTAATTATATTTTCTCTTTAAAAAATAACTAATTTATTGTGAAGATATGTTTTTGTTATCATCTTCAAATTTTAATATTATTTATTGAATTATCTACTTTTTTCAAATGCTTCATCTTACATAACAAATGTTTATATTATAAACCCTTAAAATTTTGAAGTTTCTTTTTTATTATATTTTTTTTCCTTTAGTTGCTTATCAAGTTAAGACATATAAAGAAGAATTTAGTGCCCCTATCACCATTGTTAATCTAGTTTATTCTGGATCTAATATTAAGCCCTTGGATTTTAAATTGTTGAATCCTTCTATACTCATTCCTAGCCTTTTCCACCTTCATGCTTAGATGTAGATTCTCAAGGTGTCCTTGGATAGCTTGTTCTACCTTCAATAATTGTATATGAAGAGTATTATCCTTATACCTCTTGTCCTTAGCATACTTCTTCCCAACGGTTTAGAACACTGCTTTCCACCCTTGTACATTATGATTCCAAATATTACTCTGACTTTTACCACATAGAGACCATTTGTTGATTTCTCTCAAAGTAAAAATAAAAAATTTGCAGTCTATAACATCTAGCAGTGAGTTATTAAGAATGAAGCTTCCTTGAACCTTAGCCTTGTTAACCCCATCAGAGATAGAGAAAATGGAAGTTATGATTGGATGGTGATCTGAGAGAGTGTATGGATAGACTTCCACCAAATTAAACGAATCCTTGGGGTTAACAAACCTAAACCAATCCCTATTTGCTTAAAATCTATCAAGTCTAATAAATTCTCTTATTCTCTCTATGATAGTTGCACAAGGTGAACCATATACTAGTGCACTCATCCTTATTACCTTCCATGGGATCAACAAGGTTCAGTTTATCTTTAAGCATGGTCCAAAATACTTCTCATTCCATTTCCAATCCATGTCCATTCCTCCATATTTTTCTCTATGATTTTAAACCATATTGAAGTCTCCCCCAATGATCCAAGGGATCTCTGAGAGGTTACTAAGCCAACTATATAGATTACATATTTCGCTATGATCATTGGGAGCATACACTGAGAAAATATGAACTAGTTGGTTACCAACACTAAGGGTGCACCAGACCACCCTATTACAAGGGGAAGTCCCATGATCATAGATACATTGTGCCCATTTCTTAGCCAAGAGGATGACTGCACCACCCCTCCCTTTATCATGGTTGGTGGAAAACTAGTTTGCATCCTTCCAAACAAGCTTTAATTTGGACGCGAGCATGAGTCCAATGACCCCAAACAATCCAAGAGATGGTTCAAACATTGTGGAGGGTATTATTTATACTATCCTCACTAGGGGTTATGAACTTATAGAGACATTGGGGTATCTTATGGCTTCTTTCATATATTTTAGGGATTGGTTCCTCAATAGTGAAAGTATTTTTCTTCCTTTTCCTAACCTTAGGTCTACCCACTTTACCTTTTTATCATAAGGGTCAACTTGTTCTTCTTCTTTATATTAGCCACACCTTTCTTTGGGTTATTATTATTAGCCTCTTCTCCTAGGACCTCATTATCTTAGGTCTAGTCTATTATACAGGCATGATCAGGGGAAGAGGGCTCTCTCCGCTCCATCTCCAAGGAGGGTACAAAAAATTTCAGCTCTTTGCATTCCTCAAAATGATTAGAGTCTAATCTAGGAGTCTCGAACCATTTCATCTATTCATCAACAAGTTTCCCAACTCCCTGAGGATTGACAATTATATTGTCCTCAACACTCTAACTATAGGAGGGATATGTCTATCCAACAACCCATCCAAAATACCCACCTTACCCACAAAATCCCTAGGAGGGAGATCAAATTATTTAAGAATATCATAAAGTAAAGAGAGACAATTAAGCAAAGGTTGGGGGTAGTTAGAGTCCTCTCCCATGTCCAAGGCATTAAAGATATTACCACTCTCAAACTCAAAAACTAAGGCCTTCACTTTGGAACATAGAGGGTTATCCTCTGACCCAATCAAAGTTGTGTATATTGACACTCAAAATTAATTCTAATTATTTTGAAATCAATATTATATACTTTTACTATTTTACCATCTTTATTATTCTTGTGTTTTATTTCCTCTTGGAAGTTTTATCCTTGATTTGCCCCATAACTAACTGTTGGATATTGAGATCACCTTATTTAAGTGGAGATTATGTATCCTTGATCAAAGAATCATCATCGAGAAAAATACCAATGTTAAAATTTTCCTCATCTCTACTCATTGGGGTGTCATGGATGTAGGAGTGATTGCAATCATCTATTTGAGGAGAAGGGATAACAATAACTATCTTTGTATTGTCAATATTCATATTTACATTCTCAAGAGGACTATCATCCACAAGGGCCTCAAGGATGGAGAGGGAATTCTATTGAATACCCTGTCTCTTTCAATATTATAATCATGAGCGACATCCTTATCAATAATAACAACACTATGGATAGTATGGGCAACATTAGTTACCATCAGTTTCTTGTGCCTTTGTTTAATAATATGGAAATTTCTTCAAGTATGACCCTCCTTTCTGTAAAGAAAGCATGCATTAATGCCACCTAGGATTTTCATGTGGCGATAATGGATGTCATCTTCCAACTAAATGCTCAAAACATCTAGGATGTCTATTCCAGGGTTTAAAGAGACTAAAACCCTAGCATCCATGTGCGGTAGGGTGGATCTAGTGCCATCAATATTGATGATATTTCCTAAGGGTTCAATCATCTATGAGAGAAATATCCATAAGATAGTAGAGACATCCTTTATCACCACCCATCTAGGGCTCGAGAGGGTGAGCACCTCTTCACATATGGAGTCAAGGGACTACCTAATGGCTTTGAAAGTGCAACTATTAATAGACCAAAACTATTTTTCAAGGATCTTGGCTTGTGCATTATGATCGTTGAATAAAAATATGAAGAGCCCTTTTCTAATCATCTTATAAAAAATATATACTTACTCTTATTTCTATCCTTCTATAAGACCCTCTTCACAACTAAGGATAATCTAGAGGCTGGTGGGAGAGCTAGAGCCCATATTCTTAATATGATTCCAATAGTTTTATCTAAGGTTGATTGCAGTTGCTTAAAGTCAAAGATATCCATTAAGGAAATCAAAGATGGAATTTATTCCCTTAACAATGACAAGACCCCAAGAGTGGATGGCCTCTCCATAGAATTCTATAAAGTAAATGTGCAGTGGATTAACATTAATTTATTTTGTCTTTATAAGGAAGCCCTTTCTAGGGGTTTTCTGGGGAAATATATTAACAAAGGTATCATAAAATTCATTCCCAAGGAGGAAGATAAGATCCTCATTAAGAATTGGAGGCCCATTGGCTTATTGAATGTCTCATATAAGATCCTAGCCAAGCAAGTGACTAAAAGAATAGAGAATATTCTTCCAAAGTTTATCAGCAACACCCAGATAGGCTTTATTAAGGGAAGATACATATTGAAAAGTCAGATTAAACTAGCTTGGAATCTCTAGAGTGGACCAAGACATTAGGAAAAGATGCTACCATGCTATTGCTTGATTTTGAAAAAGCATATGATAGAGTTGAGTGGGCTATTAAGTTGAAGGTAATTGAATCATTTGACTTCCCCAAGGAATTTTGTAATATGGTGAGTACATTGCTAATTGATGATTTAACACAAGTAGAGATTAATAGATCTCGAACATGTTCCTTTCCTTTGGAAAGATAAATCAAGAAAGGGTTCCCTCTTGCCCCTTCCCTATTTTTCATAGCAACAGATGCTCTATTTTATTGGCTTAGAAGTGATAAAGACTCTCCAAAGGCTAGATGAATCTCCCTTCCAAATGGTAAGGGTCTAATGTGTTAGAATAATTGAGAGGGGGGTGAATCAGTTATCCAGTGTCCCACATTCCAAAATGTATAATCCAAAACAATTCTACTACTTATGCTACTCAGTAAACATAAAAATACTTTCACTGTCTGTGTTTTTACCAATTGTCAGTCTAAACTTTATAATAGTTACCGATTAAATCTAACATGTAATATGAAAAGTATGATAACAAACAAATATCACAATCAACACATAACACAAGAGATTTAACGTGGAAACCTTGTGAAGGGAAAAACCACCTGGGACCGGCAACCCAAAATTGTTCACTCTTCTGAAGTGAGGTCGGTGAAGACCCAACCCTATTAAAGGTTAAAAGCACACTGTTAGGTGTGACCTTGTTAGAGGATTTTAGACCAAAATTTATCATCCAACCAGGAATCACTCTGGGGTTGACAAGATAACAATGTTCACTCTATGAATGAAACATCAAAAGACTTTCATAGTCCACTCGGTTAAGAGATTTGATTGTGTACAATGGTTAAATATGTAACAGTAGATGATCTGCCTTAAAACAACTTCAGTTTGCAGTTTACAGATCAATGTTTAGCTCATTCAAATATTTCTGATCAATATAACACTTAAGATTCAATACTATATCAACTTACTATATGTCGGCAATTACTTCTCTGTAGCTCGGTAATTATTCTGTAGCTCAATTCTTATTAACTAGTATGATCAGAATGCATGAAAACTTCTTCATGCAATAATTTTGTAGTATCTTCTTCTTCTGGTTCATTTCAATAATGAAAGCAATGTCTCTTATATAGACGAGTAAATCATTTTCTTTTCTTCCATCAAATTTTGCCGCTTAATCATATTCATAGATTTTGTCACTTTAAGCTTCCTTGGCTGATGTGTCAGTGACACGTTTCAATTTGCTCCATTAGATCCTTTTTTATTTATGTTAGTCGTCGATCTTCATAATAAACCTTATATGTTACCTCGATTTCATACACTTTACAACTCATCACTTTATCGGCTAAACTGATCATTTAATTCATTTTTGTTTTGCTCGGTTAACAAAGAAATACATCGGTGAACACAAGCTCGATTAATACTGCACTCGGTATACACTACACTTCGTCGGTGTATACTAAAATGCTTTATTTACCGACAACACTACTTTGTGTCTTTCAACTCTATTCTTCATCGTAGATGAATGCAACATAATAAAGTCAATTTCATCAAGTCATAGACTCATCAACAAGTTACTCAGTGTATTCCTTATCCTCATCTGTCATATACATCTTCCTCATGTAGATATTTCTGTTCTTCATCTCTTTCACCTTCCTTTAGATGTGTCGGTATAGTAACTTACAAGATAAGTATTGTCAAGCTAGTTGACATCAATGACAACATAATACTGATTTAATCATCTTGTATATCTAATCATCAACTCCTCAGTAATCTTAAATTACAAATTCTTCATTCAAGTTCTAAATCAGTTGTAGGTCATCATAATGAATATTTATTTTGGAGATGACACAACACTATTCACTAAACTTGATGAGGACAATATTAATAATCTCACTACGAAGCTTGATTTATTTTGAAATAAGATTATATTTTAAAAATATCTATATAAAATAAGAGTAAATGCTTATGTAAGATATCACATTTATTATTTTTATCTATTATCTATAAATTCAATTCTAGAGTTACTATTCCAGTTTGAGTTCTAAATCCAATGTCAATTGATTGTGTTTAATTGATTAAAATCACTAATCTATATAACCATAAATATTAGAATTGCTTACGTTGACTCATATAAATTGTACAAGATAAATAAATTTTAAGGAAGCTAGAGAAAAGTCCAACAATAATTTGAATATTGAACAGAAGACACAAATTATAGTTGTTCAAAGAAGTGATAAATTTAACTGGGCTAAAGTATAAAAATAATTAAAATTCTATTAATGAACAATAAGACTAGTAAAGTAAACATTGTTATGTCACATGATCTTTACTTTATATTTAATATTGACATATAATCGTTAAAATAAAATATAATATTTAATGTATTTGTAGATTTAGAATATGTTTTGTAAGGTTTAAAGTAAAAGAAATGTTCCCTTCATTTTAATTTTTTTAATTCTAAAATACATCTTTAATGTCATAAAGAATGACATTGCCATAAATAATAGCATTGCCATAAATAATGACATCGTGCATACCCTCTTTTAAATATATGTTATTTATAGAAGGAACAAACATAGATTTTTTTTAATTATTTTTTCAATCTTTAAAATATTTTGCCTCCTAGCTAAACATTATAACTACTTTCTCTAGTTTTTGTGGATCTTGAAAGAACAAACTTGACATTTCAATCCCAAACAACTTGTCTCACTATTCTATCTTCTATGAAGTTAAAGCTTAGCTTCTCTTCTCATGATTGATATGCCTACTTATAGCTCATCTTCACTTCCATCTGATATGCATACTTATATCTCATCTAAAATCATCAGCAGAATTGGGAAGATGCTTGCAATCCTAAATGTTTAATATTCAATAATAAAAGCTTTAAAAAAAAAAAATAGCAGTTGTGTTAGACATGCAAGGTAAAATATAAATCTAGTAATCACCTAGTATACAAGTAGGTTTAATAACAATGAACTAGTGTAGCTAGCATATGGATCCATACTGAACTATCCAAAATGGAAATTAATAAGTATTTGTGAATGTTTAAAATTAGGGATACCTATATACTATGTAAGTCCAAAAGCTCCCTTGAAATAGTGTAAAATAGTCATCCAAAAAAATGGGTGTCCAAATGTTATATGATACCATGATATAAGAAATATTTGTCATCCACTTCTTTCAATATTCTTACAAATCACATTAAATCTAGAAGCTGAAAAAATACATCTTTCTCAATATTCTTAATGTTGTAAGTGACAAATGGTTTTCAATTATGATGTGTTTCAACCTATAATTAAAGGCACTCTTTAATTCCTATAGAGAAAAGTATATTGGATTTGCAAGATCTTTCCAATAACATAATCAATGTGTAATGTTCCAGCTTGCAAAACTGAGCATAGTTGAAAATAGAGAGATGGATGCGTCAAAATTGAAATAGATATAGTTGGAGTCCTTGAAAGTTGTATATGTAGTCTTATTGGATATTTTCAAATTGCAAGGTGCAATAGGCTCCTCGAGAAGGATTACTCTTGGCGTATTATATATATAAGTATACATATATGTTAGTAGTAGTCGCGACACGACATGGAAGATATTTTATAATTTTTAATATTTAAATATATGGTGGTAAGAGTTACTACTATGATTAGTGTTACTGTTATGGTTAATGTTAGTGGTAGGGTTACAGTTAAGGTTAATGTTAAGGTTAAGGTTAGAGGGAAGGTTAGGCTATTATATGAATTTTATTCTATAATTATGTAAGGGTTAGTGTTATGGTTAGTTTTAGTATTACGGTTAGTGCTACTATTATGGTTAAGGTTAGTGTTAGGATTACAGTTAAGGTTAGTGTTAGGGTAACATTTAAGGTCAATGGTGTAATTAGGGTTTGTCTTAAGGTCAGTATTAGGGTTGGGGTTATAATTAGGGTTAGTGTCTTAGTTAACCTTAGCATATCAGAGGTTAGTTAACCTAGCTAGAGACACAACACTTCAGTAAAACATTAAAGGTTAGCAAATCCAAAAATCTGCAAATAAACAAACTATTGCTAACCAGGCAATTTACTGCCTTCTAGTAAGTGGGAGTATGGTATTCTCAAAATTAGACCGAGATTAGTGATAATGCAACACCTAAACGAAGGATTTAATGATGAAAGATGAATGCAGATTAATCTATTTTTTAATTTTCTATGCAATATGTATGAATAACTATATGAGAATTGATCTAAAAACTGATTTGAAATGGATGCAAATCTAATCTATCAATGATATAGAATTTCTATGAAAAATGAATGAAAACAAGAATCCAAGAAATAGCAAAATCTCACAAATCGCCAGATCGCACAAGCCAGATTCTCCGAATTCGCAAGTTGAAAGATCATTTGTGAAGGACTAAGCCTCGTTTATATAGAAATCCAGGGTTTGAGAACGCATGGAAAAAGCCAAAAATCTATCCCTATTGATTGTTGAGTTATCAAAAAATCAAAAAGAGTTAACTCATAAAATCATGCAAAATAGCTTTTTAACTCAAATCAGGAGTTCAAATCACTCTTTCGACTCACAATCACATGTTGAGTTTGAAAAGTTAAAAAATTGAATTGATTTGTTGATTTAGAGTTTAACTGCTTCTCTGAATGTGCATGGAAAATTATGAATTTATTTAATATTCCAAGTGATTTATTCTCAACTTAACTGATTTTTTATCAAAATTAACCAATTTATGGGTTAATCAATTATTTAATCAAACTTTATCCAAAATTAAATCATTAAATTTGACAACTTGATTTAATCAATTAAATAAATTTTTAATTGATTATTTTTAGCAAATTTGATTTATTGTCAAATAAAAACAATATTAATTAGGAATAAATGTAATTAAATTTAATTAAATGATTAAATGGTAGAATTAAATTCAATTAATCAAATATTCAGCTTATTTAATTAATTAACTTTAGGATAAATAAAATAATATCATTTATCGCCAAATAATATTTAATTAAAGATAATTAGGATAAACTAGGAATATTCAAGAATATTCTCCGATGCAAAATTAAGATAGAAACAATTAGGGTTTTGATAATTTGATGTGCAGATGTGCCTTAGGTTAGGAATGTTATGTCAATTTTGATCGATTTGTTGATGTAGGAGGTCAATGGTGCCATAGCTCATTTTTGGGGTATTACATTTTGCCCCTCTTTGAATTACTGTGCTAAGCGCAGTGGTTCAAAGATTAATCTATTTCTGATGATGATGCAAACTCAGTTATCTGGTGGAGAAACTGATCCTGAAAGATTAACCAATTCTGAGATAGCAACTGATTGAGAGATTTGAAGATGTTGATTCAGGTCCTGATTGACCAAAGAATCGAGATGATGTTAACAGTATCAACAATGAACCAATGATTATGAAGAAGTGTCAAAAATCCTGATTCTGAACCTATGATTATGAGGAAGTGACTGTCCTGACTCCATACCTGATTGTCCAAAGGAATCGAAAGAATGTCAAATCTAAACCCTTAAGTTACGAAGAATCAAGGAAATAACACGACTGAACCAATGGTTACGAAGAGCTAATACAGTTCACAGGATAAAGAGAATACCATATTGATATGAATTTCAATGAATCTGATATGCCCCAAGCGATGTGCCCTGAGCGACGAGGTCTTTTGATGAATCAACAACTAGACGTGGTTGTTGTCTTGATTATTGAAAGAAAGATTTGATTTGACATATTTGATTAACGATGTGTAATACCATGCCCCCTTCGAGATGAAAATCAAAATCTGGCAAGAAAGCCAACATTAAATAGTTTAGAGGTGATGTAATCAAACTTAAAAGTGGTTACACATGTCTGGAGACACATTTTGCATCGTTTGGAGGTCATGTTGACCATGTTTGACTAGGTTTGACCATGATGTAACCATGGTTGACCAAGTTGAAATGTTGAAGAGTTTGATGTGAGATAATCAGTTAAGTTGAATATTAGATTTTAGTGATGTTTTGAAGGTCGATTATGCAAGCAGTCGGTCGTGCTGGGTTCAAAAATTTTAAATCACAAATTTGACAATATAAACAATCTTTGATTTTGATTTTAATCCTAAAAATGGGTTTAGAACGTCGAAATTAGGCAAGGGTGCAATTTCACACAAAATGGAGCACTTTGAAAATTAGGTAAAAAACCTATATAAGGCCCAAAAGGGTCATTTTCAAATCATTTTCATCTTTGACTTTTATAAACCTTATGGAGCCCTCTGAGCGAAAATGAAGGTTCATGTCTCCTCTCACCAATTCGAGTGCAGCCGATGATACTAGAGACCTTTGCAGTATGGTAATTCGGTAAGTGGACCTCTGTGCCTCTGTGAATTTCAAATTTGCCTCTTTTTTGTACTTTTTAGGAATTTTTATCATGTTTTTTAAACAATTTAATTTTTGCACCACGAAAACTCATACAATAGCCTTTTTAGGCTCATACAAGTTTTCAATCCCTTGTAGAATGTCGTGTAGGAAACATATGTAACTCATATGAAGGGGACCCATTTGTTGTGCGACATTTCATCGGATCCCTCAAGTGTCATGTGAGAGCATGTACAATGTCGTATGACCATAAAGTGTCGTATGGGAAGATGTGTAAACTCGTACGAGGCTTCATGCTAGTCTTTAGTTTCCTTAATAGTCGTATGGAAAACAACGACCATTTTTGAAGCCCTTAAGCTAAATTTTTAACTTTCTTGATTTCGTAGATGATTTTGGTAGCCTTTAATGCACCTTCTGAAGTATTCAATTTCTCATTTTTTGTTCTGTTAGTCTAATTTCTGAGTAAATTATTGATAGGGTGTCTCATTTTTGTGTTGTGTAGGTCCATTACCAGGATGTTCATGTCCCATCTCACACCTCACTACACAAAGACTCTATTTGTCGCTACTCGACCCCATGAGAGTCCATCTAGCAGCCTATGGTTTTGAGTTCTTGATCTGGTTACCTGATATTCGTGTAAACCACGACCTTCTGACTCCTTGATAGAGTATTTTCATTTGGAGATGTAGACATTCCATCTCCCAACAGGGGAGATCACTATTACACCTAAGGATGTCTACATGATCCTCAGGATACCTTTTTGTGGCCAGCGCCTGGATTATATTAGTGCAGGTAACATAGGGTTACAGGCTTTCCATACTTTATTTGGCACGGATGAGTAGATAGCGCAACAGATATCATGGGAGACACTCATACAGAGATATGGAGTGTCCCACCGATTAGAGTGCATGATAGTTGGGATGATCGAAGGGATCATCATGTCCGACCGTTAGCATAATGGTCTTCTTATGGGATGGGCCCTGATGGTTGCACGTTTGATGGTGAGTCCTACTAAGCTTGGATGGGGTTAGTGCTTATTAGCACATATGTTCTTTGAGATGCATGAGATCATCTACCATGAGGGGAAGACATTTTCTTCTGGCACCCTTGTGTTACATAATTGGGCATGGGAGCATATCCCTATATGCAGACTGATTTATATAGATGAGAGACAACCACATGAGTCATTGATCTATAGATATTCTAGATACATTACACAGGTTCAGATGGGTTGCATTGAGTACTGGCTGTGTGTGCTGGATGATATGACATTTGTCCTGTGGAGACTGTATTTACAGATTGAGGTGTGGCCAACTACTCATGCCCAGTTTAGATATTTTTATCAAAGTCAGGTCTTGATGGGATGATCTATCACTATGCTTGAGAGATTTATCATTACACGTGTCTGGCATCAGTACGACATCATTTAGGATGCACCACAGGATTTTGTCGCCTATGCATGATTGGTGCGAGAGATTGGTCTGGGATGGTCAGCCATAATTTCCTATGCAAATTGTAGCCATGAGTACCACGGGCTTGTTAGCAGAGATTGGGATTATAGACCACAAGTGGCCGATGCTAGAATGACAGATGCTTTCATTTCATATTTGGTGGAGCATCTGATGAGGTGTTTCTCATATCCTACTGAGCTTATTCCTACCATGGAGGACACTAAGGATGTCATAGGTGCCCCTATGGGTAGAGGTCAAAGACGATGTGAGGTACAGATCTTAATGGTGCATTTGACACCACCTAGGCCATGAGTAGTGATGACCCCTCCTAGGCCATCAGGAGAGATGATACCTCCTTGACCACAAATAGTTCCAGCAGGTAGGCCTGTTGTATGATAGTGTAGATATACCAGAGGTGAGGGTGGTACCTTGGGCAGGATTGGTAGTGTAGATGAGGTTCTAGGTGCTCAACAGGATGCTCCGATGGAGGAGGCACAAGATTCTCCTGATTTTGACTTAGGTGCTGAGATTCATCATCATAAGGCGCGTACAAAGGCTAGCACAAATCAGCCTGTGGAGGAGGCATAGACAATAGCAATTGAGGCAGATCCATGCTTGAGATCGACACCACAAAATGTTATCAGGTGACTCCGTCAGTAGTTACATGATCAAAGGACCCACAGTGTGACATTAGAGGTCCAGCTTTGAGATCGTGAGAGATAGTTGCGTGAGTGAGAGGTTGATGTTAGACATCTGCAGGCTAATGTGATCCATCAGACTGGTCATGCAGCCTATTATGTTTCAACATATTATTCAATGGTGCCTCCTGGATAGAGGATGACATCCTACTCCCAATATATGATAGATTCTAAGGGAGCTAGGGCGCCACGTGCTTAGCCACCACTAGATGCACTTGTTAAAGGAGGAGTTGTACCTGATGTTGAGGGCTAGGCAGATAGCTGATCTATTGTAGTTATCTATTTTTGTCATTTTGATTATACCTCATAGCTCATTGCAGGTTATTCTTTTGTAAACAGTGCCATTAGTGCACCCCCTTGTACTCTTTTGATATTCTGATATATATATGAGATCAATTTTTTGGTTGTGACATCATTGTACTTGTTGTTTTAGTTTATAATGTAATATCATGTGATGCATATGTATGAAATGCTTATTTTATTGTGGAATGTATGGATTATGCAATGAATGTTTTCTTTCAAATGTATGAACATGCAATGCAATGATAGATAATGTAATGCCATGTATGATTTCCTTTCATGTTTATATGGATGCACATGTATGTATGCTAATGGATTTATGTAAATGCAACAATACACATGATATGTTTTTGCAGGTATATGAAGAAGACAAGTGCTCAGTCATTGTCAAAATGGATGTTTAACCTAGGATAGTGACT
This sequence comes from Chamaecyparis obtusa, assembly GCA_027943335.1. Classification (NCBI taxonomy): domain Eukaryota; kingdom Viridiplantae; phylum Streptophyta; class Pinopsida; order Cupressales; family Cupressaceae; genus Chamaecyparis; species Chamaecyparis obtusa. The sequence continues at coordinate 771,140 of BSBK01003091.1, read as the reverse complement.
GCTTGCTGATTACTTTAAAGATACCTTCATACGATGGTCAGTCCTTCTGATATGTTTTAGTGAAAATTAGGAGGATTTAGGTGTTTGATCTGTAGGAAAGCCATGAGAAATGGAACCATGCAAAATGCAAATGAAATGAAATGCAAGACCTATGACTTAGTCACTGATCATGTGTTGGTCTTTATCATCACTGAATTTATTAGGTAACTGGATAGTCGATACAATTTCTACTAGCTAGACAACCATAGACGTATGAATAGTGACTATTAGTCAGAAATGTTGGATTAGATATAAGCACCAAGGCACAAAAGCCAGGATGACCTGAATATCATGTCCATTTTGATTTTTCAATTTGTATAAGCATCAGGACATAAATGTTGTGATGACCTAAATACGCCTTGTGTACAAACACACCAAGCAGTTTGGGAGATCATTCTGAATCCAATGTGAATTACCCAGAGTGACCCTTTATCATTCACATCCTTGGGTAAGATCATGTTTCACAGTAGGAGTAAGAAATCACTAAAAAAGACAATAGTTAGATCAAACTTCCTTGAAGCATTCGGGTATCGATGGTCGAGGTACACATTGCCATCCAATACATGATGGAGGTACTTATAGTGGACACCAATTCAATCCAGAATTTCCAAAGTTGTTAGATTTTCACATACAAATAGAAGACAAAGAAAAGATTATGCCCCCAGTCATCAATCTCTAAATCCTATAAGGGGCATCATCGAGGAGCTCGAAGAGACAGAATATGTAGAAATCTCAATGTGAATCAGTAAGAATACAAGGAGATAAAAGCGTTTGAGAAAAGATTGTTTTTGATTGTTTGTTGTTGTAGTTTGTTTGGTGTGCAAAATCCTTTTCTGGTAGGGAGACAAACAAACTGACTTGAATATAGCTTTGAAGGACTTTGAGTGGATATGACTCATTGAAGGTATACTAGAGACCATAGGATATGACATTGGTTGCCCCCAAGTTTGAAACATTGATAGGATTGCATATGCTTTTGAGCTTGGTACACTGACCGATTTTATTGAAAACATCATTCGAAAGCAAACAAGGAGATATATACAGACTAAAGCAAACTAAAAATTGGGAAATACCAAGATTGCATTGATAGATGGAGCATTTTGATACAAGTGGCACCCATTTGCTAGGTTTTCACCATCTTGGCAGAGATTTTATTTTTGCTACCAAGGCGCCTGTTTACCAAGTTTTCACCAAGGCACTTTTTCTTTTTCTTCTTTTTTTTGTATTTTTATCTTTTCAATTTTTTTGCATTTTTGCATTTTTTTGATTTTTTTTTGTGAATCATCAAGGCGCCTATTGCTAGGATTTCACTAGGATGATCATTTTTTCAAGACTTTTTCCGATTTTTATGATTTTTTCAAGACATTTTCATAGACTGGATGCCTTAGGCATAGAATTTCTTCAAATGGAGAACGTTGATTGGTTCTCAGAGCTATTATCCTTTAGTTGTTGAGAGTTGATAGGCTCCAGAGCCAAAATTAGTAGTGACAACAAAGGGACCCAGCCAGTTGGGTTCAAACTTCCCCTTGCATTCTCGATGGGATTGATTTTTAGTATTTTCTCTCAAGACTAGATCACCAACCTGAAATTCTTTGTGTCTAACTTTCTTGTTGTAGCCTCTGGACATTCATTTCTGATATACTCTGAGATGATCATATGTGGCTTGCCTATGCTCATCTAGTAGTTCAAGTTCTTGCAACCTAGACACTTTGTAGTCATCATCAGTTACTAACCATGCATTCTAATTCTTAGTGATGGGATTTCAACCTCAATAGGTAGTACTGCTTCAGACCCATAAACTAAAGCAAAAGGAGTAGCCCAAGTGGGTGTTCTAATACTTGTTTTGTAGGCCCAAAGAGCTGGATTTGTCATTAGGTTCTAGTCTCTTCTTGTCTTGTTGACCGTTCGATGCAAGATTTTCAGTAAGTTCTTGTTGGATGCTTCAGCTTGTCCATTCCCTTGAGGATAGTAAATAGATGACCAATGTTGAGTAATTTTGAATTTAGAGCATAAGGAATCTATGTCCTTGTTCTTGAATTGGTCTCCATTCTCTATGATAATGGAGTGCAGTATACCATATCTGCAAATTATGTAATTTAGTATGAACATTGATATCTATTTTCCCGCGGCTTGTGTTAAAGGAACTGCTTCTACCCATTTTGTGAAATAGTATGTAGCTGTTATAATATGGGTATGGCCATTAGAAGAATGAGGATAGATAGCACCAATGAGATCAAAGGCCCACTATTTAAAAGGCCATTATGTTGTAAAGGGAATCAGATCTCTCCCTGGCATATGAATTAAGTTCCCATGGACTTGGCATTTCTAACAGTTCTTAGCAAATTTCACAGCCTCTTTTTCCATATCTGGCCAATAGTACCCAGCCCTAATGATTTTTTGAGCTAGTGTCAAACCATTGGAATGTGATCCACAAATACCTTTGTGGACTTCTTCTAATGCGCATTGTGAATCTTCATGTTCTAAACACCTAAGAAGTGTACCATCTAGACTTCATTTGTATAAATCATTACCAATGATGACATACCGTGATGCATTTCAGATAAGGTAACATTTTTCATGGCAGTTAAAGGTATCAGGAATGATTTGGTCTTGTAGGTAGGAGTATAGGTTTTTGTAGTGGGAGGAATCATGACCAATAACAGTGCAGATCATGCAGGTTTCTAGGCAATCATAGACAGGGAATGACAATGCTTCCACCAGGAACTCATAGCATAGCTCATGTTGAGGATGTTGTAGTAAAGATGATAGAGTTTCCATGGCATCAACAGCCTTGTTCTCTATTCTAGGAATTTGTTCAAATGTGATAGATATGAAATATTTCTTTAGATCATCTACCATGCCTTTGTATGGAATGAGCTTCTCATCTTTCTTTTGATACACATCATTGACTTGGTGTATGACCAGTTGTGAGTCTCCATGAATGTTTAGTTCTGTTACTCTCCATTTGAGTGCTATTTTCATACCATTTAGTAAATCTTCATACTCAACTATGTTGTTGGTACAAGGGAATTTAATTCTGAATGCCTTTGGAATAGAGTAACCTTGTGGTGTGATGAACAATATGCCTGCTCCAGATCTATTTTGTGTGTAGGATCCATCAAAGAATAATTTCCACATTCTATAAGATAGGTGCATGATAGAAGAATCTAGAAATTCTATTTGCATTGGTTGATCATCAAACATTGTTGCTTCAGCTAACTGATCTGCAATGACTTGTCCTTTGATAACTTTTCTTTCAACATACTCGATGTCAAATTCACTCAGTAACATGACCCATTTTGCTAATCTACCAGTGAGGTCAGCCTTGCTTAGTGAGTACTTTAGTGGATCAATTTTAGCTATCAATTGTGTAGTATGAGCCAACATATAGTGTCATATCTTTTGTGATGTGAAGATGACAGCTAGACATGCCTTCTCTATCATGGAATATTTCTTTTCATAAGCTACTAGTGTTTTGTTGATGTAGTAGATAGCCCTCTCCTTGTTTTCATCATGTTACGCTAGTAATGCCCCTAGTGAAGTATCTATGGCGGAGACATACAATATCAACGACTTCTCTTGAATAGGAGACATGAGAATAGGTGGATTTTCCATGTATTTCTTGATGTGATTGAAGTTCTTCTCACATCCCTCATTCCATGCGAAGCTCACACCTTTATGTAATGTCTTTGTGAAAGGTTGTGATATATCCTCTAGTTGAGATATGAAACATCTGATAGATTGTACCCTTCCTTGTAAGGTCCTCATTTGACTGATGTTCTTAGGAGGTTGCATCTCCATGATTTTTTTGACCTTTATTGGATCTACTGTGATTCCTTTCTTTGAAACAATGTACCCTAGAAGTTTTCCTGAAGTGATGCCAAAAGCACATTTCTTAGGATTTAGTCAGAGACTAAACTTTTCCATTCTATCCATTATTTTGCTTAGGTCAGCTATATGTTCAAATCTTATCATTGATTTAGCTAAGGTGTCATCCACATAATCCTCCATAGTTCGATGCATCATATCATGAATTTGATTGATATCATAGCTCGTTGATATGTAACACCATCATTTTTAAGACCAAATGGCATTACATTCCAATTGAAAGTACCCCATGCACAGGTGAAAACTGTCTTTTCTTGATCTTTAGGAGCTATCTTGATTTGGTTGTATCCAGAGAAACCATCCATTAAAGAGTACATTTAAAATCCCGCAGTCATGTCTACTATCATATCAATGTTTGGTAGCGGAAAGTCATCCTTAGGGCATGATTTGTTTACATCTCTGAAATCTGTGCACACTCTGATTGATTTGTCTAGTTTTGAAACTGGAACTATGTTGGAGATCCATTCTTCATAGTCTATAACTTGGATAAATCTAACTTTTAGTAGTTTCTTGAGTTCAACTTTGATAAGGAGTTCCACATGAGGATGCATTTTGCACAGCTTTTCCTTGATTGGTTTGACTCCTGGAGCGATAGAGAGATGATGCATTATGAGATCAGGATCTAACCCATGCATATCTAAATATTTCCTTGCATTTTTTTATCTTCTTCTCTATTAAGAATTTAGTAAATGTTTGTTTTTCTTCATCTGACAGAGATTGCACTACATGAATTAGTTGTGGTTCTTCTATTGTTCCCAAATCGATAGACTGAGTTGGTTCTATCAACACTAGAGATATGTCATGTAAGTGACTCAAAAGGACATCAAATATCTCATCCTTAGGTGCCTCAGAGAGGTTTTCACCTTTGGATACATCTTTTGTTTTTACTATTTTAGGTTTTGAGACTGCCACATAATGGTTTTCATCCTCAGAACTCTTTTTATTTTTATTTTTGTTCTTTTGACTGAGATATTTGATATCTGACTTTGTCATGCTAACGCTAGGTTCATTGATGGAAGTTGTCATGGGTTCTACTGCATTTAGATAGCAGGCAAGAGGATAGTCTGATTGGAAGGTATGGATGTCTTGGCTTAGATCAATAGATGTTTGGTCAATAAGCTTAGGGTGTTGGATGGTAAGTGTGGGAAAGGATGGAGTAACCATGTTTACACATACATTTGTAAGATATAAAATATGGATGGGGTCCTAGAACAATGGTTTGCACATAAAAGAGACACCAAAGCCAATATTTTACACTTACATGAAATTGTAATGATATGGTATGTAAATATAGAAAACTAATATTGAAATGGAGAAATAAAGGTACTTACCTCTGAAAAAGAATCGACTAAAAACCCTGTCAAACAGTCTTAGAAACTGTTGATTTTTGTGATCCTTAACTGAAACTGCAAGATCTACAAAACCTAGAAATCTTTTTCTTTTCTGAGCCAGGTCGACCTTGACCTCAAGATTGGGGCACAATCTTACCCCCCACTGAAGGATGACCTTGACCCAACTGCTCTGACGAAAATTATGTTCGCGAATCTTGAAAGTTCGGTGAAAAGGGTATCCAGTTCTGCACTTTAATTCACCATCTTGCACCTGTACCTACAAGAAAAATGGTTTTATTTGTTTGGGGGAGGGGTTTGCCTTAGTCAAAACCCAATTTAGGAATTAACCTTGAAATTGAATTAAAATTGTAGTAGTAAACAAAGTAAATGGAACAATTCACCTTGCTTATGTTTAAACCCTTGTAGAGGATTCGAATCCTTGAATCTACAAGTATGGATGCTCCAAATGAATGTAGAATAGGATGTAGGATGTCTCAAATCAATTTTCTTTAGATCTTCAAAACCAATCTTGAATGGATCTTGAAATAGGAAGAGGCTTGGATGAATGTGGATGGAGAAATCTTCAACAAGAGAGCTCCATAGAGATTGAATCCTTCAATGGCTAACAATGGATCTCCTTGATGAATTGGACTTGAATGCTTTAAGGATTGAATGCTTGAACACTTGATCTTCTTTCTTGAGAGCTTGAGAGATTATGGAATGAGATGGAGAAAATGATAGACAAAGGCTTCCTTTTATAGTGATCTAGGGTACAAACTTCTAGAGAGGCCGACATTAGAGAATTAAATCCCAATTAACCTTAACCCCTAGAAATGGACCTAGATTAAATGCAATTTAAGAGTTTACCATTCAGAAATCTGAAACAGTCGACCCGGAAGTGGGAAAATAAAACTTTCTGAAGCCTGATATCCTGAAACATCCAGAACTTGAAAATTGGACCCAGGGTCAGGGTCGAGGTTGAATCTACCCTAGGCTACAGTCGAGGTCGACTCTGCCCTAGGTTAGGGTCAAGGTCAACCTTGACCCAGGAGGTCAAATTTGACCCTAAGGTGACATATTTCAAATTCTCAACACCAGGTGCTAGAAAAAGGCTGGAAATGGATGGAGAGAGAAGCAGAACAGGGGGAAAAAGCCAGATCCATGCAAATACCTATTCAAGGCACTTGACATGACCCCAGACCACTTACTCGAAGGGATAAATGCTCTTAACATGGAAGTGCTTCCATTTTAAGATGATACATTAATCCCCCACTTTAGCAAGAGTATGGACTCGATGAAAACTCTTGGTAAAGGAGATCACAAAGAAAAATATAATCTTATTGAAATCAAAGGGACAAAGGAATCCTCAAGCCCCCAAGGACTCGAGTCTTCATCAACTCCAAGATTACAATAAGAGAGACATCACTAGAAAAAAGAGAGAAAAGGGAAGAGAGGAGTGGCTAGCTCGCCCAGTAAGATGTGTGTTTCTCACTATGAACCACAAAAAGGATAGGATGGCCCACCAAGAAAACACTTGATAGTCACCCCATAAAGTTGTGCACCTTCTGGCGGCTTTGTGCATGTATGTAGTGCATCTTCTGACAGATTTTATGAAGTACCCATGGATCCATATCCTCATATCACCATAGAGTACATTTGTAAAATGCGTATCTCTTCAGGATTTAGCAACTTATGTGTGTTACCTTCCAAGGATTTAGCATATTTGAAATTGGAAATGTGTGTCTCTTTAGGATTTAGCAACTTATGTGTGTTACCTTCAGAGGATTTAGCATGCTGCAAAATAAAAGGTTAGAAAAAAATGCATAATATAGAATGAGGGAGGCCGTATATATGCCCCCCTCCTTAAGATGGCAAAAAGACATATTATTTTGACATGTTAAGGAAAGAAAAGAATAAGGATAAAGCCTTCTTCAACATCAAGACAATATCCATAGACAACACCCAGCCTAAGCCAAGAAGGTCACAGCTCCTATGAGGCCATGGAAGGGACAAATGCAAAGAGATATCATGCAAGAAGTGAAAAATTAACCCTTGTGAGGGATGGCACATTGTTCAACTTCCAAGGTGAGATATTTATCAACCATGGAAACCCAATGTCAATCAACAAAAGAGATTGTGATCAAGGACATAGATCCTCAATGCAAACCAAAATTTTCATGTATGATTGGATATCACATAATAGATAGATACTGCTTAACCAAGGAAAGAGGTGAATCCCGAAAAGACAAAAAAGAAGGAGATGGCATCCTTTCCCCCTAAGTGTAGGAACAAGGATGGAAGGGGATCTGTTATATCACTCATAACACTATACAAGACAACGAGCCCCCAAGGATTAGGCTAACATTGTTTACATAATGTGGAGCTCCATAATAGGAACCTAAATGTTATTTAGAGAAAACGGGATTGAAATACAACTCATTGCCACATGATATATAAATAACCTCACTATCAATGAGCTGTCTAATCTTATAATGTAAAGCTTGACATTTATTCATAGAGTGATCATGAAATCTATGATATAAACAAAAAGGAAGAGTCTTCAAGTGTGGACTACATTTCTTTTTGCATTTAGGTCTAGTAATCATCTTAGCATGAAGGAGTTTAGGAAAAAGAACTTCTTGATCAAATTCCTTCATAGGTTCATCATGTTTTGAAGTGTTATTTGAGATGTTGTTAACATTGATTTTGGGTTGAGGATTAAATTCCAATCCATAAGAATGTTCATGCCCCCCACTCTGTAAGGGCATTTGAATTCCCTGTTTATGCTTACCACATGTTTGACCATCGAATCCTTGTTTAACTAGGAAATGATAACCAAGACCATAACAAGAAGCCATATCAGAAGGAGTCAATGAAACTTCAGTAGTCATTATGTCATCATTAGTAGGTTTAACAGATTCATTGTGGGTAGAAGCAGTGACAAAGTTATTACAAAGAGTATTAGAAGTAGAAGTAAAAACTCATTGTTCAAACTCTCTTTGTTGCTTCATAAAATCAAGATTAGAAACTTTATACTCTCCAATAAAGGTAGGCTTAAAATCCAAGGTTCCCCAATCATCGCCAGGAAGAGAATTAGAGGAAGAGGGATTACTATTAGAAATAGGGGTATTGTGGGTATGGATATTCAAACAATAATTCAGCGCATCATTCGCATGAAGCATATACATCATTTTGTTATGTATAAACTTGACTTTACGGTGAAGGGTGGAAGGGGTAGCATGCATCTCATGCAACCAAGGTCTACCCAAAAGAAGGTTATAATTAAGAGGTCCAGGCATAACATGAATAGGTGTATTCAGGATGACCGGACCTACTTTGATAGGTAAGGTAATGATGTCTAAAGTGTTCTTAGCAATGTTATCAAAGCCACGTATAGGAACATTGTCAGGTTGAATAGTTGAAAGATCAACTTTAATCGCTTTGAGCATGTCCATGCTACAAAATTAATCCCAGAATCATTATCAATCAAGGTCCTATGAATGATACTCTTATTGATAGTAACAACAACCATAAGAGCATCATATTGATTCTAAACTTCTTTAGAAGGCAAATCCTTTTGAGTAAATACAATGTTAGGAGGACCCAGGTAGCATGCATGCATGCATTGTAAGAAGTTATTGATGCTCTCTTGATTAGGAGGTGGAGTGGGAAGAGTTTCTAGACCTTTTTGCAAGGCTTCATAGTAAGTAGGTGAAGTTTGAAGAAGCTCCCATAAAGAAATCTTGGCAGGGGTATTTTGCAATTGGTTTATCAAATTATACTCCTTGCTAGGAAGACGGGGTGGAGGAGGAAGAATGGGTTGAGAAGGTGGCAAAGAAGTAGAAACCACTGGATTAGCTTGAGGGTTATTCCTTGTATAATATGTGTGAGCTATAGAATCATGGTCACTGAAAGACTCTAAAGACACCATAGGTTTACCTTTGATAGTAATGCGAGGACAACCTTTGATAGTCAACAAGGGTTTCAGAAAAACCATATTAGTTGTCTCAACACTACAAATAGATTCATAAGAAGGAAGAAAATAAGACATCCTAGGAGGAGATGAGGTAGAATCTTGATTCTCCATAAGATCATCACTAAAAGGGAGAGCATTAAGGGAATTCATATCATTCTCCACTAATGCCTCATCACTAGAAGGAATCCCAAATGGAGGTAAAGCATCTATAATATCATCTTCTTTTGCTAAAATGTTTGCATAAAGCGAGCGTGTTTTAGAAAAAGAGTCATCGTCATCCATTAATAAATCACCCTCTTGTATCAAAGCTTCTTCATGAGGGGGGTATAAATCAATGTCTTTATCTAAGGGATCATTCACAATGGTTTCATGAGGAAGACAAAAATCAACATCCCCATCCCAAATAGGAGGAATATCATCCCTATCAATAAAGCACATTTTAGGGTCGCCGTAATTCACTAAAGCTTGATCCCTAGAGGGGGAAGAAGGTAAATTATATTCTAAAGTAGGCTCATAGAAAGGACATATATTAGGAGAAGAATTAACATCAATCCTCAACTCATCTCCATAAAGAGAAATATGATGGAGATATAGATTAAGGTCATCGTCTTGCTCTAATATATCCTTATAAGGTAATTCAAAAGAGGACAAAGCAAAATCACATGCACTAAATGAAGTCCTTCTAGGTGTAACTCCATGCAATGGTAAGGTAAGAGGAGGATGTTGTGTAATCCCAAAAGTTTTAGAAAACATTTGAAACAACTTGTGCAACATGATAACAAATAGATCTAGATATATCCAAATGCATTCAAATGAAATTTATAAGCATGAAAAGGAAATAAAACACAATAGGGCATCTAATTCCACAAAGCAATGTAAATGTTTTTGTATTTTTGAAGAAATTTTGCAAATTTTTTTTTGTATTTTTGAAATATAAATGCAAGAGCATAAAATAAATCTACTCTTATTGTAAGATCTAACACAAAATGAAAATCTAACACTAAAAAGAAAGAGTTGTCGTAAATGGGTTCACCAAAATGTAAGATGTAAAGGTGAACATGCAAGATAATACAACAAACACAATAGGGCATCTAATTCCACAAAAGAAAGGGGTAAGCTTGTCAGGTTCACCAAAATATAAGATATAAAATATGGATGGGGTCCTAGAACAATGGTTTGCACATAAAAGAGACACCAAAGCCAATATTTTACACTTACAAGAAATTGTAATGATATGGGATGTAAATATAGAAAGCTAATATTGAAATGAAGAAATAAAGGTACTTACCTCCGAAAAAGAATCGGCTGAAAACCCTGTCAAACAATCTAAAAAACTGTTGATTTTTGCAATTTTGAGCTGAAACTGCGAGATCTACAAAACCCAAAAATCTTTTTCTTTTCTGAGCTAGGTCAACCTTGACCTCAGGATCAGGGCACAATCTTACCCCCCACTGAAGGTCGACCTTGACCCAACTTCTCCAACGGAAATTCTATTCGCGAATCTTGAAAGTTCGGCGAAAAGGGTATCCAAATCTGCACTTTAATTCACCGTCCTGCACCTATACCTACAAGAAAAATGGTTTTGTTTTTTGGGGGGGAGGGGTTTGCCTTAGTCAAAACCCAATTTAGGAATTAACCTTGAAATTGAATTAAAATTGTAGTAGTAAACAAAGTAAATGGAACAATTCACCTTGCTTATGTTGAAACCCTTGTGGAGGATTTGAATCCTTGAATCCACAAGTATGGATGCTCCAAATGAATGTAGAATAGGATGTAGGATGTCTCAAATCAATTGTCTTTAGATCTTCAACACCAATCTTGAATGGATCTTGAAATAGGAAGAGGCTTGGATGAATGTGGATGGAGAAATCTTCAACAAGAGGGCTCCATAGAGATTGAATCCTTCAATGGCTAACAATGGATCTCCTTGATGAATTGGATCTTGAATGCTTGAAGGCTTGAATGCTTGAACACTTGATCTTCTTTCTTGAGAGCTTGAGAGATTATGAAATGAGATGGAGAAAATGAGAGAGGAAGGCTTCCTTTTATAGTGATCTAGGGCACAAACTTCTAGAGAGGCTGACATTGGAGAATTAAATCCCAATTAACCTTAACCCCTAGAAATGGACCTATATTAAATTAAATTTAAGATTTTACCATTTTGAAATCCAAAACAGTTGACCTAAAAGTGGGAAAATAAAACTTTCTGAAGCCCGATATCCCGAAACCTCTGGAACTTGAAAATTGGACCCAGGGTCAGGGTTGAGGTTGACTCTGCCCTAGGTCAGAGTCAAGGTCAACTCTACCCTAGGTCATGGTTGAGGTTAACCTTGACCCAAGAGGTCAACTTTGACCCTGAGGTGATAGATTTTAAATTCTCAGGACCGGGTGCCAAAAAAAGGTTGGAAATGGATGGAGAGAGAAGCAAAACAGGGGGAAAAAGCCAGATCCATGCAAAGGCCTATTGAAGGTACTTGACATGACCCTAGACCACTTACTCAGAGGGCTAAATGTTCTTAACATGGAAGTGCTTCCATTTTAAGATGATACAACAATGTTTTCATCATTGGCTCTGATTCGGCTCTCAAATTCAAGGATGATATCACTACTCAAAATGTTCAAGTCGTTAAGCGTCTCAATGTCATCATTGGATCCTACATTAGTGATAAGTGAATCATGCTCATGAGGTCTATCATTTCTCTCTTGACTCACATCAGATGTAGGTGTGTATCAATGAATGACATCAATGTGTTTATCAATGATGATGTCCTCTTCCTCTGGTTCTGGAATAACTCCCCATTCATAGTCATTTGATTCTTCATCTGGGTCTCTGGGAAAGTGAAGAACGTGTGTAAAATCAGGATGGATTCCCCAAGAAGGATTACCTTTGGAGTCGAAGAAGAATCCATATTCATGGGAGTCTATCTCAAAATCGCTGGTGTATCCTAGATTTTCAGCTATTGTGATAGGTTCACCTTCTTCTTCTTGCTTGTCTTCAAGACCAGTTGGTTCTTGTGTTGCAACTGCCTCTTGTTTAGTAGTAGGTTCTTGTGTGTCTACTACATTAATTCATTTAGTTTCTTTTTCATTTTTAAGAAGGTCTAATATATTATGAGGTATGCATTCATAAGGAAAAATATCAGTTGTATCTGAATCATCATTGTTTGAGTGTTTAGGTTCTTCCTTTTGTCAAATATCTAGTTCTATTTGTTCTAGTATATGTGTAGAACTTCCACCGAGATGGAAAGACTTCTTGTGATACCCTAGTCCTGTAGTATCCTTGGTTGTTCTCCCACTGTGTTCAATGGGTTTTATAATGCCTTTGCCTCTTGTTCCTAGAGGTCCTTTTCCTGAATATCCCATTTTAGACATTAGCTTGTGACCTGGTCCATATGACTTTATAGGGATCTTTGGTGTTTTAGAGTCGCATTTTTGGATTGTCTGTGATTGAGATTCATCTTTGTACAACCATGCTAGTTTAGCCTCTAGTTCTTCATCTGACTCTTGTTTTGATACTTTCTCTATGACAAAACTCCCATCAAATATGAAATTGGATTCTTTAGATATCACTTTCATCTTTTCTAAAGGTTGTCCATAAGATTTTGGTGAAAGTGGGAGAGATGTGAGAGATAGGACTGGTTCCATTGTAAATTCCCCCATGTTGATATCTTTGATCTTAACTCCTTTTGATAGATCTTCTATTTTAGATGCAGAAACTATGTCTATTTATTTAGTAGGAGACTCTCTGTTGTGTGGAACAATTTTATCAACACTTTCCTTCAAAGCGTTGCAAGATGCTAATATGTCTACTGGTATAGTGACCTCTACTCCATCATAGGGAAATTTTAGACATTGATGGTATGTAGATGGAATAACTTGCATCTCATGTATCCAGGGCCTTCCCAAAATAATGTTATAAGCCAAGGGAAGATCTAGTACTTGACATGTGATATCTCTAATGACATGGCCTGTTCTGATGGGCAACACTATGACTCCTTTGGAATTTATTTCTTGTTTGTCATATGCTTTTATGGTTATCTTCTTTTTAGGATCAATAGCATCTTTTGACAATCCCAGTTGTGTAACCAATTTGTAGGAATAGATATTTAGACCAGTGCCTCCATCTATCAACACACGTTTAACATGACAGTTTTGGATTAAGACTTCAATAAGTAAGGGCTCGTTATGTGGGTGACTCAGCGAGTTGTCATCTTCTTCTAAAAAGGATATGTATCGAGGGGATGTTAGGTGACTCACCATTGTTTGGAATATGTCAAGATCAAGATCTTTAGGAACATTAGAGCCAGCTAGAGCAGGAGAAATGTGAAGCAACTCGAATATAGAGATTTTGGCATTGGTATGTTGCAGTTGCTAGATAATACTATAGGATATCTCTTTGGACTCTTTAGAATTGGAAGATATAGAAGTAGTCCTTTGTTTAGATGTAGAAGCTAGATTAAATGGGACCTTTGGGGCATTTGATGAACCTGGGTTTTGTCCTTGGAGATTTTCCTAAGCTTGAGATCGAGTAACTACATTAGTTGTTTGGTTATCTCTATCCTTTCTAACAATAGTGATGACATTGCAGTGTTCAGATAGGCATGGTTCTACCATCTTGATAACATCGTTGCTACCAAAGTAAGAGTAATTGACTTTGGCACCCATATTAGGTTTAGAAGATGAATCTCCTTGATTATGCTTTGGAAAAGGTTTCATGAATATTGTATGATATTTATGGTTGTCAATTACAATTTCTCCATCATCAATTTTGTCTTGAATGAGATATTTCAGACACATGCAATTGTTGGTTTTATGACCCTTGTTTCGATGGAAATCATAGAAATCGGTCTCTTTCCACCATTTAGGTTTGACTTCGGGATCATATGGTTTTATCTTAGGTAATGTGATGATATTATTTGCCAAGAGAGTTTTCATGGCCGATTACAAGGACTCACCTAGAGGAGTGAACTCGTGCTTTGGTTTTGTAACCCATGGTTTATAGTCATCATACTTTTTAGCAGTTTCTGTTGCTTTTGTTTCTAAAGCTTTCATGGCTTGGGTGCCAATGGTGAGATTACATGCTAGTGCTTTAGATTGAGCATTGATGTGATCAACAACGCCATTTGTGATGATGTTTTTGTTCTTATTCCAAATTTTGCCTTTATCTTTTTTGTTGGAACTAGAACCTAAATCATACTTGTTTTCTTTGTGAAATGACATGTCTCCCTTACGAACAAGCACATTTTTGATCTTTATGGCATTTCTACCATTTAATCAAAGGATGAATGATTTTTCATTTGCAAATGATAATTGAGTTCCAGAATTAGATTGTTGATAAAGATTTCTAGTTTCTCATTCTCTGGAATAGGTTGGGCATAGAGTGAAAACTTCTTCCTCTAGCGTTTGAGGAAGGTCAGGAAGGGTTCTCTTGAGTTTTGTTTCAGATTACAGATGTCGATGATGGTGACCGGATGTTGGATATTGTAGGAGTATTGTTGATAAAATAGTTTGATTATCTCCTCAAAGGTTTTGATGGTAGGTGGCATTTTAGAGAACTAGTTGATGGCTGCCCCTCCCAAAGATTGAGGGAAGAGACAAATTAAGTAGTAGGTTCATGCATAAACTCCATGGATAGAGTAAAAAATTCTCTAACATGATCTTGAGGATCATAATTTCCATCATATTTGTCATATTTGGGGAGCTCCACTCTTTTTGGGAAGGGTGGCATGTACAAATTACGATCGAATGCAAATGGACATAAGGCTTCCATAGAGAATTCTTTAGGTTATTTCTCCTTTTCTAGCTTGTTAAGTTTGATTTGCATGGCATGCATTTGTTTCTTCATAGCTGTTATAGGGGTTTCTTCCTCTTGCATGATGATATCGTCAACATTGAAGTTGGGAGGAAGTTTTTCTCCTTGTCTTGCCAATTCAAGGAAGTACATCTCTTTGTCTTCTTGTAAGAAGTGTCTCATCATTCTCCTAAAGAGGTCATCATCACAAAATCGTTCAATTTCTGATGGTGTGGCTTCTTGATTTGCACCATGATTAGATTGGTGGCCTTGAGACATATTGACATTTTGATTTTCCTCTAGGATTGAATGAGGAGGATTAGAGAAACCTTGTCTTAGATGTAGATTTCCCAAGGCATCTTCTTCGTAATGAGTGGTATCATAGGGTTGATAAATGGTCTAAACAATCAAAGAAGATGATGCTGACATTTTAGGTTCTTCTCTTGGTTTTCTATGTGAGGAAGCTCTAGTTTCCACCATTAAATTTCGGTGAATCGGAAGAGCAAGATAAGACAATTAATAAATGATATGATTTAGGAAAAATTGAATGACGCAACCTTGTCAAGATTTGGTAAGAATAATGATTGGACGTAAGTGTAGGATATTGTGCCCTGGATGTATGGGTAGATGCCCAAGAGATGATGAACACGAGCTCACAACACTTAGCCATTTTGAGGATAAATTTTGAGATTATGTTGACAAGGTTTTGACACAAGATGAGATGATTTTTAGATCAAGAATCGGAAGACAAAATCAAAGTAAAAGAATCACTTTGAGAAAATGAGTTGAATGCTCTATTGGCTTTGTTCTGTTCCTAACACAGGGAATTTCTAACAGAATCTGATTAATGACTGCAAATGATTGAATTTTGACAAAAATAGGGATTTTCTGACAATTTTGGGTCAACTCTCATACAACTTTATCCAGGCTCATACGACATAGAATCAAGGTTGGCACGATAATTGTAGAGACTCGTACGACAAATGACTCCATGATATATATTTTTCTTTGGTTTGCTGACAAGACTCGTATGACACAAGATTGGTTCCCATACGAGTTTCTAGGGGTTTTGATATGACAATTGAAATTTTTAGCAAAACTCGCACGACAATTGTAATTTAAGGATGACAGTTTATACTAGAAAAGGATTTTCTTTCAGATTTTCAAAATTTTTCTATTGTTTGGTATTTTTGGTATCAGATTGTTTGCAAATTTCTCTATTCTTGGTTTTGAAAATCTGTATATTGGATTGTCTCAAGTTGTTTAACATAGCAATAGGCTCACAATCACAGAAAATAGAGGGAACTAACTCAATGATTCAATCAAACGTATCTTACCCTAGCTAGGAGAAGAGATGTATTACTTGCTCATTGACTTAGGAACACACTCATGGACTCCTCAGAATATGGTGGTCCAACAACACGTAATGGATGTTGAAGCCCATATTAGCTGAGTTCAAGCATCGAAGAGGGCTCAATATGATGAGTTTCTTGGGGTGATTACTATTCACCTCGCACAAGCACTAAAAATACTTTGGGGGTGGATCAATGGCAAACTAGCTTAGGATTTTAATCAAGGCATCCATTCACAACTGTCCCCCATAGTCCTGCAAGCAGGATTTAGGCTGTTAACCCTATGAGCACTCTAATTAGTGTAGTCTCGCAAGCAAGATTTAAGTGGCTCCGCTCTACACAAAATCAAAGTGTGTTCATGGCACGAGGCTAAGGAACAAATACAACTATGTCTTCTAAGGCTTTAACCTCAAGGAAGCATCAAATTTTATAGTGGGGTGGAAGAGTCGGCGTAAGACTTGTCCCCACTTGGGTCATTCCCAGGAGCTTTTTACCTTTTGGGCAAGCCCTCTAAAGGTTTAAAGCAAATGTGAGGTTGGGGACCATAGGATCTAGGTTTTTGATTCTCTGAAAGAGAAGAGAATAATCCCCTAACCTTGTCCTTTTCCCTATCCAAGACATGTCACACAGATAAATCCATATACAATACGCAAACTAGTACCAAGGAAGACACCTTCTAGATTTTTTATTCTCCTAAGAAGGAGAAGAGCATAATCCCCTTAGTATTTTCCTCAATAGCAATAGATGCGTGTACCTATTTAGCTAAGTGCCTATGAAAATGAAATGAAATTTAAGCAAATAAAATATTTTCTCGTAGACGATTTAGGCAACTTGCAAAACCACCTGTCAATAATTTGGTTGATTGAGCTATCTTTGACCAACGTTTTCTAAAAAATGGGGTTATCTGCAAAAGATGGGCTTAGAAGTCAAGACAAGAAGAGGTCAAAAGGATGTGTTTTTATGCTTAGTCTTCATCTCTCATCCTAAACAGATGTGTTAGGCTATCAAAATAATCAGAAACCAACAAGCGTCAATTGTTAGGGTTAGCTATCAATCAAAATTTGAAATCCAAATCTGAAAGACTGCTCAAAATTCTAATACAGCAATGCAATATTGGAATCAAAACTCATAAGAGAATATACTACTTCCCATACGACAGTACAAAAATGATATGACAATGGGTTCCTGCACACACAACACTTTAACATTCAAACAATAATGCCCATACAACCGACATGACACTTCAAATTGTCATATGTTGTACGATAGACAAAGTATTCTGATACGACAATCAACAAATGTGGTACGAGATTATACGGAACAAAAAATAAAAATCAAAGCTTTGAAAGAAGAGTGTCAAAAAAATTGTAAGATCAAAATGGAAACCCATTGCAGGGCCCCACGATGGGTGCCATAAATCTGTGTGTGAAAATTATACCTAGCTGGAGATACAACACTTCAGTACAACATTAGAGGTTAGCAAATCCAAAAATTTGCAAATAAACAAACTATTATTAACTAGGCAATTTATTGCCTTCTAGTAAGTGTGAGTATGGTATTCTCAGAATTAGACCAAGATCAATGACAATGCAACACCTAAACGAAGGATTTAATGATGAAAGATGAATGTAGATTAATCTATTTTTATTTTTTTTTAATGCAATATGTATGAAAAACTGTATGAGAATTGATTTAAAAACTGATTTGAAATGGATGCAAATCTAATCTATCAATGATATGGAATTGCTATGAAAAATGAATGAAAAGAAGAATCCAAGAAATAGCACAATCTCACAAATCGCCAGATCGCACAAGCCAGATTGTCCAAATTCGCAGGTTGAAAGATCATTTGTGAAGGATTGAGCCTCGTTTATATAAAAATCCAAGGTTTGAGAACGCATGGAAAAAAGCCAAAAATCTCTCCCTGATCAACTCAGATTGATTGCTAAGTTATCATAAAATCAGAAAGAGTTAACTCATAAAATCATGCAAAATAACTTTTTAACTCAAATCAGGAGTTCAGATCACTTTTTCAACTCACAATCACATGTTGAGTTCGAAAAGTTAACAAATTGAATTGATTTGTTCATTTAGAGTTTAACTACTTTTCTGAATGTGCATGGAAAATTATGAATTTATTTAATATTCCAAGTGATTTATTCTCAACTTAACTGATTTTTTACTAAAATTAACCGATTTATGGGTTAATCAATTATTTAATCAAACTTTATCCAAAATTAAATCATTAAATTTGACAACTTGATTTAATCAATTAAATAAATGTTCAATTGATTATTTTTAGCAAATTTGATTTATTGTCAAATAAAAACAATATTAATTAGGAATAAATGTAATTAAATCTAATTAAATGATTAAGTGGCAGAATTAAATTCAATTAATCAAATATTCAGCATATTTAATTAATTAACTTTAGGATAAATAAAATAATATCATTTATCACCAAATAATATTTAGTTAAAGATAATTTGGATAAATTAGGAATATTCAAGAATATTCCCCAATGCATAATTAAGATAGAATCGATTAGGGTTTTGATAATTTGATGTGCAGATGTACCTTAGGTTAGGACTTTTATGTCAATTTTGATCAATTTGTTGATGTAGGAGGTCAGTGGTGCTATAGCCCATTTTTGGGGTATTACAAATGGTAGGGTTATGGCTACAATTAGGGTGAACAGTTTAAAGTTAGGAGTAATATTATGTTAATTGTTACAATTATATTTAGGGTTAGGGGTAGGGTGAGGGTGAGGGCGAGAGTTAGGAGTAGGTGAGATTAATATTAAAGTGATAATTAGTATTATTGTGTTAACAATTACAATTAAAGTTATGATTAAGGTTAGGGTTATAATTATGGTTAGGGGTTAGGATGAGGGTTAGTTTATTTGGGTTCATATTAGGGTACATGGATATGATTAAGGTTGGAGGGAAGGTTACGATATTAAATTTTACAATTAGAGTTTAAGGTTGAGGTTAGGATTACAGTTAGAGTTAAGATATAGGTTATGGTTTAAAGTTATGGTTAGAATTATGGTTAGTTTTAGAACTCTCTCTCTCTCTCTCTACCCCTCTCTCTCTCTCTCTCTCTCTCTCTCTCTCTCTCTCTCTCTCTCTCTCTCTCTCTCTCTCTCTCTCTCTCTCTCTCTCTCTCCATTCAAAACATCTCTTTTTGGGTTCATATTAGGCTACACGGATAAGGTTAAGGTTAGAGGGAAGGTTAGGATAAAGTTTATAATTAAAGGTTAAGGTTAGGGTTAGGGTTAGTGTTAATACTTTGGTTATGGTTAGGGTTATGGTTTAAAGTTATGGTTAGAATTATGGCCAGTTTTAGAATTCTCTCTCTCTCTCTCTCTCTCTCTCTCTCTCTCTCTCTATATATATATATATATATATATATATATATATATATATATATATATATATATATATATATATATATATATACCTCGTAATAATCTTCTCTCTCACTCTCTCCCCTCCCTCATCTCACCAACATATCCCCCTCTCTTTCCACTCCTATCTCTAAGATTTCCCTCTATTGAAAACATCTCTCTCTCTCCCCTCTCCTATCCCTTCCCAATCTCTCTATATATTCACCCTAATCACCCTCTCTCTCTCTCTCTCTCAAAGTTAATCAAACATGAATTGTAATATCTAATATATTAGATAAATAATAAGTGTTATCAAATAGTAAATTGACATTTATATTTTTTATTATTTTTTAATATTAATTATATTATTAATATAATTTTTAATATATTTGTATATTAGGTTTAGGGTTAAGGTTCCATTTAGTTTAGTGGTAGGGTTACTATTTGAATTTGTATTGAGATAAGGTTCAAAGTGGTTTTGTGTTAGGGTTCATATTTGATTTGATTAAGGTTAGTGGCAAGGTTAAATTCAAGATTTATTGTTTAGTTAGGTTTATGATTATGGTTTAGTTTGGTTTGAAAAGGGATGTGATGAGAGATGACATGCAGGGTTTAGAGTTAGGATTAGTATTGTACTTATTAGTATTAGAGTTACGATTAGATTTAGTGATGTAATGTAGGTATTAGAGTTGGGATTATGATCATACTTAGTAAAAGATATATGTTTACAATTAGAATGAATATTATTGAGATAATGGTTGTACACTTAGAATGAATTTCATCATTTGAATTATGATTATGCTTAGAATTAGCATATGGGTTTTATGAAATGTGAGCAAAACCATTTTAACAACCATAAGAAATTTAAAAAAATTAAGTAACCATGTTGCATTGTAATTTGGAACTTTACATGTTACTTATAGTGGAATAGTATATTAATGTGTGAAACATTTTTTTATTCAAATTAATGAAAATATGGGTATCGAAACATGATATGATTATGATTATTCATACACATTGAAGCAAAAGTGAACATAATTTCCAAATATTACATACTAATTTATTGGCTAAGGATAATTTAGCACAATTTTTACATAAAATAGGAGAATAGTCAATAATGTATTTCTCAATAGCAATTTGAAAATACATCATTAGAGGACATCATTGATTTTCAAGACACGTGGGTCTGATTTCTTCTTCTTTTCTATTGGAAAGTTATTTCCCACTTTTCAATTTTTCCGTTTGATTTTTTTCCATTTGTTCTTGTTGACTTCCACGACTCTTTCTTCGATATTGTCTTTGGTATTCTCGGTGATATTCTCTTCTTGCCTCCTCTGATTCAAATTCAACCTTGGTCTCACCATAGCTAGTACTAAAGAACACTAAAGTTAGTAACCTAAATAGGCATAACCTAAATACATATTATACATGAACACACAAACGTATAATAACAAATTAGATTAGAAAAACAATTATAGTAAATAAATTATAATAATTATAAAAACATGGAGAGAATGAGAGCCATAAAAACATGGAGACAATATATATATTATCTAAATCTAATATTAAAATTACTAATTCTAATATTTAAAACAAATTATCTAATTCTAATATTAAAATTATTAATTCTAATATTTAAAACAAATTATCTAATTCTAATATTAAAATTACTAAATCTAATATTTAAAACAAATTATCTAAATCTAATATTTAAAACAAATTATCTAAATCTAATATTTTAAACAATTTATCTAAATCTAATAAATCTAATATTTAAAACAAATTATCTAAATCTAATTAAAGATTAAAAACCATTAAAGATGACTATATTGAAATGTTGAAAATCATGGCAGCATTGCCATCCATATAGATCCATTACTAAAGCAATTTTCAAATTTACTAAACTAAATTATTAATTAATATGGTGGCATAGCCCTCCATATTTTAAATATTTTTTGAAACATTAGTACATGCATTATATTAAATTGAACAAATTTAAATAATTTAAAATAACATATAACAAAAATTTGAATATTTTACTACATGCATTATATTAGTACATACCTTATAATACTACATGCATTACATTAAATTAAATTTTTTTTTTTTTAAATAACATTAAAAAAAATTGAATAATTTACTAATAAAAATAATTACAAAATAAAATCAATATTAAAACTATATTAAAAAGTATATAAAAACTATATTAAAAAAAACTAAATATTAAAACAAAAACCTCACCTTGATATGTGGTTGTTGCTTTCTCTTCAAATGGGCCTTCTCTTCCAAATTACCAAGCTCTCTAACTCTATATGAAAAAAGAACAAAATGTCTCCAATCTCTTGAAGCTCTCACCTGCAAAACAACAAATCAAATGACCAGAATGAAATGAGGAGACAATCTTTTATAAATCTAGAGTGTCTCCTTATATTCCCAAAAGGTGCCTCTTGAAATTCCTTCTCTCCAAATTCCTTTACAAAAAAACCTAAAACCCCCCCAAAAGCCCGTAATTGGGCATGTGAATTAAAAAAAATTGCATGCCCATAAAGGGTGTTTTGATTTTATTTTAAAAAAATTAAATTAGGCCAAATGGTCATTTGCAAAAAATAAAATAAAAATTTAAAAATATTGATTAGGGATGAGGCCACCACCTCCTGTCCCCCTTCCTTTTAATGGTAGGCGGCAACAACCTGCCTGCCGACAGTGTACGCTGCACAACGGGGGTTGTTGTCCCCGCTACGTGGGAGCTGCCTAACTGGCAAGGCCCATGGGTTTCCCTGATGGCATGGGGAACTCCCCAGCCGCGGGGATCTCATGGTCGGTCCCTCCGCGACCCCCCCATCCCCCACGTGGGGTATTTTTAAAAAAAAAAAAAATTTAAATGGTCACATGTGTGATCGTATTGTTTGAGTTTTTTTTGTCTAAAATGAAATATTTTTATTTTATTTTTAAATTAATTTTAAGTGTAACTGACCTTAAATCTTTTTCATGTACACAAATTATTCTGGGAATATGCCCGTGTTGGTATCCTCACTTGTGCTACGACTGTATAGGATGCCTCTTGGCATAAATATTAAATTGTTTAATGCAATTGCTAGACATTCTTTATTATGTACACAGATTGGATAAATTAATTGTGGTTGTAGGGAACACCTCTCAGCATAACAATTTCACACAAGAAGGTGAGGATTGATAAGATTCAACTTAATTTCCTCAAAAACCTCTAAGCTTTTTTTGTTTTGATGTGAAATGTAAAAGTACTAAATAATTAACTATAAAATGAAGTTTATATTTTCAAGTTTGGTTGATTTCATCTAGGTTTTAATGGGAAAATAAACTATACTAGTATCTTATTCACTAAAAAAGTCTTGAAATATGTAACCTCTTTTAATAACAACCTAAGAACTGGTTGAATAGTTAATCGACATCATTGATTACAATAATGAAACCTACTACTTACCAACAATTGTAGTCTTCTTACAAATCTTTAACAAAACAAAAATATCCTCAACATTAAAATTATTTCAATCTCTGAACAAAAATTATCAATTAAATATCCATACAACAAATGTGCAATGAACACCTCAATAATTATTGATTATATTGATCAAAATAATTTATTGTATTGCATTGCATGAGACAACAACACTATGACATGTTATTCATATATGCCACAATTGAACGATATGTCGTCATCACCAAGAAAATATACAATACTCTTTTTGAACTTAAGAAGATTCCCAAAAGAAGTGACCTACTCATCCAAAGTTAAAAAATGAGATTCATAACCCTTTATTATAGATATAAAAGTCCCTTAAATAGAAAAGTGAATACGTGGGCTCTGGGATGAAGTCACATAAATCATTTGATTTTTAGCATTTACATTTTACTATTCACATAATGTTAGAAACAAGTGGGATTGAGCCCATTAGAAGATATGATATCCTTTTTGAAGCAAACATGAAGATGTTATTTAAGTCATTAGAGAAGACTAAGGTTGATGCTAACAATGCGACATAGTTAAAAATGGACCATAATTGTTAAACTGTTGGGGAACAGCTTAAGATTTTAAAATCATATCAATTGTATGGTGATTGTAGAATTCTAATGACTGATTGAAATTAACAAATTTGCATCTCTCAAGTGCACTTTTTCAAGTATATTACACTATACACATATAGAAATTGATTTAGTATGGCCATATAATCCATTGATTCACCTTCATTCATTCGAATGCACTCTTTAGGTCTTAACTTCCAATTTGGTTGGTTCATTAACAATAGAAAAAAGGGTTGCCCACCCTTTAGATGTTGCTTTTCCCCCATGCATTTATGGTATGTATGGTAGGAATACAATTGGATGTTTAGCCCTCTTGATACTTGCCTTTGATTAATGAACTAGGGGACATGATTGTGTCATGTATTTCCAAGGCTTGGAGGTAGCTTAAAACCAAAGTAGAAGAGAAAGACAAATATTCAAAACCCTAGATTTGGTGATTGAAATTCATTGGCCCTTCTTGAAGCACCTATCAGCTTTTCACAAATAAAAGGAATGATGTTTGGCCAAACCCTACTAATTAAAATTCTCAACCCTCCCTATTGGGTGGGGGCTTAAGTGCTCACTTGAAGTTCATGGAAGAGTTTATAATGAAATATCTCAACTCAATGATGAATTAATAGTTCCGCTCCTCTATATACTTATCACTTATCAATATCTTTGTTACCTCCAAAAATCTAATCATACCAAATTCAAGCCTCAAAATCTTGTCAAAATAAGAATTTAATACATATAAGTTCACCTTTTGGCCCTCAAAAAATTGGCCTAAACATTGGAGGAAGGATTTTACTAAAATCAAATCTCCGTACTATACATGTTTTTATTTTGTCCCTCATCTATCAAAATAGGAGGTATTTGAATTATCTCCAACTCCTCAAAATTATTAAACCCCCTCTTCAAAATAGCATGAAAATCACCATGGGAGGAGAAGATATCTTCTAATAAATCATATATTATAACAACCTGAGAAGTGATGCTATATCCTAAAATATATTAGAAACTTGTAAACCTTAAGGTAATTATTATAAATGTTATCCCTAGAATTCATGTGATGAATGAAAGCATTACAAATTATTTCTTCTATTCACATGGTTTGCAAATGTATTCATTAGGCTATTGTAACCATCCCATGCATTTTCAACATGGCCAAGGAGACACTTGATAACATGTACCCCAACATGTTATTAATCAAGTCTTTAATTTTTTTACTTCCTTCTTCACTTTCTTTCTTTTCAACCACTTTTCTCCTTTTGAATTCAACTTCCATCTCCTAGGTTGAATAATTTGATGCAAATATCTAGGAGGTGGAAGGAATAGAGGCAATACTATGTGAGGAAGGTAAGGGTTGGTTGTTTTGGAATGGGTTGATGAATTGAATTATTATCTTTTTCTAACAACTTTGTATTTTCTTTTTGTGTCATGTCAAAATCATCTTGAAGATTTTTGACTGGTGCTTTACTAAGCATTGTTGTATTGATTTTCTAGTTTTGTAGTCTAGGGTGTAGATATAACCCCTAATCTACAAACATTAAGATTTATAGTGAGTTATCCCACTTTCCTTGTGACTTGGGGCCTTTTCTCATCTAGATACATTGACCATATTTTAAGTCCATCATATTCAACAATATTGGTAAAACATAATTCTCTCTTCTAATGGTGTCTATAACAACACTTGAGGAAATATCTCATCCTTCTAATAGCAAGCACCCATTGTCCCTAACAATTTTGTTTGGCTTCCTTGGGAGACATCTTGGATATATTAAAATTTATTTCATCCACTAATTTTTCTCCATGATCACATGATTCCTCCTTTGATGTCATTTTCATCCTCTCTCTTAGCAATTTAACATATTACTTATTTTTGTTCTTGAGCACAAAATCTATAAAATCCCTTATATCGAACAATTTTTTCATATGACGTGAAAGTAGAATACACAAATTCCCTAACATCATTGAGAATATCTCCACCTGTCTCAAAATTTATTATTGTTCTATCTTGAGGTCAAGCCTCGACCATTACTCTAGGAGGATAGCCTAGAGTTTTCTTTATTTCTTTGATGTTAGGCACATCTTCATTAGGATACTTAGCCAAAGGTTAAGGGGTAATTTATTGTAGAGGCACCACCATTTGTGGATATTGTAGTGGATCTCCTTGGGAAGTGGGATAAGGCTTTTCCATTGATAATCTTGGAAGATTACCTACAATATTATCAACATTGTTGATCATGACCTAGATTAGAGAATACACCTTAGTTCTCATAAATGACTTATTTACCAAAGATTTCTCCTAGAACAAATATCACCAAGCTTCTTCTAAAATTTAGTTGTAGTCTTTTCTTCATGGACATTTAGGAGCATAGAATCAACTAGAGAGAGTTTTATCAAACACTTGGATTTTAATCCATTATATCCCCTACATCTTGAGCTTTAGTTTAGGATTTCATCGAAGAAAATGTAGCCCATAGAAATCCAACTATGAGCATGTCCTCCATTTTGAGTTTCCACAACTCAAAATCGACACCAATAAAACTTCTCCATGTCTCTATTCTAGTCGATGTGCTTTCCATCTAAAAACTAAAACAAGGTTATGCAATATCATCCTCTATATAACTCTCACTGAAATTAGATTAGCACAAAAAACCCTTCTACCCAACAATAATAACAAAGTTGACAAGGCTTGGATACCAATTGAAAGGAAGCAAAGTGCAGAATAAAGCTTCCATATGTTAAATCTAATATGAGAGATGATGTAAAAATTTCTTACAAACCCTTTAACTAATATAGATTAGATAAACAAATACAAATTTCACATTTAAACAAATAAATGCATAGCACCAAAATTATGTGGGAAACCCCTTTTGAGAAAAAAACCCACACTCCAAAAGATAGAGCTCAATTGTATTATCAAAAACAAGTTACAATAGAATGCACAAAGCCAATGCTCTTTAGGAATAATTACAGCAACAAATAACTTTATATAATTCAACCTAATCATATAAATGCACTAAGACACCAAACATTTATAGAGCTCAACACATGAGTGGAAAACACCCATGGTTTCCAAAACCAACTCACACAAAAGGTAAGAAGTGTAAAAAATAAAAAAAAACTACCATTTCCATGACACATCACACACACCAACTTTCCAAAGCACTAACTAATGACTTGCCCATAAGGGTCATGTTGTCATATGCATTGCACCTGTTAGGCCCAAAGAAGACAAGCAAAACTAAGAGGGGGGGGGGGTGGGGGGGGGGGGGTGAATCAATTGTACTTCACTTAAAACTTTAACACACTTAATCCAATTAATGATATGAAAGATAAATAATAATGCAAGATCCACAACACATAACTCAGAACACCATATTTTTTCTCGAGGAAACCTAGTTAAGGGAAAACCTCGGTGGGAGTCAAACCCACAAGATAAATGTACTCTAATAAGCAAGTGAAAAAAGAAGAAGAATGCACATGCATTCACAAGCCCACTACCTAGACAACACTTCTCACAATACAATAACAATGATATGACCCTCAGTCGGGTTCGTCGATCAATCTCTGATCATAATTCACTACAGTAGACAAACTCTCCAATACAACCGAACTAACTTACAACATCTCCAATGCCAATACAGTTCCAATGAAGTACAATTTCTACCTCAGTCATAGAATGTATACATTAGCTCTCATCTCTTCTCATCTACATTCACAATCACAAATGATTTCCCATTTATATATATTATAATGAATAATCAACAACAAGGTCAACTGAGACCCATAAGAATAAATTATATGAACATTATGCCCAAACTACAATGTGATCCCAATAAAGTTGGCCAAGACTTAGATAGGACCCAAAAAATCATCCTCAAACATGCAACATCTTCGCCAAACCTGCACCATAAATCACAACATGTTACTCCACCAAGTCAACTAGGAACTAAATGAAGAAACACCAACACACTAGAAAATCACCAAATGCGATCACCACAACCAATTTGAACCACCAACACTATCATAACATGATCTAAGAACACCATCAAGCAACACGAATAACTTCCCAAACCTTCGCATCATCTCAACCTCAAAACCCAAATTCATCTTTGTACTAATCATAAAAAATACTAAACACCAAACTCTATCACACTAAAAGGATAAATTTTCAAACTCTAAATCATGAACAAAACCAATTGAGGAAAATAGTTAGTCCCAAATTTATCACCAGCTTCACATCAACTAAATTAACTAATTGTTCCATACTGAAGCAAAAACTTAACCTCTGACATAACTTGAACAACTAGAACACTGAAATACAGGCAATTGATAAATCAATCATAGCTCACTCAAAATGTCATACAAACCTCTTTAAGTTGAGCAGAATCAACTACAGAGATATTTGAAACATCATCTAGAACTGTAGCAAAAGATCTTCAACATATCAGCTGGACGACTGAAACCATCTATAGTGAACACCCTATCTGCAAAATAATAGTATATTGACATCAATCATAAAACACTAATGTTAGCACACATAGTCAAGGTCTAATCAACAATCTTTGACATGCTCACCAATCTTCCAACAATCTCCCCCTTTGGAATTGATGGCAACATATGAAATGAAAAACTGATCAATGCATAAAGACATCAAGAGACAATATATCCACCTAATCACTCTGAATATCCAGCTTCAAAACTCTCAACACAATCTCTCCCCAACACAATCTTTCATGATTATCCTATTTTTTACACAATCTGCCCCCCTTGGACATCAATGGTAAAGGGCTAAAGACATCAAAAGAGATGAAATTTCTTCAAAAGGATGATGTAAAATTTGCAATGTTAATCCACAAGATCCATAAGACTGCTCCCCCTAAGGAGTAGTCCCCAACTCATCAATCCAAAGAATGATACTCTGATAATGTTCTAGATTAATGCCATCCCTAGCATCATTAGCTCTTATCAGGGGGGCTATAACCCCGATCTTATCTCTGAGATACTCAAATGTATCCTTTGGTAAAGGCTTTGTAAAGATATCAACAATTTGTTCCTTAGTAGATACATACTCCAATTTTACTTTATTTTCACTAACTTTTTCCCTTAAGAAATGATACTTAATAGAAATATGCTTTATCTTTGAATGTTGCACAAGGTTCCTTGAAATATTTATAGAACTTGAGTTATCATAGTAAATAACAATAGGTTCATCAATGTTTATCCTTAAATCCTTCAACATTTGCTTCATCCAAATAACTTGAGTGCAATTGATAGTAACAACAACATACTCAGCTTCAACAATGGATTGAGAAATATAATCATGTTTCTTACTAGCCCAAGAGATTAGTCTCTTACCCTAGAAGAATGCACCACTACTTGTAATTTTCCTATCATCCACATTACCTACCCAATCAATGTCTATATATGCATAAAGCATGTCATTATCCTTACCAAACCATAAGCCATATTCAATTATTCCCTTCAAGTATCTGAATATTCTTTTAACAAAAACATGTGATTCCTTTGGATTTTCTTGAAATCTTTCCACAACACAAATAACATTCATTATATCAGGTCTAGTCTGAGTCAAGTATATCAATCCAATGATCATTGATCTGTAACTTGTTTGATTTGTTCAAGGGGATTCATCATCCTTAGTTAATTTGCAACTAGTAATCATAGGAGTCCCAACTGGCTTTGAATCTTCCATACCAAATTTCTTCAACAATTCTCTAACATACTTGGACCGTGTAATGAAAATTCCCTTATCTAACTGTGTAATTTGTAATCCAAGAAAGAATTTCATCTCACCTATCATAGACATCTCAAATTATTTTTGCATTTCATCAGCAAAACCTCTACTCAATTCAACATCACCACCAAATATGATATCATCAACAAAGACTTCAGCAATCAAGATATTATCATCAACTATTTTGAAATATAAGTTACTATCAACAATACCTTTACTGAATCCAATTTTTGTGAAGTATCTGTCTAATATGGCATACCAGGCTCTAGGTCTTGCTTCAGTTCATACAATACTTTATTTAATTTACAAACCATATCTTCTTCATCGGTTAGTGGAAATCTATTAGGTTGTTCAATGTAAACATCTTCCTCTAACTCACCATTCAAGAATGCAAACTTAACATCCATTTGATATGATTTGAAATTTCTGTAAGATGCATATGCAAGAAGTAATCTAACAGCTTCAAGTCTATCTATAGGGGAAAAGGTCTCTTGAAAATCAATACCTTCTATTTGGGAGTATCCTTTGCATACCATTATAGCTTTGTTCCAAATCACCTTTCCATCTTCATTTAGCTTGTTTCTGAATACCCATTTAGTTCCAATAACATTCTTGTTCATAGGTCTGGAAACAAGAATCCAAGTCTTGTTATTCTCAATTTGATCAAGCTCTTTTTCATCACTCTCACACAACTTTTATCATTACATGCTTCATTTACATCTTTAGGCTCAAATTCAGATAACAAACATGTTTCATCTCTAGCAATTCTTCCTCTAGTTTGAACACCTCTATTCTTATCACCAATAATAACATCTTCAGAATGATTAATTCTAACATACTGCGGAGTCTTCAAAGTAGGATTTGTAACCGGCCCTTCGGTCTCAATTTCTTCCTCATTAGCCATCGATTCAACTTGTTCTACTAGACCATTCTAATCCTGAATCTGATTTTCCTCTTTAGCTATGTCATACCTACAAGCTCTTTATGATCTCTGCATATTATCATCCACTCTGACATTTTCACATTCAACAATATTCGCCAGTCTAAGGTTATAACATTTATATGCTTTTCTCTTAGTAGAATATCCAAGAAATATCCCTTCATCACTTCTAAGATCAAACTTTCCAATATTCTCATCTCTCTTAATATAACATTTGCTTCCAAAAATTCCAAAATACTTCACTATAGAAATGTGACCATACCAAAGTTCATAAGGAGTCTTACCGGGTCCTTTCTTTATTTGCACTTGATTCAAGGTGTAACTGCAGTTCTCACCACTTCTCTCCAGTAGATCTGTGGAACATTTCCTTCAATCATCATGGTTCTAGCTGTATCTATAATATTTATGTTCCTTCGCTTTGCAACACCATTTTTTTGTGGGGTCTGTGAAGTAGAAACATGCCTCTTTATCCCATGTTCTTCACAAAAAGAATGAAACTCATTGGATGTGAATTCTTCACCTCTGTTCGATCTTAGGCATTTCAATCTCTATCCAGACTCTATCTCATCCATCATGTTGAATATCTAAAACTTCTAAAAGGCTTCTGATTTCTCTCTAAAAAATGTAGCCCACATCATTCTTGAATAATCATCAATGAATAACATGAAGTGTCTATCTCCATAATAGTCTTTAGGGACAACTTTAAGAAAACCCCCTTCCAAAAAAGATATAAAATTTTGGCAAATATTTCATTTTTTTCTATTGGCGAATCTCTCATTTTTATGCAAAAAAATATTATTTTTATTGGCGATTTTTTTCTAACTAATTTTTTTTTGTAGAAAATATTGGCGAATCTCAAACAATAATAGGGCATCCATTAGTCATTATGGAAAATACCTACATTAAAAAACAAAAAAGAATTCTTGTAAAAAATTATTAGGTTATATGTGGTAATATTTGTTATCTTTAGTTGGTACTATTTATTTAAAATATAACCTAATAATGCTCATTGTATTGTGTGAGATAAATGTACTGACATTTTTTAATTCTAATGGGATCCAAATTTCTTCAAAACTGCTGATTTCCATTGAGATCAACAATCCAAAGGGAATTTTAATCACCATAAGCATTACAAATCAAATAGGAACACTTTCATTAAACATAATTAGGATCATTAGGTTATATTTTATAACAACAATGGCAACTAAATATTCGTCACATAATCCTAAAGTATCTAATAATTATGATATATTATTGGTGAATTATTTTAAATTTCTATAATAACTTATAAAATTTAGGTGACTTGAATCTAATCATGTATTGAATATTGTGGTGAATCTTTAAGGTCAATTTTTTAATTAAATAAATTCTTTGGCGATTTAAATATTTCCAAAAAAATTGATAAAAATGTGGCGATTTAGGTTACCTCAAATCTTGAATTATTAGCCAAATTCAAATTCTCAAATTTCAAAAAATAGCCAATTGGCAAATATTAGCCACTAAAAAATACTATGATAGCCTTTTTTCTTAGTAGGATCACACAAATATGCATGCTCCAAATCTAGAAATCCATTTGAAGTGTATGTCTTACTCTTAAAAGTAGATCTAGTTAGCTTTCCTAACTGACATTCTTTGTACATATTGTTAGGCTTCATCAAATTAGGAAAATCTCTTACATCATTAGTAATGATGACCTTCACCATATTATCAAAGTTTATATGACACAATATTCTATGCCACAACCAACTATCATCAATCTTAGCAACTAATCATTTATTCTCAATAGTTCTAAAAAAAAATAGATTACATGTAGTCTATGTACCACATGTAATTAGATTCCTAGTGCTTCCAATGATTTTGCATATTCCTTCCATGAATTCCAATCGGTAGCCCTTATCCAGTAGTTGTCCAACACTCAACAAGTTATGTTTTAAGCCTTCAACATATGGGACATCATCAATATTATTTTTACCATCAAGAGTAATATATAAGATCCTTTTCCTTTAACCAAATAGGGAATGTTGTTACCAAATATAACAACACCACCATCATAATCTTCAAGCTTCACAAAATTATTTCTATCACCAACCATATGATGTGAACATCCACTATCAATAACCTATTCATCTCTTTTAACAACATGCAAAACCAAGGCTTGTCTTCAGGATTATCTTCTTTAATAGTAATAAACACAATATCTTCTTCACTAGCATGAGATTCATCATTAGTCACACCTTCTTTAGTAGAATTAAAACTTCTATGTCCCTTAGGGTGAAATTTATTAGATCTGAACTTAGGTTCTTTAGAGACTTTATTTGGACATCTAGATGCAATATGACCAATCTTATTATAAGAAAAACATTACAAAGGCAACTTTCCTTCATACTTACTGGAGCCTTTAGGTAGCATTTTTGCAATCAAGGCTTCAAGTTCATCAATCTTTCTTTCCTCTTCCATGATCTCTTCCTATTGCTTGGCATAGTTGTTGTCTTTTGTCATCTTAGAAGAACTCTCTTCCTTATCACGCTTAGTCACACTAGCTTTGAATGTAGTTTCAACCTTCAAAATTTCCTTACCAAGAGCTTTCATCTCATAAGCACATAGTCTACCAGTCAAGGCTTCTCTTGAAATGTCTTTCACAGTTCTAACTTCTTCAATAGCAATAACCTTCTCATAGTAAGATGAAGGCAATGATCTCAGAATTTTGTATACAACTTCATCTTCTTCCAGGGTACCACCTGAAGACATTGTTTTGTCACTTTCACGCTTGATTCCTCCTCTTCTAAAACCATGAATCTCAAATATCTGGTTATGGAAGCTTCATTAAGAATAGATGATCTTGAGTTCATTGATATATTTGAAAAGTTTTCTTCCTCCAAAATTCTCATGAGTGACAAATTTATGGCAAAACTACAAGGGAAAGCGAGCAAATCACATGCCTTTGCTAGAATCATACTCATGATCTAATCCAAATATTCTTCATCTTCTAAATCTTCTCATCATTCCTCACATTCTAAGTCTTATCATGACTCTTATAAACATTACTCGCATTCTTCATCTTCCAAATCTTATCATGACTCTTCTAGACACCATTTGAATTCTTCATCTTCCAAGTCTCGCCATGATTCTTCTAGACATTATTCATATTCTTCATTATCTAAGTCTTCTTCCTCCACTAGGTCTTCACTTTCCTCTTCTACTTCTCCCAAGAGTCTTACTCCTTGTCTCAAGGCATACCATGATGAGCAATATGATAGCCCTTGTGATACCTGTGATGCCTCTATTCCTAAGAGTCCTCCTCGTCGTGTGCTCAGGCTTACTAAAGGATCATCCTATTGGGTAGATCGTGATGGTAATCCATATGATTCTGATTTTGAAAAAGACTTTGATGATTTTTGTGAACAATACCTTGATTATGATCCATCTACTACTGCTAAGGACTATAAAATGCACCACATTGATTGGAAATGTAAATATTATAAGAATCCTTCCTCTAAGAAATCTCATGTTGAAGATAAAAATGAAACTCCCAAGCAAGATTATGTTAATGATGAACCTTTGTCTTGTGATAGTTCCCTTCCATCCTCTACTTCATCCAATGCCCATACATCTCCTAAAGCTTTTGAATCTTTCACAAATCCTTCATCCAACAAAAGTCCTAATGCTTTTCATGTGATTCCCTATAGTTATCCTCAAGGGCTACCTCTTAAAGAAACTCAAGATAACCTTCACTTGGCTGAAAATACTTTCAATAATGCTAAACTTAAAGAGCCTAAGCCTTTATGTGTTATAATGCCTATTTCAACTGGTCCTTCACCATCTTTTCAAAAGTCTAACATGCTTCCTTGTCCTTAGAAGTGGTTTCATGTCAAGAGGACTCTAAAAATGATGAAGAAAAGAATATAAAAAAAGATCAAGATCAAGAACCCTCCATGTCACCCAATCCTTTTCATGATATCTCTCATCTGCTTCATGGTTCTTTTGATCCTCTATGCCCTTCCGCCTTCATTCCACCATGTCTTAAGTCTTCTCCTAAGCAAGATCAAGCTACTACTTACACCATTAAGCTTACTGACAATCAAAATAACCTTACTACACTTGTGCTTTCCAAAGATGATACTTCCATTAAGGTTATTAAAAATGGTGTTGTTACTTCTAATGTTAAGCCTATTGAAAATCAAGAGAAAAATGATATGCTTATGCTATCCAAAGCTCCTTGTCAAGATCAAAGTCTTCCATCTTCTTGTTCTACCACTCCATGTTCACTTCCACTTTCTACTCTTCCTAAGTCTTTGCAAGCTTTGAACAATCCTATCGAAGAAGTTGCTCCCATTCAAGATGTTCACGATCCTATTGAAAATCCTAATGTTCACTCTAAAGATGCTAATGTCCTTGGCTGTCATATAAATGTTGATTATCCTTTTGTGTCTTCCGCATCCATCCTTGGACTTCCTCCACCAATACCAAAGGCTTCATGTCTTCCTTCCATCTTGGGCCCTTATGTCCCTTCAGTTTCCCCTCCTAACTCTCCTAATTCGTCATCCATCTTGGGTCCTTACGTCCCTCCATCTCCTATCTTTCCTCAAGATCAAGATAGATGCATACCCTTGAATCCTTTTCATCCATCCACCCATCTAAACCAGTCATATTCTTCTCCTTCCACAAGTCCCAAGTCTCTTGGAAGTAACTTGAATGGTCAGTACAAGAAAAATAAAAAATGCAAGAATCCATCAAAAAAAGAAGATCACCATGTCTCCTCCAATTGACATGGATACATAAAGTCAAAAGAGATATCTAAGAAAAAAACTACAAGACAAGTATGGGTTCCAAAATCTATCATTGAAGATATTCTCTCTAGATCATCAAAAGGAAATAAAAAGCCTATGGCTATATGGATTCCAAAGTCTCTCTTGAAAGAGTCTAATATTGAACAAAAAGTGAAGTTGACATTCAAGCTTCCAAAGGCTTCCGCCTCATCTTTTTCCAAAAGCATTCTTCCATTCCATGTGCCTAAACCACAACCTTTGCTAACTATTCGCCATATTCCTCCTCATATTCCCTCATTCGCATTTCCTCCACCCTCTCACCACCCTTCAAGGTGTGTGTTGACATTGATCTTGCCTTCCTTTCCATCTACCCTTTCACAATCCTTCCATTCATTATTCTTCTACCTTCTATCATTTTTCCTCATTTTCCTATTCCTCCTATCTTCTAGCCTCACTCGCTTTACATAAAACCTTATCCTCCATTTTTATCTTCCATCTTCCTTTCCCTATCAGCATCTTTGAGCATATCATTTTGAATCCTTGGCATATCATGGTTTATCCTTTCAAGGAGTATTATCTTAAAAGCTTGCCTTCTTCCAAAAAAATTAAAAAAAATTTTAAAAATAGAAACAAAAAAAAAAAATGAAAAAATTGAAAATGTGCCTTGGTGGAAACCTGGAAACTAGCGCCTTGGTAGCAAAAGTAAAGAGAAATAAATTCATCCTATGGTGAAAACCACTCCCTTGTGGCACCTTGGATAAGTACCATGATGAAAACCTGGTAATCAGGCATCATGCGTAGTTCTTCTACATATTTCATCCATTCTGTCTTCTCTCTTTGATCTTGAAAATGTTGGTCTTTACACAAACATTTGGCTATCTTGTGAGCTATCTTATGATGATCTTTCTTTCATTCCATTCATGTTTAGCCTTCATATTTATTTTCCTCCATTCATTCTAGCCTTTCGCTATCCTTTTCCCTTTGGTCTTGATCTAATAAAAAAGAGTAAAACACGATGCTATGAAGCCTCTTGACACGTCTACTCCTTTGGACTGCATCCTTTCCTTCTTTTGCATTATGCTTTTGTGACTTATCCTATGCTGGCCTTTCATTGCTTGTCCAAATGTGCTTTACATGACAATTTTTCCTTAGCTTGGGTACTCTTGAGGAGTTTGCCTTTGAGGATTTCTTCCCTTCATTCTCCTTCATTCCCTTGTCTTCCATCTCTTCCACCAGCTTGCCAATTCCTTCTTGTCCTCCACCTTCCTAGACATTGGGACTTCACAATGTGATCTTGCTTGGGAGTTTGATGCCCATTCTATCTGGGGGCATCCTTTGTATATATTTATTGATCTTGAAAAAATTACAAAAAAAAATTCATATATGATGCTAAAAAAATCCTAAAAAGCATATAAAGTCTTAAAAAAGAGCATCCTAGTGAAAACCTAGCAATAGGTGCTTTGATGTCTCACCAAAAAAATTGAAAAATGCAAAAAATTCAAAAAAATAAAAAAGTGCCTTGGTGAAAACTTGGAAACAGGCGCCTTGGTAGCAAAAATACAAAAAAATTGAAAAAAGTCCTGAAAAAAATCTATCAAGTTGTGAAAACCTGAAAACAGGCACTGCTTGAGACCCTTGCACCCATGTCTATCAGTCTTGCATGATGCTCATTCGCTCCACTTCTCACTTTGCCTCTCCTAGCCTAGAATTGACTCTTGTCTTAGTCTAGGGGGCATACATTGTTCTAGCTTATCTTGGGTCTCTTTGTGCATCTGGGTTTCTTAGGCACCTTGCAAATAGGTGTTTTTTTCAACACCACCCCAAACAATTTTTTTCAACACTACCCTAGCGTCGAGTGTTTCTCAACATTTATCAGATGTCTTACCCACCAGTCTAGTATGATGCGATATTGCTCATTTGCAGATGCGATAATTAGAGTTTGACTCTATGACCAAACACACATGAATTTAAACACTTGACTCATTGAGCTATGTTGACATTATTTATTTTGTGTGCTATCTATGATGATTTCTTTGATGAGTGGTCTCTCCTTGAGAAGTTTTTGATGATGCATAGCTAGAAGACTGAGGGTATGAGGACATGCTTTATTGCTTTTTTTGCTTGTGGGTATATTTTGTTGGTCCTAACTATCATTAGCATTTATGCTTGATCCACTTGACATTGGGATCTACAAGGTATTATCCTTGATTGTTTTTGTGAGTGCATGCTTATAGCCATCTTGACTTTCTTGTGTCCTGATGCAAGCATAATCTCGCCATAACAAACTTAGGTAATCTCACTGCACTAGTCATCTTGACCTACATGTCTTTGGTGCCTAGGTGGGATTTCCACATTCTATCTGATATAGATCATATTCAGATTCACATAGTCATACTAGTGTGTATTGTATGATCTTGCGATGCTACCAATAAAGCTTGATGATGATTATTAGATGTCTATTAGCGTTGTGACCTTGCAAGTAAACCACTTTTCATAGTAGCTTGCATTTTTTTTTAGGGTCATGTTAGTTAGTTTTGCATCTTGCATATGGAGAGAGCTCTCCTTTTATCTTTCGTGGACTTGTTGGTCAACTGCGCTCACCTTTCCTTTTCTCGATCATGTCTTTCGCATTTTGTCTTTCATATCACATCCTTTTCACCCCTTTTATAGCATTTTGACTTTTTGACCTAATTTTCAAAACACCTCAGAATTGTGCAAAAATTGCACCCTTAGCTAATTTCGACATCCTGGATCCATTTTTAGACTCAAAATTGAAATTTGAGTTAATCTTGATAGTCAAAATCACATTTCAAATTTTCCCCTCTTTTGCGTAGTTGACTGACTATTTGAGGCCTGATCCTTTGATCTTTGTTGGGGCATCTTTTCTTCACCCCCATCTCTTTCAAACTCCTAGTATATCATTCATTATCACTCACTTCATTTCTCTAAGGTTTGACTTAATTTTTATTCCTATATCTTTCCCAGTCAAACCTAGTCAACCTAGGGCATGTCTTCACTGCTTGATGGTTTTCCTATTGTCCTATTCTTCGACTATGATTTCTAGTGCTTTGATCAAGTTTATTAATTTCCTGTTCTCCTTTACCTGATTTCAATTTCGATTCTGAGGGGGCAATACCTATCAACTTTAATCTTTGATTTAGCTTTATCATTCAACTCAGCTTGAGATTCTTATTTTTAGACTTGATTATCACCTAGCAGCGACGGTGGTGATTTTGTCTTTTGATTTTTATCTCCTATTTTTTAGACTTGATTATTGCCTAGCAGCAATGACGATAGTTTTGTCTAAGGTTTGATTTGCACCTAGCAACGATGGTGTTGGTCTTGTCTTTTAGCTTTTGCTTATTTTTGTCCTGATGTGTTCCCAAAATGAACACACATCTGGGTTGTTTTGTGATCCCAAATCGATCTCACATTTCAATTCTTCTTTGACTGCATGTGTTCCTAAAATGATCACACATTAGTCAAAGAGGGGCAAATATATGCACCCTAAAATGGTCGCCTAGACTTTGGGCCCCCATTCAGCAATTTATCAAATCCCTGAATCAATATTTCCAAAAATCAGCATTTTATCAATTATATCAATTTCCTTGATCAAATCCTATTTTCATCATTTTTGATTATTTGCCTTGGGCTAACCATTTTATCCTAAGTCTTTATTTATTTAAAAGGATTATTTCCTCCCTTTTTAATAAATAAAAAGCCCCCACTTTTCCTCTTATCCTAAGTTGCACAAATAAAGCATTATTCCTATTTTATAAAAAAAAGAAAAGAACTTTTTGTCTTATATGGACACAAAAGTCAACTCTTATTTTCTCATTGGAGGATATTTGTGCACATGGATTGCTCCTCTTTCAAGCTCCACCCTTGATTAAATATTTTGCCTCTTAATCTCCACGGTCCATTTCTCCTCATTTCCTATAAAAGAAGAGTTGTCTTCCTCATTCTAGGTCATTCATTTTTATGCTAATGTTCTACTGCAGGTTTTCTAGGTCACTTTGGAGATTTTGAAGATTTGGAGCATTCTTAGATCTCATATTTACATACTTTCATAGCTTTCACTCTTGCATAGTAGTTTCATTATCATGGCATTCATAGTTTAGATTTCCTTCATGCTATAGATTAATCTCACATAGTCTAAATAGGAAGGATTTGTAACACTTGTTCTTTCCTTTCATAGACTAGCTTGTTCCTCCATTTTCATAGATTAGCTTTCATTGCATTGCATTTCATTTCATTCTTGGAGATATTGGCATTCTTGCCCTTGTCTTCATTTGAATCTCTCATTGTGTGGTTGACTAGCAAGGTCGTTAAGCCTATTAGCTCTAGCTGAGAGCAATTTTAAATCTTGCAACTCCATACATAGAGAGCTATGGATAGATTTTTGAGACCTCATTCTTGAGTGTTCTTGATTGTAAGGATTCATAGAAGTGCACTAATTTTGTGTGTACACCACCAACACATCTGATTGAACAAACTAGACCATCCACTCTCTTCATATAGGATGAGATAATCTTACCTTCACTCATCTTCATATCCTCATACTTTTCTTTCAGTCCCTGCAACTTAGGTTGCTTTAGATACTTATCACCTTCATAAATAGTTTCTAATTTAGTCCATAGCTCATGCATTGTTCTCAATCCATAGATGTGAGAATATTTTGTATCTGACAAAGGCACTAATCAAACCTTCCCTTGCTAACATATTTTCCTTGAATTTCTTATTTTCATCGGTAGTAGCCTAAGACAAATCATTAGGAATGGAACAAGGCTTTTTTGTGATATCCCAATATTTATCTCCCATGCATATCAAATAAGTAGTCATCCAATCCTTCCATATCAAGTAGTTGGTTCCATCAAACTTAGGAATGTCTTTCCTTATGCTCATCATGTCAGATCTTCTTCAAGCGATTAAGCTTCTTTAAAAGGACTTAGCTCTGATACCAATTGTTAGGCCCAAAGAAGACAAGCACAATGAAGAGGGGGGAGGGGGGGTGAATCAATTGTACTGCACTTAAAACTTTAACATACTTTAACAAATGATTTCCCATTTATATATATTGCAATCAATAATCAACAACAAGGTCAGCTAAGACCTATAAGAATAAATGATATGAACATTATGTTCAAACTATAATGCAGTCCTAATAAAGTCAACGAAGACTTAGATAGGACCCAAAACATCATCCTTGAACTCGCACCAAATTCACCAAATCTTCACCATGAATCATAACACATTACTCCACCAAGTCAACTAGGACCTAAATGAAGAAATGCCAATATGCTAGCAAATCACCAAATGCGATCGCATGATCAATGTGAACCACCAAAACTGTCATAACACAATCCAAGAACACCCTTAAGTAGCAAGAATAACTTCCCAAACTTTCGCATCACCTCAACCTCAACCTCAAAATTCAAACTCATCTTTGTACTGATCATCAACAATATTGAAGACCGAACTTTGTCACACTAAAAAGATAACTTGCCAAACTCTGAATCATGAACAACACCAGTTGAGGAAAAAATAATAAGTCAAAAATTTACCATCAGTGGTGCAGGAGCACCTAGGCTAGCCTCCATTGGTTAAGTGTTTTGGCTTATACTTGACTCGAGACAAGTCAAGAAGTTAGCTTAGTTTGTTTGAAGACCTTAGAAGGTCATTTGCTATGTTGGCTAAGTGAATTAGTCACTAGGACTAAGCTCACAATAATAGCCTTTGTTAGTTGTTTATTTAATTTCATAGTGTTAGGAGCTTAGCTAAGGTGAGAGTCTTAAATGTGTTCTAAACACATCTTGTTGTTGGAAAGATGCCATAAGGTTATAAATGGCTTTGGATCCTTGAGACATAAAAGGTTAGAAGCCCTAGAATATAGGAACATGGCATATATGGAAGTTGCCAAATATTCAAAAGAAGTTGTCATCAACTTTGCAATTATTGCAAAAGATTGCATGCCATCTGGGTATCTTTTGATTCCCTAAAGTTTAGGAGATGGTGCTTGGCCAACAAGCCCTAAAATGAAGGAAAATGGCATCTAATGTAAATAAAGACTCAAACATCAATCATTGTTATGCATTGTAATAGTTTGGAAGATAGTGAATAGAGCTCTGCAAGTATTTTTCACTGAAAATCCTGAGACTTTATGTTGGCAATCCTATTGAATGGATTAAAAGACTAAATATAATGCTTGGTTAGGGTTCTATAGACTGTTAGAATACTTTTTCTTTTGAATAGAAAATCATTTTGAGTTCATCTAAGTACTAGTTTTTGGTGTTCTAGTTTAGAGAGTCCATTTTTATCTTGTTTTGAGCAGTTTAGAGAGGCATGACTCCCCATGAAATCTAACCATGGAAAATAATTCATGTTAGATGGAAATGGTAGAGGATTAATTAGTGTATATAGGTTTAGGAGTTAGGAGTCTTGAAAGTATGAGGAAATATTTAATATGCTAGGCCCTAGGCGAGTTTGTGAAGCTCAGTTAGAGATCTAGAAGAGAAAGATTGAGAGAATATTGCAGGGTTGTATGGATCCATACTACTTCAGGAATTTTTCATATAGGGGAACATCATATCTAACCATTATGTGAAGATAGAAGTCCTACCAATCATTTTGGATTTGGTTTGAGCAAGTTTTCTATCAAGTTCACTGTTCAGTTCTAGAAATTAGGCCTATTAGGCCTCTTGCCCTAGTTAGTAGGAACCCCTGTATGGTCACTTTCAGGCCTATAAACCTTGTGAATGTTTTAAAACTTCCAAAAGGGTATCTGAATCAAGTC
Organism: Chamaecyparis obtusa; assembly: GCA_027943335.1. NCBI lineage: Eukaryota > Viridiplantae > Streptophyta > Pinopsida > Cupressales > Cupressaceae > Chamaecyparis > Chamaecyparis obtusa. The sequence goes on along the minus strand of BSBK01003091.1, from coordinate 729,077 downwards.
TTATTTTTTCAAGTTGTTTGGAAAAGTTTGGCAAGAAATAGCAAAATATGACTGGTAAGGGCTACTAGAATAGGCCTATTTTTAAGGTCAATTCATGATGAATCATGGAAGCCGATAAGAAGATGATTGAAGATCCTTCCAAAATAGATCAAATGGGAAAGAATAAGAATTTTTTCATGATGGAGAAGACCCCTGAAATGTTGAAGCAAGTTTATGGAGATTTGGCACTTAGAGCCTTCTAAGTGAGTGTGGAGAAGTGAACCAAAACTAAGGTGTTGATCCTTCAAGGTGAAGTTTTCATATTTTGACTCTTACAATAGAGTTTGAATAGATCTTATTTAATGATCTAATTCTATTGGAAGATCTTATAGAGGGATAGGATACTAGGAGGCAAGTGAAGTCTCTTTGAGGGAGTGAAAACAAGCCTTGGAGCTTATCATACATCATATTGGAATTAGAGTAGAATTGATCAGGCTTGTGGTTGATGTTGTAGCCTTCTAAATCAGTAGGAGAGAATACACCAGATAAATCCATGGTGACTAATGCTAAATTATCCAAGAAGGTTGAGGAACAAGAGGAGGATAACAAATTGCTAAGGCAAAGACTAGCTCAAATGGAGCAGCTCTTGGGTGAAGTCCAAGACAAAGAAGATAAGGTCAAGGACAAGATTGACTAAAAGGAAGAAGATGAAGCAAGGGAGAAGGAATTAGAGTTGGAGGAAGAAGCACCAACACCTGACCCTGTTCTTCTCAAAGAGCCATTCTTAAAGGCATTAAAAGCATTGAGTGGTAAAGCTTTGGAAGGTGTGCCACTATTTAGTGGACAAATAGATCCAGATTCAGTTGTGGATTGGATTGATAGCATAGAGAACCATTTTTAATGTGATGGTATATCTGAAGCACAAAAGGTTATGGTGGCCAAGTCTAGACTAAGAGGTTCAACTCTTACTTGGTTGAAGTTTGTGCAAACCAAGAGAGAAAAGGATGGAAAAGGTCCTATTGTGACATGGAAGGGCATGGTATCCAAGGTGAAGAAAACCTACCTTCCTGATGACTATGAAGTCCAAATGCATAGAAGGAGACACAATCTTAGGCAAAAAGAATTGGATGTCCAAGCATACATTGAGGAGTTTCAAAAACTATGTTTGAGATCCAAGGCAATTGAAGAAGAGAGCATCAAGCTTGCAAGATACTTGAATGGCCTAAAATGGTCTATTCAAGAGGAGATGAGTCTAGTGAACTTCAAATCCATTCGGTAATGTTATCAAATGGCCTTGAAGATAGAGGAGAAAAGTAAGAGAAATCAAGAAACCTCCAAAGGCAAAGGCAAAGGCAAAGATACCAAAGCTCAAAGAGGTGGCTATGGTGGAAGAAGTTCTGATTCAAGAGCTCAAGGTGAGGTGAAGTTCAGTGAGCAACAAGAAGGAAACTCAAGTATAGGTGGTAGAGGAAGAAATTCTAACTCTAGCTTTAGAGGAAGAAGTGGTGGTTCATCACAAGGAGGAAGAGGCAATTATTTTGCCAATATGAAGTGCTACCATTGCAATCAAATGGGGCACCCTGCCTATAGATGCCCGGAGAAAGGTGGTTCATCACAAGGAGGTGATAAGAGGACTAACTTAGTTCAAGATGATTCCAATGCAGTAGACAAACATGCTGAGGTACCACTAAATTCAGAGGAAGGAGAGAACCTCATGATGAGGAGGACTCTAATCAAGGAACCAGTGAAGGAGGAGCCAAGCCAAAGGAGATATTTTTTTAGGATCAAATGCAAGATAATAGGGAAAGTATGTAGGGTCATTATAGATTCAGGCTCTAATGATAAAATTGTGTCAGAGGAAGCAATCGACAAGCTCAAGTTGGCAAGGATACCCCACAGCAATCCTTACAAGGTCACTTGGCTCAATAAGGGTCAACATGTGTTAGTAAATGAGCAAGCATGGGTGGAGTTCTCCATTGGAAGGTACAAAGACAAAGTGTTGTGTGATGTGTTTCTTATGGATGCATGTCATTTGCTCCTAGGTAGTCCATGACAATTCGACCGCCAAGCCATACATGATGGAGGAAAGAATTCCTATTCTTTCAAGAAGGAAAATGTAACCTTCAAAATTCAGTCATTGTTGGAGGATGTTGAAGTGAAGACAACAGGTCCAAATGTTCTTATGGTAGGTGAAAAAGAGTTCCTACAAACCATGGAAGAGAGTGAAGGCATAGGCTATGCATTGGTGTTGAAACTAAGAGAAGGAGATGAAGGCAAAGTGGCTAAGAAGATTGAATTACCAAGGGAGATTCAAGGTATGTTGCAGACTTACCAAGGCATTGTAAGTGATGGAAAACCATCAACCTTACCCCCTCAAAGAGCCATAAGCCATAGGATAGACCTTATCCTAGGAGCTACCCTACCTAACAAAGCAGCCTATAAGATGACCCCTCAACAAAATGAGGAAATAGCAAGACAAATACAAGAGCTCTTAGACCAAGGCTTAATTAGGAAGAGTATTAGTCCATGTGTTGTACCCACCGTACTTGTACCTAAGAAAGTAGGAACTTGGAGGCTATGTACTGACTCAAGGGATATCAATAGGATAACCATAAGGTATAGGTTCCCTATCCCTAGGATTGAAGGCTTAATGGACTATTTAGGTGAAGCAAAGTACTATAGCAAGATAGACTTGAAGAGTGGCTATCACCAAATAAGAATCCATGAAGGTGATGAATGGAAGACAGCCTTCAAGACCAATGAAGGGCTGTATGAATGGCTTGTCATGCCATTTGGTTTGTCAAATGCCCCCTCCACATTCATGAGGCTCACGAATGAAGTTCTCAAAGACTACATAGGCAAGTTTGTAGTTGTATATCTAGATGATATATTGATTTTAGCAAGACAAGGAGTGAGCATTTGGAACATCTTGATATTGTTTTCAAGAAGCTACATGAGGAGAAGTTGATGATCAACTTGGAGAGGTGTGAGTTCATCAAAACACAGCTAGTGTACCTTGGGTTTGTCTTATCACATGGCAATCTGAAAATGGATAAAAGTAAAGTGGAGGTTATCATGAATTGGCCTACTCCAAGGACAACAACAAGGTAAGAATTTTTCATGGCCTTGCACAATATTATAGAAAGTTTATAAGATAATTTAGTGCAATTTGTGCTCCTATGTTGGATACTATCAAAGGAGGAATGAAAACCAAGTTTTTTTGGAATGAATATGCTAATAAGAGCTTTGAGTTGTTGAAGGAAAAGATAGCTACCCAACCTATTTTAGTGTTGCCAATCTTTGAGAAGCTATTCACCATTGAGTGTGATGCTAGCAATGTAGCAATTGGGGTTGTTCTAAGCCAAGAAGGCAGACAGGTGGCTTTCCATTCTGAAAAGTTGAGTGACGCTAAAAGGAAGTACTCCTCGTATGACCTAGAGATGTATGCATTGGTCCAAGCTCTAAGAAAGTGGAGGCATTATTTGCTTCCCAAGGAATTCATTGTGTATTCAGACAATCAAGCACTTAGTTTCCTGAATTCACAAGAGAAGTTGAGTCACAAGCACATGAAGTGAGTTGAGTACCTACAAGCTTACACCTTCAATATCAAGCATAAGAAGGGTGTTCTTAACAAGGTGGCTGATGCATTGTCAAGGAGAGCCCTCACACTCCAAGAAATTCAGTTGAAAAGCATGGGGATAGATCATTTCAAGGATCTATATGCAGATGATGAATAATTTGCTGACATTTACAAGGTATGTGTTGAATACAAGAATCATTTTCATAGTAAATATGCTGAGTATACTTTGCAAAGTGATATCTTGTTCAAAGGGAATCAATTGTGTGTTCCTAGAGGCTCTATTAGAGAGAATTTGATTCAAGAAAAGCATAATGGTGCTTTGAGTGGTCACTTTGGGATCACTAAGACTCAAGACCTTGTTTCAAGGTTCTACTATTGGCTAAGGATGAATCTAGAAGTTAGGAGGTATGTGGAGAGTTGTGTCATATGCCAAAAGGCCAAGGGCACTTCTACAAATGCTGGTCTTTACCAACCACTACCAATTCCTACTAGGCCATGGGAATGCTTAAGGATGGATTTTGTAGTTGGGTTACCCAAGACAAGACAAGGGATGGATAGTGTGTATGTGGTTGTAGATAGGTTTAGCAAGATGGCTCACTCTGTGCCATGCAAGACCACAAATGATGCAAGTCAAATATCATCTCTATTCTTCAAAGAAATAGTGAGAATCCATGGGTTACCTATCAACATTGTGTCAGACAAGGACACTAAGTTTATGAGTCATTTTTGGAAGACTCTTTGGCAAAGATTGGGCACTAACTTATCTTTTGGATCATCTTACCATCCCCAAACTGATGGTCAAATTGAGGTTGTTAATAGAAGCCTTGGGAATGTTCTAAGATGCTTGACTAAAGAGTACCAACAACAATCAAATTAGTTGATTGGGCAAGCTGAGTATGCCTACAATGACACCATAAATAGATCCACAAGGAAGAGTCCATTTGAGATAGTTTATGGACTACATCCAAGGGGTGTCTATGAGTTGAGAGATTTGAAAGATGGAGTAAAAGCAAGTGGCTATGCTGATGACTTTGCATATGCCATGAAAGAGGTTCATGAAACAATGAGGAAGACATTAGTAGACAACACCAACAAACACAAAGCCAAGGTGGATGAAGGTAGAAGGATAGTTGAGTTTAGTGTTGGTGATCTTGTCATGGTGCATCTAAACAAGTCAAGACTGCACAAAGGAGTACCTCATAAGCTGCAAATGAGAAGAATAGGACCCTGTCCTATATTGGCAAGGTATGGTGATAATGCTTACAAAGTAGACCCGTCAGAGGATAGTGGACTGTCTAATATATTCAATGTTGTAGACCTTGTCCATTACAAAGGACCACAAGAAGACATGGACCAGACCATACATGAAGTGATCAGGGATGTAGAAGACTTACAACTCCCTCCTGCTGCAAATACAGGACCAGACAGTGTACTAGACACTAGGGTCTACAAAAAGACCAGACTCAAGGAGTATAAGGAACACCTCATTTAGAGGTATGGGCAGAGTGTTTCTGATGCAATTTGGGTCAAGGAATTAGAGTTTAAAAGGATGGGCATTGATCCTACCATCATCAATCCAAGGGTGGATTGAAGTTCTTATTTTTTGGGGAGGATGGTGCAGGAGCACCTAGGCTAGCCTCCATTGGTTAAGTGTTTTGGCTTGTACTTGACTCTAGCCAAGTCAAGAAGTTAGCTTAGTTTGTTTGAAGACCTTAGAAGGTAATTTTCTATGTTGGCTAAGTGAATTAGTCACTAGGACTAAGCTCACAATAATAGCCTTTGTTAGTTGTTTATTTAATTTCATAGTGTTAGGAGCTTAGCTAAGGTGAGAGTCTTAAATGTGTTCTAAACACATCTTGTTGTTGGAAAGATGCCATAAGGTTATAAATGGCTTTGGATCCTTGAGACATAGGGGGTTAGAAGGCCTAGAATATAGGAACATGGCATATGTGGAAGTTGCCAAATGTTCAAAAGAAGTTGTCATCAACTTTGCAATTATTGCAAAAGATTGCATGCCATCCGGGTATCTTTTGATTCCCTAAAGTTTAGGAGATGGTGCTTGGCCAAAAAGCCCTGAAATGAAGGAAAATGGCATCTAATGTAAATAAAGACTCAAACATCAAGCATTGTTATGCATTGTAATAGTTTGGAAGATAGTGAATAGAGCTTTGCAAGTATTTTTCAGTGAAAATCCCGAGACTGTGTGTTGACAGTCCTATTGAATGGATTAAAAGACTAAATCTAATGCTTGGTTAGGGTTCTATAGACTGTTAGGATACTTTTTATTTTGAATAGAAAATCATTTTGAGTTCATCTAAGTACCGGTTTTTGGTGTTCTAGTTCAAAGAGTCCATTTTTATCTTGTTTTGAGTAGTTTAGAGAGTCATGACTCCCCCATGAAATCTAACCATGGAAAATAATTCATGTTAGATGGAAATGGCAGAGGAGTCATTAGTGTATATAGGTTTAGGAGTGAGGAGTCTTGAAAGTATGAGGAAATATTTAATATGCTAGGCCCTAGGCAAGTTTGTGAAGCCTGGTTAGAGGTCTAGAAGAGAAAGATTGAGAGAATATTGCAGGGTTGTACAGATCCGTACTACTCCAAGAATTTTTCATATAGGGGAACATCATATCTAACCATTCTATGAAGATAGAAGTCCTACCAATCATTTTGGATTTGGTTTGAGCAAGTTTTCTATCAAGTTCACTGTTCAGTTCTAGAAATTAGGCCTATTAGGCCTCTTGCCCTAGTTAGTAGGAACCCCCTGTATGGTCACTACCAGGCCCAGAAACCTTGTGAATGTTTTAAAAATTCCAAAAGGGTATTCGAATCAAGTCTTGGTTTTTCAAGTTGTTTGGAAAAGTTTGGCAAGAAATAGCAAAGGTGATTGATAAGGGCTACTAGAATAGGCCTATTTTTAAGGTCAATTCATGATGAATCATGGAAGCCGATAAGAAGATGATTGAAGATCCTTCCAAAATGGATCAAATGGGAAAGAATAAGAATGTTTTCATGATGGAGAAGACCCCTGCAATGTTGAAGCAAGTTTATGGAGATTTGACACTTAGAGCCTTCTAAGTGAGTGTGGAGAAGTGAACCAAAACTAAGGTGTTGATCCTTCAAGGTGAATTTTTCATAGTTTGACTCTTACAAAAAAGTTTGAATAGATCTTAGTTAATAATCTAAGTCTATTGGAAGATCCTATAGAGGGATAGGATACTAGGAGGCAAGTGAAGTCTCTTTGAGGGAGTGAAAACAAGCCTTGGAGCTTATCATACATCAATCAGTTTCACATCAATTGAATTAACTAATCCAATCCATACCAAAGCAAAAACTTAACCTTTGACACATTCTGAACAAGTGGAACACTAAAATATAGAAAACTGATAAATTAATCATAGCTCACTCAAACTGTAATGCAAACCTCTGTAAGTTGATCAGAATCAACTACAGATATATTTGAAACATCATCTAGAATCATAGCAAAAGGTCTTCAACATATCACCTGAACAACCGAAATCATATATACTGAACACATTGTCTGCAACAACAATAGTATGTTGACATCAATGATAAAACATTAGTGTCAGCACACATAGTCAAGGTCTAATCAATAATCTCTGACATGGTCAACAATCTTCCAACAAAAACTACCTCACACCACTTGTCAAAAGTGAACTCCACCATAAATATCAATTATCAAAAAATAACTCTCCATGACTCTTCCAACAAACTAGTAACTGTCATAGTAGTTAAAGAAACTGTTATAGTCCCAACATAACAACCTATGACACGAATCCTCTAAATTTTAGGTCTTCCAAAATTGATGCAATAAATAATTAAATTAGCAACATATTAAGCCTCTTAAAGTTGAGCCACCTTAATCCCAACAATTATTCTCTATGACTAACTTTTTTTAAAACAAACATTGACTTCAATTTGTTACATAAGAGCTAACCTATATGTAGATTTCTTTTGAGAAAACTAAATCCTTCAATTACATGTATTTAGACTATTTATCTATTTATTTTCTTCAATTTTCAATTTGAGTATAAATCCTAAGATCAATACATCTAATCTAAGTTATTATTGCAACAAATAGTTAGTCATAAAGAAAATGTCAATAAAAGATGACATCATGAAACACATTCCTTTGGTATAAAAGAAAGGAAAAGAAAGGTTCTTTATAGTCTATGATACCAATCATATGTGTTTGGGTCTACATATGGTGACATCAATATGAGACTACCTCATACTTCTTGGGAGAGATACCTAATTGTTAACTCTGCTACAAATGTGAGGCCTACATGCCCTATCCCCTTGCAGGATTGAACTTGTGACCTCTCATTCAAGAGCACAAATTCTCTACCACTAGGCCAACTCAGACTCTACTGAAAAACTAAGTTTACTTATAGACTTTATTCTCAACCTCCAAAAAATAACAAGATGAATACTTCGAAAAAAATAGGACATCTCAATTAATTGATCTCCATCTTACGTCCCTTTATATCCTTTCAACAATTCTCCCTTCTACAACATTGTGTGGTTTCATAGTTACATAAAATTGTCCAGCCCTCTATCTATCGTTTAATCCTCTCGACTTCTACCCATCAGTGTTTTATAGTGATTTACGCTAGTAATTTATGTTGGAACAAAAATGCAAGAAATTCATCTATCATTTGATAACTGTCATTTTAGTGATGTTGCAACGGGCCAGAATAAAGACACCAAACACTAGAATCTGTGTACAAATTTATTTCGCATTTTATCTTCAAAATACCCTTCAAGCTAAGTCTTCTGCTCTTTCAACCCAATCCAATTATTACAGCTATTCAAATTCATATTCTTCTTTGTTTGAAACATGTACAAGCATCAGACAACTCTTCCAACTCCACGCCCACATGATCATATCTGGTTGTTCCCAAAACATATATTTACTACCCAAACTTGTCTCAAAATACACTGCATATGGCACCATGGCAGATGCACGCCAGCTGTTTGACAAAACGGAGAAACCAAATATTTATCTGTGGACAGCCATGATCAATGGGTATGTTCGTAATGGCCTGCTTGAGGATGCCATTTCACTATATCACCAAATGAATGCAGATGGCGTAACTGCTGATCGTATTATTTTCAGCTCTGTCATCAAGGCATGCGCAAATCTGTCCGCTCTGCAGGAGGGCATAGAGATACATAATGATATAATTAGAGCTGGGTTTGAGTTCGACACTGTTGTAGGCACTGCCGTTGTGGCTATGTATGCAAAATATGGAGAAATTGAGGCTTCGCGTGAAATGTTTGACAAAATGCCTGAACGGAATGCTGTCACCTGGAGTGCAATTATTGCTGGTTATGCTCTGAAAAGGAACGCTAGTGAAGCTTTAAGGTTATTTAATGAAATGCAAATGCAAGGTATCCGACCCGATTCTGTTATTATGGTAAGTGTTCTTCCTGCGCTAACCTGTTTCTCCGATTTACGACACGCAGGGTGTATTCATGGTTATGTAATAAGAAGCGGGTTTGAATTTGATTTTGCTGTGAGTAGTGCCCTCATAGACATGTATTGCAAATCTGGACGTGTAGGTTTTGCACGGCAGGTGTTTGACAAAATGCCTGAAGGAAATGTTGGCTCATGGAACGCCATGATTGCTGGTTATACTCAGAATGGATGTGCTGAAGCAGCATTGCTACTATTCAACGAAATGCAACTGTCGTGTGTTGAACCGGATTTGATTACTATGGTGAGTCTGATACCAGCATCTGCCCATTTATCAGCTCTGCAACTAGGCAAGTGCATTCATGGTTATGCCATTAGAAGTGGGTTCCACTCAGATATTATGATAGTTACTGCACTGACAGACATGTATGCCAAATGTGGAAGTATGGAGAGTTCGTGGAGTTTGTTTGGGAGAATGCCCAAAAGAAACGTGGTCTCATGGAATTCTATAATTGCTGGCTACGCTCAGAATGGATATGCCAGCGAAGCTTTGACACTCTTCTGTGAAATGCAATTGCAAGGTTTAAAGCCTGATTCAATTACTGTGGTGAATGCTCTCCCTGCCTGTGCACATTTATCAGTTTTGCAGCTAGGTAAGAGTATCCATGGTTATATAATCCAAAGCAATCTGGAGTCAGATGTCACTGTATGCAATGCGCTGCTTGACATGTATGCCAAGTGCGGGACAGTCGAATGCATATACCAATTGTTTGACAGTATGTCTCACAAGACTCTGGTTTCATGGAATACTATGATTGGCGGATGTGGAATGCATGGACATGGTAAGGACGCACTTGCTTTTTTCTCACGAATGCAGGAGGAAGGCATAATACCTGACCATATCACCTTCATTTTAGTTTTGTCTGCATGCAGCCACTCTGGCCTTTTGGATGATGGATGGCAGTGTTTTAACTCCATGACTGGGGATTATTGTATCACTCCTAGCATGGAACATTATGGGTGTATGGTAGATCTTCTTGGGCGCTCTGGGCTTCTGGATGAAGCCCACGACTTTATCAAAAGGATGCCAACCAAACCAAATGTTGTTGTGTGGGGGAGCTTGCTTGGTGCCTGTAGAGTTCATGCCAACGTTCCCCTAGCAGAGTATGCTATGAAACATATTCTAGAATTGCTACCGGAAAGTGTTGGACATTATGTACTGCTGTCAAATGTCTATGCTGAGACTGGCAGGAGGGATGCTGCAGCAAAATTGAGAAACATGGTGAAAGTCAAAGGACTGAAAAAGGCTCCAGGATGCAGCTGGATTGAGGTAAATAGCAGCATTCATTCCTTCTTTGTAGCAGAAGGTGAAGGTTATGGTTGATTAGAATCCAAGGTTATAATCTGCAGAGATATATTAATAGTTTGCAGCATATCTTGATTCAATTTATCACTAAACAGTAAAGCCAAACTTCATTCCCTTTGCAACTTAAGAACAAAGGACTTCGCAGATTGTACCCTCAATCTAAGTAACACTAATGGGTAACTATTCTTGCAAGATGGATTGTGGCAGCGTAGTATGTGTCCACTATTAACTTTATACTGCGCCAATTGATGAGCTTGTGAACGACATTAATTCTATACAATAAGTGTTGGACGTTATGTATTGCTGTCAAATGTCTAAATTGAGACTGGCAGGTGGGCTGATGCCGCAAAATTGAGAAATATGGTAAAAGTCAAAGGACTGAAAAAGATTCCAGGATGCAGCTGAATCCAGTCAAATAGGAGTATTCATTTCTTCTTTGTAGCAGAATGTGAAGGTGAAGGTTATGGTTGATTATAGTTCAAGGTTATAACCTGCAAACCTATATTAATAGTTTGCAGGATATCATGATTCAATTCATCACTAGACTGTGAAGCCAAAATCATCACCGCTGCAGCTGAAGAGCAAAGGAGTGCCTAGATTGCATCTTTAATCTAATAATACATAAAGGGCAACCTTCCTTGTTAGATGGTGAGGCAGCATAGCATATGCCCAATATGAACTTTACACTGGACAATTCGAGGACCTTGGTAAGGAAGCCATGTGAACAATTAACCATTTCTTTTTGGCTAAGATTAGTTAGCTGATAGGCTTTTTCTAACTGGATTTGCCGGTCGACCAAACCCCAGCAAACCTGTCTTATGCTCTCAAGTGGATTGCCAGCAGTCACAGCACATAAAATTCAGGGCAGCCTTTGATCTTTAAACAGATCATCTCCTGTTTGGGGGCCACTCCATTCTCCCAACAAAACGCAAAAACCAAAACTGGCCACCCTGATCTCCCAACGAAACACAAATATTAAAACCGGCGACCTTGATGTACTGACAAAATGCAAACCGTCACTACTTACAATTAAAACGATACCACCATTCAACATAACAACTCACATCATTTATTATGCTGTCTCATTAATGTTTTGTGGAGAAAATGACAGATTGAATGTATTGAAGAAATGAATGCATGCGTCACTGTTTCTTTTGGTTGGCCTCAAAATCTACCTGAAATTCCATTTTAAATGCTTGGCTCAGAAAGTTATGGAAGTTGCCCAAACATTTTATAAATACATTGGACTGCATTGTTCTATCCACCAGCACCTAAATCTCACATACCAAACAACAGGTATTTTCAGCTTGTCTCTTGATAGCTTGGCTAATTAAGGCAATATGAAAACTTCTTGTTTATGTTCTCCCTTTTCAAAGCTTTTATTTACATTTCTCTTGAAATTTGCAGCACTCAGTTTTTATTTAGTGGGGTTAGAGTAATCATCTAAACATTCAGTTTTACTTTTAATATATGATATCCTATATATCTCTCTAATCCCTAAAAGCAACTGGGTGCAATTAGCTATGCAGTAGAATTATCAATGAATTGTTTTCAATACGATAGAAGTAAAATTGTAAAAATAGTTATTACGTATTTCAATTCCTATATTTTAAAGGTTTAATATACTTCTCTCCGACCAAACTGTGAAATGTTTTGATACACACTATACCTATTTATAAGAGGATCTACACAAGTTTTAATGGCAACAAAAGTATGTATCATGCAGCACTAAAAGTCTTTGAAAAATTAAAATGAAGTACCTATAGTATATCTTGCACAGCATAATATTACAACATTGGTGTTGGTTTAAAGTAAAAAGTATGACTTGGTATAAATAGAGAGACAAATTATCAATAATTTCCAGTAAGGATGAGAGCTTAATATCTTTAATGTCATAACAGGAGTCAGCCATTATCATAATTAGAACTGTAATATTGTGGTAAACGAGTATGTTTGTAGAAGAATGAAAATCAGAACGTCTTGCATTCATTTCATTGCATGGAGTATGCTTAAAGAAGTGAATATTGAACAAAATTGCTACTAATTAAGTTCCATTTCTTTTTGTTTTTGCTGGGTTACTAATTAAGTTCCATTTCATGTTAGATATTTCTAGTACAATATCAATCAAGTGCCATTTCATGTTAGATATTTCTAGTACAATATCAATCAAGTCCCATTTCATTGATATTATAATCTTTAACAATCAGGTGGTACCATTGATTTTAATGCAGCAGCAGGCAATGCAAGGAAAATTAGTTCAGAATTCTAGGAAGTTGGACCCCACTTTAATGATCGTGCCTTTTTTGGCTGCTCTTAACATTACCTGACTTAATAGAGATCTTCTTTCATAAACTGTCTTGAAAATGTGTATTATCTCTGGAGTGCCAGGTAGATAGCCTGTGAACCTTGAAGATTAAACTTTGGTTAATTTCAGCATCTATACTTACCTTAGAAGTTTGTCAGGCCCAAGTTGTCATCCATACACACTAAAGAAGAAAAAGAAAAACAAATAGGTTTCAGATTCCTTTTCGCTCCTATTTGGCCCTTAAAGTTTATACTGATGTTTCCCACCTCTATATATGCTTTTATTGATTCTTCTATGAATGCAATCTACACAAAACAATTATATAAACCCTTCAAATTTCATCTTTTTTTCATTTTTCACATTCAGAAAGCAATTAAATGATTCTTCAGACTTTCCCAAGAAAACATAACAACAAACTATACATTTAAGATCATCAAGCTAGGGCACAGCAGCATGCATCCAACATTGCTCCTTCAAACCCTTGTTTCGTGTATTTTTTAGTAGCACCATTAGAGAGGTATGGTTTTCAACATATAGTTTTCTGAACTTAAACCAGATCATAATTTAGAACAAACCATGGCCAATCTGGAGAAGCCTTCATTTCATTAAGAGAATCTGGATATCTTTAATGAGGTCATGGATGATCATGAATGTGCTCATGTGCAGCAAAAGGTTGTAGACACGGAGGCATTGACTTCTATTTCACATCTCTAGGCATGGCTGCCTTAGAGACTATTTGTATTCTCCATTTTTTGTATATGACTATGTACTCTTATGACTGAAAAACTGATGAGGAGAATTGGAGGGTAGCTAGTAACAGTGAATCTTCATGTCTTATAACTGATGTTTGCAATTTGTTTCTCGTTTTAATCACTCTATTTGGCTTGAAATATTTTTTTTTCTATGTTTCTATGAATACTTGTTTCTTCCCCTTCCGTGTTTTTTTAATTGTCATTAAGTATAATGCTACGATAGCCTGCAAGTCCTTGAAAGATATTTTTTTATTCACTATTTTGGCAAACGCAATAAGGTTGCTGATCTTTTAGCCAGTGATGGAGTTGATCAACCCCTGCTCTCAGCTTTGGTTTGTTAGAGGCAGGAAACTTGGGATGGAACGCTAAGTTTGACTTTGGGCTTTATTAGCTGTTTTTTCACTCTATTTGTGAAGGCCCACATAATGCTTATATTTTAGTAAAGTATCAAAAGAAATGTATTGCTAATAAATAATAAGGCATTAGCCATATTTATGAATTGTACAACCTTCTTTGTTCATCATTTATTTTCTTTGACAAAGAGGCCAACTTATTTTTGGCATGTAAGGGATGTATCTTCTACATCCTTACATGTGCAAGCTTCTTGATAAGCTAAATCTTAAGGCGTGGCAAGGGCTATCCTTCTGTGCGTGTTCTTTTCATTCACTTGGCTGGTACTCTTCCCTATAATTGCTTCTGTATAATGGTTTAGTAGGCACAGGTTCTATGATTGTATGGTGGACAATTGCCAGCTTCACAATCTTCACTATACATTTTTCATCTCATTTCAGTGTACATTCTTGCATACACACACATGACTCATTTGCGCCATTTCTAAGCCTAAACCTGTCACTGGAATGATTTGCAAGCATTTTAGACTATCTCAGTTGTCATAAACCTACCTCTGATATCTAGCCTATTGTTTCTATTTAAAAACTTTTGCATATGGAAGCTATTGTCAATAATACTTTGGCACCTTGATAATACTCTCCAACTTCTAATGGACCTTTGGTCCTATACATCATATAAGCTTAACCTAGCCCTCCTTTTGAGGAGGCTTCTAGCTCTCATGGTCTCTCTCTCTCTCTCTCTCTCGGTGTGTGTGTTTTCAGGGATTATTTTATGTTCTTGGAATACGTTGATGCAACTTTGTTTCAATATTCATCTTGGCCATCTTCCTCACACTCTATTGCTGAAAGTACGTCTCATCCTTCCTATCACTATTTGGCTATTGCTCTCTTTCTGTTCAAAATACATCTTCCACTGTTTCCCAAAGGCCTAGTTGTTGAGGTCTACATTCCTTCTCATTCCTTTCTGCCTATCAATTCTTTTAAAACTTACCATAAAACCTTAAAATTTGGACCAATACCTAAGTTGCTCCATAAAACCTTCAAATTTGACGGTAAGAAGAATCATAAAACCAAAAGATGTAGAAAATTTGACTCAAATGAAAAATGAGATCAAAGAAACACACAACAAGCTATTCGTATATATGGCTATCCTTTATCTGTGTCAGTCACGCTTCACTGATTCAGCTATGTAATTGTTTAATTTTAACATTAATTTGGTTTAGATCAAACTGGCTGAAATCTTTAATTGTCTACTTATTATATTTCACAAATACATTAATTTAATCATTTCAATTTTTCCTTTTATTTGTGCCTCTATTCAAGCCTGCTTATAGTCAAAACTTGTGATAATGTGTCTGTTGGTTGTTTTATTTGTTGAATATAATTACCAAATTGCACCAATATAAAATTAATTACATAAAACCTTGAATTTTAAAGATTTCAAAAATCACAATTCAAATTCTCTTTCTATTTTAAGAGGCATGAATCTTGTGAATAAAATTAGAAAAAATGCTCGAAAAGTTAAAAATGGAATGAAATATAAATATTTTATAACATGTTCTTTTAATACATATATGTTTCTTGATTCAATTGTGTATGTTTTTTTAGCATCAGCATTTCGGATCACTCTGCGATCCATCATTAGGATGAGAGAGTAGGATTTGATCACCTTCCTTTAGTTATTATATATTTTATGTACACACGGTCATAAATATTACAATTGTATTATGTTGGCCCACTTGTGATCCCCAATTTCAATTTTTTTTGAGTCAAGTCCCTCTATTTGCATGTCGTGCTCCTATAAACATTTTCCCTCTAAAGTTGTGTTGAATTCTGACTAAGTGAAAGAACAAGTCTTTGAACTCCTTAAACCGTTGAACCTCTTGAACTAGTTCAACTGGTTCACAGAGTTCAACAGGTTCAATGGGTTCGACCAATTCAAAGACAGTTTCAGTGGCTCAAGTTCAAATGGCTCGAAGGGTTCACAATTCAGAATCATAGTTCAAGGTCACACAGGTTCAAAAGTTCAGTATTCAAGAGTTCAAGGATTCAATGTTTCCTAGTTTCAACAGGTTTTAATGGTACAGATTTAAGGGTACAAAAGTTCAAACATGGGGTGAATGATAAAAATTAACCTTTGTCTATATTTGATCTAAGTGTTAATGTGGATTCAAGGGATTTGTAGCTTCTATAAGGGTAGAACTTCAGAGCATTTGGTGAACTCTATTGGAGATTTGCTAGCAAGCCAGTGCTGACTGTATCTTTGTCATTGATGACAACATATGGTAAGTAGCATGCGTTGAAGACTTATGCAATAAGCTTTGAGTATATATAACATGGACATGTTCTCAGCATGATATTATGGACGCATAGGTTAATTGCTAGAACGGATAGTTATGTTATAGCTTGTGTCAGCAGTGTTCCTGATAGAGTTATAGGCAGTGTTTTGTGAGTGATTGTTCGTACAGTCATCATGGAGCCTTGCGCCTTTGGATATGTGATGAAGACATGTTAGTGGTGTTACAATCATGGACGCAAAGTCTGATGATCACTAGAAGTGAAGTTATGTAGTCGCTATTCACCAGTAGTAGTTTCCTGTGTTTATTCAGAAGAGCCGACAGAGATTGTATTGGTTCATGAGTTGCGCCTATCATTTCGGTATGTGCCCTTGGATTACGGATTGGAGAAGTGTTAAGAATGTTCAGTTAAGAGCGCATGATGTAATTCATCTTGAGGAGGAAGTTTCAATTACTTTGGTAGAGCCGATAGTGTGTAGAGTGCGTCTACATTTATTAATATTGGACAGGTCCCAGATTGTGTTGCGTGTTTAGTAGAGCCAATAGAATTATTATTGGAGTATGTTATGGTTTCTCTAATATGATTTCAAGGTGGTTCTAATAGGCTGACTTGATTATATCATTTGGAGGAAAGATATTTATAAGCAATCATTTGTGATTGCTTAAGTATGGTTCATAGTTGATTATGAAGAGCAGAGCAGAGTGTGCGAAGTGTTGAGCCATCATCAAAAGGTTTATGTGACCAAGTGAAGAGTTTACGCTATACATTGGAACTGATCTAGACAACAGGTCAAAGCGTAGTTCACCAAGATCCAGATATAGTGTCTATTTGTTATTCATAAGGTTGTAGCCTTCACCCCTTTGAGCAGTGTGCTCTCGGACAGTGTGTCCTCGCCCCTAACAGGGTTAATTGTAAAAGACTCCTAACAGGGTTCGACCCTTGACCAGGTCACTGTACTAAATATATTGTAAAACAACTCCTAATAGGGTTAAGGATCTTCTAACACGGATCATAAAACACTAGTGCAAATTATTAGTGGGTGTCAACTCCCACTGGGGTTTTTACCTATTTGGGTTTCCCTGTAACCAAAATATTAGTGTTGTGTTCAAGTGTTCTTTCATTGTGTTTATGCTTTATGTTTAACTATACTTAATTGGATAAAGAATTGAAACTTGTAGATAATTGATTCACCCCCCAGTTATCTCTTGGGACTATTCCTAACAAACTCTCCATTCAAAGTTTCCAACCTCGTTCACATCCCCAATATGATGGTCATAGACTCGACTTGGTTTACACAGGGACCCGATGGGCATTTTATGAAATGATTTTTAAAATTTTTGAAGTAGTTGACACTTTCCCCCAGATCAACAACTGGTTGAAAAGTTTTAATTTCACTTGACTTGTTGTTAATAGGAGATGTTGGGTAGTGAGCATGGTTTTAAAGTTTTAACATATCTTGACATGGCGATTAAAGACAAATGATCATTAGGCCCGATAAGCAAATCAACAAAGTGCTGGAATGAATTTAATTGTGTACCTAATCAAGAATTGAATATGAGCCCCATATGTATCTGAATGATTGATTTTGCACAAGTCAGAAATACAGATGCAGTTCTTCACTAAAAGATAGGTCATGAGGTAAAATCTATCCTTTGAAGAGGCTTCGAAAACCTCCAAGTAATGTTGTACAAAGTTTAAAGTCATGCAATGCATCTAAATATTCAAGATGCCTAATAACTCTTCATCAAATATATCAGGTGCATTAGTTGGCAAACCTGAAAAACCATATAAAATGATTCATAAAGTTTGATGTCCGAATTGGATCGGATAATCGGGCCTTTCACAATTCTCCCAAGCAAAGTCGAATGATTTTAAACTTCTATTTTTCTCCAACTTCCAGATAATAGACATGTTATCGAGTGATATGCCTAATTTATAAGTTGTGAATATGCTCGACATGCATTGAGGTTACAACACACCCTCTCTATTGTGATATGTTGATTGAGGATGGTATTAAACCCATTATCGTTTTGGTTAACACTACATGTTTCACAAAAAATCATGATACTTGCAGCGAGTACCCGAAGACATTGTCCATTCTTGAATGAGTTCATTGGAATCTTTATTGTCCTTAAATAATGATGAAGGGTAATTTTATAATATTTTGAAATAAAATTATGTTTATAAGTTTTTTAAAATTTTAATATTTTGTATAAATTTTTAAAAAAAAATTATACAAATTTATAAAATAACAAATTCTAAAATACATAGGTCGTCATTATAACAAGTCGTTGATTTTATTAATTATTTTTTTCAAAATGTTGCCTACAACCCAACTCACTATGGGCACTGGTAGGAAAGAGTCAAGTAGAGAAAACCTTAGATCTAGCCCCAAAAAGAAAACTTAATAAGATTACAAATAAATAGATGAGCCATTCCTCATTACATAATGCAAATATGAAATTACAAAATGAACGAGACATTCCTCATTTACATAATGCAGATACAGTGTTATAAATTTATAGTATGATGAGTCTTTGATGCTCTTTCATGCCCCAACTTTTGTTTTTGTCTATGGACCCTGCATACATAGAGCATATGACTACTTTGTGCTTTTGTTAGTACCACAATCCCTGTAATATTTTAATGGAAAAAAAACATATAATTTGTAACCCCTAATAAAGTACATTCAACTGCTGACTTTTGTATGAGTTTAAAAAATAAATCTTATTAATTATATTACCTTCTATGGCCTCCTTGGATTCTTACCTAAATGAACCATGCTTGTCAAGATCAAAACATGAACAATTAAATGAGTTCATACATGATATATCTTTGTTAACCTCAAAATTTCTCTACAAATCTGGGTTAGAATTCTACAAAGAAATGTCCAGTAAGAAAATTAACCAAGAAAACACTATATACGTTAAATCATGTGAGTGATAGCAGATTGAGGCTCACTTGAGCCATAAACATGAAAGGAAGAAGAATTATTGTAAAAAAGATGTAAACCATATATATGTACACTTGAGGCAAAGAGAAGTTACGCCACATCCATATTAAATAAAAATAAGTTACAATATGAAAATACTAACTGACTAATTTCTGAGCTCATCTCCGCATATGGTCGCAACAAAGATATACGATTACATTACAGAGAAGGCATCGTAAAAATATAATTTCAGCATTTGCCCTAGCCTGACACAATTTGCACTCAAATCCTTCATTGCAGATAAGTGGAGATGGGTAGATAGATGCAAATGGGTTGTCATCGACCCAACTAAAGTATCAACATCCATTATTTCCCTGTGATACCCAATCTACATCAGTTCTTATAATATAATGAATAGTATTTACATTACAAACATTAAATATATACACATTAGCAACCTTTTTTCTATTTGGGCAGCACCAAAATTATCGTCCAAGGTTGCTCTGTGTTTGTGAAGTCTTCAACACGCACTTCCCACCACCACATTGACAGTTTGACACATTGACAAGAGCCATCGAGCCTATATCAATAATGCACCGCACCATCTTTACTACATTTATTACACAAATATTATAACATATAATCATATGATCATAATAATTATAACATATAGTATCTATAATCATAAGATGTGAAGATATTATGCTAGCATGGAAAGATTGGAATTACAATTTCACAATCGTAGTGTTAAATTTGCACTTCATAGAAAGTAGATGGAAGATCTGAAGTATGAGTTGATTGTCAATACCCAACTAAAAATGAGCATGAATGACTGTTGGTATAGCCTGATAAATACTATAATACAACTAGTACTTCTACAGAACAACAATCTGATCTAGAAAGTACAACAAAA
Source organism: Chamaecyparis obtusa (assembly GCA_027943335.1). Taxonomy (NCBI): domain Eukaryota; kingdom Viridiplantae; phylum Streptophyta; class Pinopsida; order Cupressales; family Cupressaceae; genus Chamaecyparis; species Chamaecyparis obtusa. The sequence continues at coordinate 709,161 of BSBK01003091.1, read as the reverse complement.
TCTCCCAACTGTATGGTGGAAGCTGTGATGAAGGTTGGAATGTGTCATCTGGCTGGAAACAATTTCAAATTGGAAGTTTAGGTGGATGGGAACGAAGATACAAGTTTCTCCAATGTTGGCACACTCACTAGAACTGGCTGCAAGTTGCAGATCGCAACAAAAAATGATGAATAAGCACCTCCAAATGGTATGGAACCTTTGTATCAAGACACCTTGTCCCAACCGGGAAAATATTCAATTAATGATGAAAAAACAATAGCAACTGTAGATGGAAAATACTGCATATATATAGTAGTGATCTTGTAGCATATTTGTATCTTCCACACACACACACACACACACACATATATATATGACAGATTCAAATACATGCCTCTCATATCAAGTGGCAATGAAATGATGGTCAACTCATACACAATGATGCATGGACATAAAGACAGCATAATGTAAGATAATGATTTCATATACCAAACAATGAGCATAGAAGAAACATCAATACACATATTTCCACTCAATAAAAAGTCATACAACCACAAAGCAGTGAAAAGTCACAAAATTCATATGAACATTGCCAAATACAGAGAGTCCATAGCCTGGGAATTCAGAATTCAAAAGGTACAATGTACAGATTAATCTAACCAGAATTCAAAAGGTACATTGTACAGATTAATCTACATAGGCTCGTCATAGGGAACGAGATCACATAGATAGGTTGATCCCATTCTGTTAAATAGTTGTTAAACCCACATAATACAAGATGAAACATAATAAAAGGAGTCAATAATGTGTAGTTTCGCAGGTCTGCCCATGCCAGAGAATCGAGTAAAACAATGAATGTAAACAACACTAGTATAAACCTTACCATGTATAAACTATTAAGAATACTTTTGCCTATTATGAATATCCTTTTTAGTGATGAATCAATAGTTATAATTTGAAACATGGATCAAATAAACACAAAATTGTATCAAAAGATTTTGCATCCTAACTAGAGTCCTCCAAACTTCCGTATAATGTATGTGACTATCTCCCCTTCATTCATTCTCAAGAACCCTCTGACTCTTGCAGGTTCGAGAAAAAAATTATCATATGCATCAAGCATAGTACCTTTGCTAAGATCAGGGATGGCTTTTAGTGCATTATACACATTAGCTTCATCATTTTGCAAATCAGAGTTATCCATTTTCAGAGGCTCTCTAAGGTCTGCACTCGTATCTTTGATCACTTCACAAATCGCATCCAATGAACCTACCATGCTTCCCTTCTTCCTCTTTGGCCTCCTTGATGATGTTGAAGGGTTCTCTCTACTGCTTGCACTAGATTGGTTCGATGTAGGTGTATCGATACCATCATCAAATAAATCAACAACAGTCTCAAAAGATGCAGTATCGATACCATGATACGTGACATCTTCCTCATCATTGAGGTTGACGACCATGTACATAAAATTCCCTTCTTCTGTCTCTTGAGTTGTTGCAGCTATGATGCCCTCAACTATGTCATTCCCAACAATGAAGGATAATTCATTGTAGTATTGAAACGACTACCTCTTATACACTGGCATTTTTAAATTCCTTTCTTTGTATGATGGCATAACGATTGAATTCATTATTTGTCTTTCATTAGTAAAAATGATATATTGAACTTAAAAAGAGTTTTTAAGACCATGTTACCTTCAATAACTCATCCCAAACACTGTCATCAACATCCATAGTTTGAGTACTCTCATTCCATGCAAAACCGCTTGTATTCTTCAAGTCTTTTATTATTCTATACCCTTGCTTCCAAGTTTTGAACTTGTTATTGAAGTTATCCTTCGATAGGTTCATTTTCAACTCCGCATTGAACCTCCTTTCAATGGCTGTCCAAGCTTCTTTTTTGAAACCCCCTTCACCTTTTTTCCAAGTTGCACTTTCTCGTGGAGCAAGTCTAGAAACTTGCGTTCCATTTCTTTGGTCCACGAAACCTTCTTGCAAGAAGAAGTTGGATAGATGACTTGAATGTCAGCATCCATGCTGATCAATAGATCCGTGTAAGACATACCTGAGTCACACACACCAACTATTAATGATGTCAATTGTAACATATCCCCATGGAACACTAGTTTAGAGCTACCCTCAAGGCTACGTGAAGGAATCAACAGGGAAAGGAACAACATGAAGAGCTTTGACAGAAACAAGTCAGCTATGATGTCCACAATGGAAAAAAGAGACTTTTCAATCAAATCAAAACAAAGATCCTATAAAACCATCGAAATTGTGGATAACTTGAACTTACCAAACAAATAATAAAGCAAAATTTAAAATGCATGTAACTATACATCATCATTTCGAATCATAGCAATCCATCATCAAGTTGAGGAGGAAAAAATGTCAACAACAAGAGTTTGCACACTTCTTTTGATAAGATGTTGCATGCTTAGATGTTTTTTGTGATTCTCTACAACTCAATCAAACACAATGTTGATGATCAGATCTAAATATAAGTCAAGGATGAAAGATCAATTGCAATGTAAGTAGATGCAAAGAGGCATACACGTAGATGTAAACAGATTAATGATGTCAATTGTAACATATCCAATAAAAAAAAAATGCCATAATAGAACTAAATATAACATAACAACACTAAATATGTCATAACAACATTAAATATAACAACACTAAACATAACATGACAATATTAAATATATCATGAAAACATTAAATATAACAACATTGAATATAACACGGCAACACTAAATATGTCATAACGGATTTTAATATAACATGACAACACGAAATATATGATAACAACACCAATATAAAATGATGTCCTCAATTTTTAAGTAGATATATATGTTTATGAAAATTATGAAATTAGACATTAAAGTTTAAACACTGTCATAGTAGTTATTCAACCAAATAAGATCGAGATTTGTAGTCTTCTGACGCAAGAGCGGGCAGGAGGGGCCAAGGAATGACATACCCTAACCTTAACCACCTTGCCTAACAACACGCTGAAGCAACAACAACATAGTGGAAGAGAGAAAATACAAGATCAATCATATATTTACTTCAAATTGATTCATACATGCTGGGATGTAAGGCCTTCCCAGTTATGGCCAAATATTAAAATGAATTACAAAAGTCCTCAAACATGTGAGGATCTGCGAACAATCTCAAATCTTCTATCTTCTTACTTCTATCCAAAACTGACTCCCTAAAATCTAACCAAACAACTACTCTTATACAAGAGGCTACCAAACTGAGTCGGCCTTCAAATCCACAAACAACGGAAGGAACGGTTAGATTTGGGACCACACACTTCCCAATGATAGATACTAGTATTAAATCTGTGACCCATAATCAATGCACAAGTCGGCCTCAACAGAAACTCAAAAGAAACCCGTCGGTAAGAAAAGCCAACCGAGCACCAGACAAGCATCACCGAGCGCCAAGGAAATTACCGAGCGCCAAAGGGATAGCCGACCAACACCAGCGAACAAAAGAAATCGAGCAACACTGAACCAAATCAGTCAAAGCAAGAACTGAGTAACACAAACAAACTCAAATCTATTTTTGGTGACACAGGATTGCCAAGGACCCGAGATTCTCCTGCATCAGACACCTGGGGTTATTTGAAAATGATTCTCTAAATCATTCAATAGGTATGATCCAAGATGCATCCAACTCACTCTATGAAATCCATGAACTGTCTTCAATCAGTATGTTCTTCCACTTTACCAGATATTCCTTATATTATTTTTCTCTTGTACTTCTGTCAATTCTCTGCTCCAAAATATGCTCAACTTCTTCATTCTGTTTCTTAGGATATTCCATCGGTACTGTCATGTCTTCTTCAGGTTTATGAAACTCATACAAATCAGCAATGTTGAATATAGGTGATATATCCATGTCATCAAGTAACTCAACTTCATATGCATTTCCACTGTCAAATTTTCTCAAAATCTTGCAAGGTCCAAACTTCTTCATCTTCAGCTTCCCATATGGTCCAACAAGAAACCTTCCTTTTCTCAAATGAACCATCACTTCATCACCAACATCAAAAGTCTTATGTCTTCTTGATCTATCAACTCTATCTTTGTATTTCTAATTACTCTTTTCCAGTTTCAGCTTCACATCTTCATGCAATGTCATCATGTACTCAACAAATTTTTCTCCTTCAGCACTTCTCTTTCTTTCATCATCAATATCTCTCAAATCAAATATACCTCTCGATTGTATGCCATAAATACAATCTCAAATGGTTTTTTTTCTAGTACTTCTATTCATTGAATTATTGTATGCAAACTCTGCTTGTGCCAACACATAATTCCAATTACCTGGTGTGTCTCCAACTAAACATCTCAAAAGATTTCTCAAACTTCTATTCACAACTTATGTCTGTCCATCAGTTTGTGGGTGAAATGTAGAACTATATTTCAACTCAGTACCCAACTTTCTCCAAAGAGTCTTCCAAAAGTATCCAACAAATTTACTATCTTAGTCAGAGATAATACTCCTTAGTAACCCATGCAATCTAACAATTTCCTTAAAGAAAAGATCTGCTACATGTACTGCATCTGATGTCTTTCTACAAAGTACAAAATGTGTCATTTTAGAAAATCTATCCACAACCACAAATATAGAATCATTACCTCTTACTATCTTTGGTAAGCCAAGAACAAAATCCATACTGATGTCAATCCAAGGTTTCTCAAGTACAACAATCGGTGTATACAATCCAGTATTCTGACTAACTACTTTTGCAACTTGACAAACTCCACAACTTATCACAAATTTCCAAACATCTTTATACAACTGTGGCCAAAAGTATTTCTCCTTAAGAAAGCTCCATGTCTTATCAACACCAAAATGTGCAGCCAAACCACCACTATGTTTCTCTTTTATCAAATTAGTTCTCATAGGTCCTCTCGGTATACACAACTGAATAACTTTAAACAACATACCTCCTTGCATAAAATATTCATCCCATTTAGTATTTTGTTGATCTTGAATAGGTGCTCTGCACTTTCTCCACGGCTCAGAAAAATCAGGATCAAATTCATAAGAATCTCTCATGTCATCAAAGCCTAAAATTACAATTTTCATCTCGGTCATCAAAGATCTCCTTCTACTCAATGCATCAACAACTCGGTTAGTGACTCCACTCTTATGTTTTATCACAAATGTATAACTTTGCAAATACTCAACTCATTTCATATGTCTCTGATTCAACTTATTCTGACTAGCCAAATACTGTAAATCCTTATGATCGGTATACAACACAATTTCACTTGGCATCAAATAATGTCTCCATTTCTTCATTGCTTGAACAATAGCATAGAATTCTTGATCATACACCGAATATTTCCTTTTTGCATCATTCAACTTTTCACTAAAAAAAGCAACAGGTTTACCTTCTTGACTCAACACAACTCCAATTGTACTTCTACTTGCATCACATTCCACTTGAAATACCTTATTGAAATCAGGCAATGCCAAAACAGGCAATTCATCAACCTTCTGCTTCAGAGTCTCAAAAAATTTATCAGCTCCATGTGTCCACTTGAATTCTCTTTTGTCTCCTCTCATAGTCTCAGTCATAGCATTACAAATTGAACTGAAATTTCTAATGAACTTTCAGTAAAAACTTGCCAAACCATGAAATGATCTTACCTCACTAGCATTCACAGGTGTAGGCCAATTCAAAATAGCTTCAACTTTTTCAGGATCTATTTTCAAACCATCAACTAAAATCACAAATCTCAAATACACAATCTCCGCTTTCATGAATGAACACTTTTTCAGATTTATCATCAACTTTTCTTCTTTCAATCTCTACAAAACTTGCCTAACATGCAACAAATGTTCTTCTCTGGTCTTACTGAATATTAGAATATCATCAAGATATACAATCACAAACTTACCCAAGAATTTCTTCAAAACTTCATTCATCAACCTCATAAAAGTACTCGATTGATTAGTTAAACCAAAAGGCATAACCAACCACTCATACAAACCTTTTTTTGTCTTAAAATAAGTCTTTCATTCATCACCTTCTCTAATTATGATCCGATGATACCCAATTTTCAAATCAATCTTGGTAAAATACTTTTCTCTAGTCAAACTATCCATTATATCATCCATTCTCGGTATAGGAAACCTATACTTCACTGTTATCTTGTTGATTTCTTTGGAATCAATACACATTCGCCATTCTCCATTCTTCTTAGGTTCCAATACCGCAAGTACTGTACAAGGACTCAAATTTTCTCTGATCAAACCTTTCTCCAGCAACTCTTGAATCTGTCGGTTCAGTTCCTGATTTTCGGTAGGTGTTAATCGATGAGGTGCCTTATTCGGTAAACTAGCTCCAGGGATTAGATCCATGCAATGATCAATGCTTCTTTTCGGTGGTAAACCATCAGGTACATTATCAGAAATGATTTTACTATACTTGGTGAGTAATTTATCAATCTCCTCAGGGACATTATCCTCTATTTTCTTACTAGGTTTGTTAGGAATCACTGTAAAACATACATCATTTTTCTTTAAATCCTTAACAAACTTTCTTCATTCCATTAAGCAAAATTTCATAGATGTGCAACAATTACTAACAGGTTCTTCCATCAAAGGTAACAATATTTGTTTCTTTCCATCAGCCACAATAGTATACTTATGCAATCTCCCATCATATATAGCATGTCTATCATATTGCCAAGGTCTACCCAAAAAAATATGACAACAATCCATAGGCATGATATCACATAACACCTTCTCATAGTATTTTCCAATCTTCAAATTCACATAACATTGTTCACTTACCAGGAGTGTATGCTCATCTTTGATCCATGAAATCTGATAGGGCTTTAGATGTTTCAACCTTTCCAATTGCAACTTTGTGACCATCTCTTTAGATGCCAGATTCTCTGAGCTACCACTGTCAATGATTAACTTCCAAACTTTGTCAGAAACTCTACATCTGGTCTTGAACAAACTTTTCCTTACCGGATCTTCCTTTTTACTTTCATTCCACAGTGCTCTCCTTACCATCAAGTTATTTTCCTTCTTAGGCTCATTTTGTGACTCTTCTTGCACCAAAGCATTTCTACTGTTACCAGCCTTCTTACTTGCATGTGTACACTCAAATGATCTATGTCCTTCTTTTCCACAATTGTAACAAGTTCCTCGAAAACTTCCTTTGTTATAACCACCTCGGTAGTTACTGCCTCTGCCTCTAGATGGACTTTCACCTTTCCACTCGGTTTTGCCTTTATCCAGAGTTGTCTATTTTGGTTCAGATCTACTATTTTCACCATAAGATCTACCTCTTCCTCTAGGGAGTCTACCACCTCTTCCTCTTTGTCTTTGCTCATGTCTCTTGTTCAATTTCTCCTCATCTTTCAATGCAAATTGATAAGCCTCTTCAATGTTCTCCAATTTGACCAAACTGATTTCTTCTTGGATGGAAACTCTCAAACCATTCAGGTATCTAACAATTCTTTCCACATCATCTTCATCGTGTGTCCAGATCTAATATCTAATCTATAGAATTCCTCAATATATTCCTTTACCGAGCTATCTTTCTGCCTTAGACTCTACATTCACCTAACTAGGTTAATCTGATAATCACAAGGTAAGAACTTTCCTTTCAATTTATTCACCATTTTACTCCATACCTTGATTTTGTCTTTGCCTTTCCTCTTTCTGTCCAGCAGCAGATGTTCCCACCATAAGGATGCACGACTTTTCAACTTTGTGCTTGCAATTTTCACTTTCTTGTCTTCAGGTACATTTCATACTCAAAATACTTTTCCATCTCTGTGATCCAATCCACCAATTCATCAGAATCCAACTTTCCACCATACTTAGGAGATTAAAGTGTGGTGTAGACTTCAGACTTGTCAAAGCCTTCAAGAATCTTTCCTCACCCTGATCCATCATAGGTGTAGGTTCTACGTCACCTTGTTCTACCTCAATTTCATCATCACTAACATCTTCAAGATGTCTTCCTCTTCTTTGGGTTGTTTCAACAGCTTCCAATCTAGCAGCAATTTGTCTCAACATGTCTACCAATCTTGTATCTGCATCTTACCTCCCACGAACCATCATGAAAACCCTCTGCAACTGCAGGTCAGATCGCAATCTGCTACCCCACAACAATTCAACTAGGGCTTCACAAGAAGGAACCTTCAAATCTAGATTCACAAACCTAGATCCAGATCTAACCTCGCTCTGATACCACCTGATGCAAGAGTGGGCAAGAGGGGCCAAGGAATGGCACACCCTAACCTGAACCACCTTGCCTAACAACACGTGGAAGCAACAACAACATAGTGGGAGAGAGAAAATGCATGATCAATCATATATTTACTTCAAATTGATTCATACATGCCGGCCTATAAGGGCTTCTCGGTTATGGCTAGATATTACAATGAATTATAGAAGTCCTCAAACATGCGAGGATCTGCGAATAATCTCAAATCTTCTATCTTCTTACTTCTATCCAAAATTGACTCCCTAAACTCTAACCAAACAACTACTCTTATACAAGAGGCTACCGAACTAAGTCAGCCTTCAGATCCACAAACAACGGAAGGAACGGTCATATCTGGGACCACATGCTTCCCAATGATGGATACTAGCATTAAATCCATGACCCATAATCAATGCACAAGTCGGCCTCAACAGAAACTCAAAAGAAACCCATTGGTAAGCAAAGCCAACTGAGTGCCAGACAAGCATCACGAAGCGCCAAAGAAATTACCGAGCGCCAAAGGGATAACCGACCAACACCGGCGAACAAAGGAAACTGAGCAACACCGAACCAACTCGGTCAAAGTAGGAACCGAGCAACACAAACAAACTCAAATCTATTTTTGGTGACATAGGATTGCTAAGGACCCGAGATGCATCATCTTCCCACATCATTCTTGTTATTTCTTCTCAAAATTTCTCCCAATCATCTCTTTCACGCTGGCTCAACGCATATGTCTCAAGCATTGGGACATATATCCAATCACGACCATCTTCCTCTTCAATTTCTACCTCGAATGGAAGGCCATCCTCTATCGTAATGAAGTTGTGAATTATGCAACATGCCAAAACAATCTTTGTTTGTGTCATGATTTGATAAGACATTGCATGCTTCAAGATAGGAAAATACTACTTTAAAATCCCAAATGTACGCTCTATTACATTCTTGAGTGAGGAGTGGCGATGGTTAAACAACTCTTGTGGTGTGTTTATTGGGTTTTATCTTGAAAACTCCTTTAGGTGGTAGTGTGTGCACCGATAAGACGCGAGAAATCTTGGTACGTTTGGATATCCAACATTGACGAAATAATATTTTCCTACATAAAATAAACTATATTGTTATAACATTATGTTATTTTTTGTATGCTTCACTATATAGTCATATTTTACATACCTGGGGGAACTACCAATGGATCCGCTCTAGAGAGAGCCGAAGCTAGAAAATGGCTATCTGCAGTAGACCCTTCCCAACCAGCAAGGATGTATTTAAACTTATAATCAAATGAACACACTCCCATAACATTCTGCGACAAGTTGCCTTTTCTATGACGATATTTAGCTTGTATGTTGACATCAACAATGACTGGTATATGGGATCCATCAATTGCTCCCACATAGTCCCATAGTCAGAAAATTCATAATCTAATGAACATGCGATAATAGGATTGCAACTCAATCAAACAAAATTGAACCACTGAGAGATATACCTTGAAGTATGGATCAAAATGATTCTTTCCACTAATTTCCCGAGGAGTGTTTGGACCAGGGGGTATAAAATAATCCGCATGGAGCGCTAAGATATCTTTCAAGGCCTTGTGGAAGTATCAACTTACCATCTCTCCGAAGTGCCCAAAGTTATGGGCAATCTTACGATTCCTCAGATTGTGGCCAACAATATGGAGGAACATGACTAATTGTTCTTCTAACGTGAGGATTTTTGTATCTTTGATGCTTCCTTTTTGCCTTAAAATATTGGCTAGTTGAAAGAAGGATCGTCTACTCATGTGTATTTGGTCAAAGCAATCCATCCAATTGGAGTCGATAATACACTTATAACAAGGAATTACATCTCTTTTGCGCTTGCACATATTTTGACTACCGTCTTTTGCAGACACTGCTATGGTTGCGGAAAGGGCGGAAAGGGCAGCAAGAACAACTACAACAAGAGGAATGACTCTTGTCCTCTTGACAATCTCTCCTTGAAGTTTAATATCACCAATGAGATCCATCAATTACCTAAACATACCAACAAAACAATCATCAAACAACATAGGAGATGAACATAATACAAATCCATAAGAAAACACCCCACTATAATGAAAGAACTAGTTGGCCATTACAATGAGAAATACCATAAACATATAACAATGTTAGATTATGAGGGTATTCCATTCAGATGCAGGAAATGCCACAAGACTGGCCATCTTGTTGTGTGGTGTTTATCTGATAAGGTTAAATCAAAGAAATCGCCTTCTTGGTGGTTGGGGGTTTTTGACCACCATTATACGGTTTGTAAAGTTTCCAAGGATGGGGGTTTGGCTACTTTCCCTCCTTAGACTGATCATGCTTTGGCTGGTGCTACTGATGCTATCTCTGATGCTACAAATGTTGTCTCTAATGCGGCTTTGGTTCAGTTTGTAAATATTGTCCCTTCAGGTGATGTTGTTGCTGTTCCGGATTAGATCATTAATGTTGTCTCTAGATCAGCTGTCTTGTCTACTGGAGCTGAGGGTTTTTCTACCCATGTTTCTCTTGGGAGGGTTTTGGGGATTGGTTTTGGTGCTATCCCTGTCCCCTCTATGGATGTTGATGATGCCTTCCCTTTAGTGGGCTCTTTTGGTTTATCTTTGGATTGGTAGAAAGCTGCTGAGAAGGTGGAGGATGGATGGACAACAGTTAATGGAAAGAAAGTCAAATTCTCCAAACTTTCAGTGGATATGCCTTTATGTTCTCATAAGGATGGGCCAAAATATAAATCTTGATTGTCCTTTATTGTGGTTAGCTAGGCTAGTTTTTGTTCCACTTGGTGGGAACTAGGGTTAGTTCCTTTGGTTTGTTTGGTGGTGCACCACAGTTGTTTTTTTGGTCTCTCAATGCCCTATCTTTCTTTGCTTTTTGTATAAGGTTTCGGGTCCTTTCAAAACCTATTTTTACTTAATCAAAACAATATTAATCAAACACAACTAAGCCCATGTTCCTCTCTTATGTTGTTTTATGATTGATATGTTATTAGTTGATATTATAGATGTGGTGCCAATAATTTGAAGTATGTTTTGAAGTAAATGGCACAATATCCCACAAACATGAAGGATGATGATCATAACAATAACAATAACAATAGTGGCAATAATTTTCAGTCACGGGAAGCCTTAACCTTAACCATGAGTCCTGGATCCAAGTCTGGTGTTGTTACTATTATTCCACAGTCAACTAATACCGACTGTGTTACAGTTGAAACAAGGAAAAAAGGGGCGGGTGGAATGTGTAACACTTAGCACTCATTGCATGTGTGTGATGCTCATAGAGGTGAAGTACTGAGACTTTCTGGGAGGTAGGGGAATCCTGGTGATTCACCTTTGTGCGCATCACCTGGATGCAATGAGTGCTAAGTGTTCCATTCATTCTGGTTTTGATTATGTTGCAGCAAAAGTTGCTCTCCTTTCAAATAAAAGAAGATTTGTATCATCTAATTTCAAATGTATCATTCTTGAAGGTCATTTCCCCAAAACATCCCATCTATTCACCTAGAAAGAAATTCATTTGAAACTATGTTGTAGTCTTAGGCTTCAATCAATACACATGGTGGACATAAGGCTTTCAAGAGTACAAGCTACAGAATATTAGGTCAATGTTGCAAAATCTATAGTTGTTTCAAGTATGTTTTGAAGTAAACGATCCATCCTGTATTTTAACCATGCACAACTTCAGTAATCCAAATAAACTGCCAAAAATATTCTCTTCCAAATCAATCAAACTTTCAACAAAAGTATATTACCAAAAACATTATTGTTTCCATTGTGAAAAGCTAAAGAAACTTTGAAAAGAATAATATAATTTCAAATCCTGCCAATTACCATGACCAAACATATTGCCCAGGGGAAAACCATCAGCATGACATGTGATGAAAAAGACAAGCAACCTTCACACACAAGATCAAGAAGATCACTTGAATCATCTACTTTGGATGAATAATTGCCAGCCAAGCCTAAACAAGCTCTTGTAAACAAAGGGCGGAAATAAAGTTTTTTGGAGCAATGAAATAACAAACCCACCAAGACAACCAACACTTAATTCCAATTACATGACCAAAGCAAAAAAAAATGATGTTGGAGGAATAACCTACATTTGATCAACCTAGTCTATACCTTCTGCATTTTACCTTACTTTAACCATTGAAATAAAGTCACTATATAATTGCATGGAAGATTCAAGGGTATTACCAAAAGAGTAGTTGATGTATTAGGTGTAGCTAATGTATTAGATCTACTATATGAGTCTGTTGATTATGGAGTCATCCAGCTAGATGATAACACTGTCAAAACTCTAGTTATAATTTCTTAAGACAAGTTATAACAATGAGGTCAAAATGCAAGCCAAACCCATTGTATAGCACATAGTATTAAAGTACCTCGTATCCATGAGTGGTTTACCTAAACCAATGATGGAACCCAAACAAAAAACCTTATCATAATATCAATGACCAAATAGATGGGGATTAAGAGGAGAGTTTTCCTCCCAATTAACTGTAACTATTGTAACTAGCAAAGCTTATCATACAATAATGGTACAATAAATTCCAAAAAGCTATGATTTAAGAGTTTCAAATTAGGTTTGTTTATTTGGGTTTTACCTTGGCCTATGTTGTTGTCAAAGGCGAGCACTTCAAAAAAGACACATTGCACAAACTACCATCTTCCTTTCCTTCGTCTTCGTAGGGAGGGAGAAAAAAAGAATTCTAGTCCTCAAGAAGGTATGTAATCAAGCAGGAGGTGGATTTGCATTTGGATGTGCTACATTAGCCAAGGTTTTTATTTGGTCATGCATGAAATTGGGAAATTAGCCCTTTGGTTTTAGGGCACCTGATTTTCATTGTAGTAAGCTAAAGCTTAAATATTATAGATTTTTACACAGTGTGATGCCTAGTCATGCACCTTACTCGAAAATATTTCTTACAATGAATTGTGAAGAGGAAAGCTTGCCAAAGAATCTACTACCCAATGTCTTAAGATCATACCCATGCCAATTGAATTCATCACCCAATGTTCGGATATGTGGAACCGATAGCCAAGATTGGTTTGGTGTCAAATCATTTCTAGCATTATACTACTCCAACCTAGGGTTTGAAGACATAGTCGCAATATTGACCTTATTCTCATTCCTTTCACTAGAGATATTCTTTTGTGATTCCAATGGACCATATTTAGGGCTTGTAGAGGGAACCTTAGAAGACTTGTTTCTACAACCACTGAAAGAATTTATAATGATAACACCAGGGCCTCTACCCTTACCAGATGTTGTATCCCCATTTTTGTCATGATGAGTGCTTCTTCATGAATGATCCATATCCATTCAACGTGGCCCAAGAAGAATAAAATTAGGGTTACCATTTTTCTAGACTATGCGGCGTGTTTCTTATCACCTTCCCTGAAATTCCCATGACAAGATCTCCCCAACTTCGTGTTGTTGAGCCGAGCTGGCTCTGCCCAAGAAATAACCAAGCTAGGTATAATACCCCTTTCTATATCAACCTATCTATATTGTTTTAATACCCGTTGTGATTTGTACGAAGGGCCCTTATCATGAGAGACCAAATAGTCCATCGAACCAAAGTTTTTTTGAGAAAAATTCTTGAAATAACTGGATGAAGGCCAAACAATTTGTGACCCTCCTTTCCCAATTTTGTTATTGCAATCAAAAGCCTTGTCAACCCTTAACTGTAATACCTAGTGAAGCGACACAATCCAATACATTCCATACAACAAGGCTAGCATTGTAAACAGTGTGCCTTATTCAGTTGGAAATTGGGAAAGAAATTGAATAAACCTAAAAAAATTATGAACCTTATACATTCAATTGTGTGACAAAGGACCACATGCACCTGAGAAGCACAATCTTGCTGCCTTCGTCGTGTTACTGATCTCCTTGGCCGTTCCAATCATTCACAACAAACACCTCCATGAAACCTGCGAGATGCGGAAAACACCTCCACGAAACCTAACTCATCGCTTCTTCACGGACCCAACTAGAGTTTCATTCTGGTTTATAAAAATTGGATTTAGAAATTCCAATTCCACCTATTTAGGTGGAAGATTGATATGCCCATTTTGGGGCAAAATTAGAATTTCTAAATTCTAATTCCAATTTTTTTAATTGGACACAAACATGGAATTGACATTATCCAGAATTAGATAATGCCAATTCCATGCATATTCCAGCCCCCAAACAGCCCCTTAAGGAATCCAAAACCCTACATTGTGGATCTCGCATTAGCACCCACATTCTTTCGGTTGTGTTAATCGGATTCACCTTGTTAGAGTGTTTTGTATTCCAATGTATGTGTGATTTGGTGAGTGATTTATCTCCTAGCATCTCACCATTTCCCACATTAGAGAGGATATCAGAAGATGGTATATTGGATTGATTTCCTTTATTAGAAATGATTATTATGAGTTTGATTTTCTTCACTATGTAAGGCTTGCATCTATGTTAATATTAAATTATATATATGTTTGTTTGATCTAAGAAATTGAATGAGGTTGGGAATGTTGCTATGGATTTTCATTAGGGGTGTTTTGAGGAGATCATACTTGATACATCATTGCTTCTTTGAGGTTTTGGTAGAAGGGAAATTTCTAAGTTACATTTCTCTCTCTGCAATTTATGATTTTGCCATGAGATTCATGCTCGTGATTTAGGAGGATGACATATTGTGAGAGAATATGCGGCTATTTAGGTCGCATGTGTGGATCATTGTGATTGTTCTTGGTACTTCATGCTTTGTTTACTTATCACACCTTCATATGAGCATTGATTGGTAGATTTATATGCTTTGAGATTATTTTCAGATTTGATATTACCCATTTAATGGGAGTTCCTAGATATGTATGTTCTTCATTGACAAGTTTGATACAAGAAGCTTGATTGTGGATTATGGGTTGATATATGTTTGGCAAGAGTTTACCGATGTTATAACTAAGAGGTATGGATGGTTGAATGTATTGACATATGTTGTGGATTTCATTTCTGATTGTGGGTTTTTGTCTTATAACAATAGCTTGGGGCCTTTTTTACCACACTGGATATGATGCTTGTGTTCTTGGACTGGTGCATCTTCACCTTAGCCTATTCATTTTCTTCCATGGGTGGCATGTTGGAGAGTGCGAGTTCTTTCTTGAGATGCTGGTCACTTTTTTTTATTGTAGGTATCTTGATGGAGCACGAGAGCATGCTAGAGATTCATGCAGATTCATGAGGCTTCATATATGGTTGTGATGATATATTTCATTCATTGACCCTTATGCAATGTATACAAGTGGGAGAATGTTTGGATAAGGTACTGTATACCTTGCATAATGTTTGTAATGTTTTATTTATTATTATGTGTGTGGTGCACCTAGAGGAACCTAAATAGACGCATATTACTAGGAGTTAATATTCTTGGGACCACTTTATGTGTTGTATTGTAACATTGCGAAGTATATTTAATGTGGGTGTCACATTGGGATAATTATTTAATACCGGGGAAAGATATTTAATAAAGTGAAAACTTAGTACCAATATTAAATGAGGGATCAATGGTATTGCATTCACACAGTTTTACTTTACCACTTGGTTGTATTTGTATGAGCTTGATTCTATAAAAGAAAGCACATGTTAGTGGTTTAGGTTGGCTAGTTCAATAGGTTGTCATTATTGTGTCTTTTTTAAGAGTGCATATGTTCAACATGGCATGGGATGTGTAGATTCATGATTAGATGCATAGAAGATACCTGAGAGGCTTGACATTTCAAAAGTATTCATTGTAACTTTGTAAGTGATTTGTAATGCTTTATTGCCCAATAATATGATGGATCATGTATGCTTTTGGAGGTTGAGGTTTTCCTTCATGAAGTTTTTTTCAAGGTATGTCTTGTATTGTCTTGTGGCTTGTCTATTTGATCTATGTTTAATGGTCATTATGTAAGCTTGTATGCATGTTTTTCCTCGTGGGTTAAGTAGGAAATGGATTAAATGTAACTAGGTATGAAACATTATTTCCTAACACTAACAACATATTTAGTTTAAGGAAAAAAGATGGGGTTAGTTTTCCCATTGGTTTATCTCTTTACCAATGGAAGTTTTCATTTAATGGATATAATATTGAAATGGATTTGACAAAATACACATTCTAATTCTATAAATTCCATTTTTCATTTGATAACAAAGATTTTGTTGGAAACAATTTGCAACTCACATTTGGATTTCATCATATCCCTGTGCTAGAAGATAATTGGGTTGATTTTTTTAGAAAAAGGAATTGGATAAGGCTATCTTTATGGTGGATTGTATTATGTTGTTTATATTGGGATATCCAAAATCTGGAATCTTGATGATGAATCTAACTTGGTAGATCGCATATATCTCAATCATGTACATATGTTGCTAATTTTACCTATCATTTGGAATGTTAAGGAGATTGGGAATATAGAGGGAAGGATTACAATTTTACTTAAAAGAACAAAAGAATGAATACTGAAAAAGACAATCGAGGAGCCAAGCTCTAGCCATCAAGAACTAGAAGAGTTGGATGAGAAGCTAGCCAAGTACATATTTCTCCTTTTCACTTGTCATCTTCATCAAATTCTCAAGCCATTGGTGGTGGAGACAAAGATAGAGATTTTCACAAGAGGAACCTAGAGAGAACCTATAGATATGCTATGAAAAATGAGATCATTAAGGATAAATATGAGACACTAGAAACCATCCTAGAAGAGGATGGAACAAAAATTCCAATGCTCATATCTACCACCTTTCCAAGTGAGTACGCCTCTTAACCACGAAATTGGAGACATTACTAAAATAATTATTTACATACAAATACCTATTGAGGTCTAATATTGTGATTTCATTTTCTAGACTAATGCTATTGTATCTAATTCCCTATTTAATTTCAATTAACTATCAAGCATTCATTTTCTATTTTTGGTTTTTAATTTATATATTAATAATATTGAACAATAATGTAAAGTCTTTGTGTATTTTGCTTCTAACATTGTTTGACTTAGAGTCATAAAAAAACCTATGTCTGTAGTAGATAATTCTTGTTTTCATACTTTAGTTGCAAAGGTGTAATCAAATAATGTTTTCAAAGTTTTAAAGGATTTGCAACTTGTGTATCTTCAACATTTCTATCTACTACAATTATAACTTTACAAAAAAAAGGAAATGTGTTTTTATATAGTTGTGATTATCTTTAAGATTTTAATTCAACGATGTCTTGGGCTAATATTTTAGGAACTTTGTTGACCATAAACATGTGTTTCAAACCTAACTGTTGTATCTTTGAGTTTGATTGTTGAGGATATTACCATTCACATGCATATATTATCTTTTGAAAAAGAAGAATTTAGGCCACAATGTGCCTTTATCACCAAAGTAAATTTCTCCAAGGTCAAACCCCTATATGGACCAACTTTACAAATTTGAGTAAATACTTGAAGACGTGCAAATGGACAAGAAATGGCATGTTCTAAAATATTTGAATTACAACTTAGAAACAAAGTGTTTACTCTCAAGCTACCCACATAACAATACCCATATGGGTTTAGCTCTGCTATTACAAACTATCATATAACAATCTAATCTTCAAGATCTCACATGATCCATATCTAATCACCCTCAAATCTAATGCCTAAACAACTACCCAAACACTCCTTAAATACTAATCTTCAACCACAAGTCGGCTAGAAGAAACAATTAACTCATAAGCCAAGTCGGCTCTTACTACAAACAAATATTAAATGCAACAACAATCGACTCTTAAATAGCCTTACAAACATTTAATTCTCCATGTCGACCACAAGATCTACATAGGAGAATACAACAAAAGATACCAACAATAAATGCACCAAGTCGGCCAACCAAATCTCCAAGAACTCCAGTCGGCAAACCAGAATAACCAAGCACCAGAGAAATAACCAAGCACTAGTGAAACAGCCGAGGAAGGACCCTTAGTCCTTGCCTCACTCTTGTGATCCTTGCTTCTTCTTGTATCTCTTGTTTTCCCTGTTTGCTTTCTTTCCTTGGCACCACTTGGTGCTATTGTTGTTGGCGGTCTTTTATATTGTACACTTTTCAATCCCATTGACCCTTGTGGTCTCTTGTTGGACATTAATAAATTTATCTTATCTTATCTTATCTTATTCCCACTACATTTGACCCATTTGGACATACACAATTATACTTTAGACCCACAATGGCAATATTATAAGGTTGTGTTGATCATTCCAATTAGTCATGACAATCATCATTAACACTTGTTTAAAATGGCTTGGGCTTTGACAATCCACAAATCTCAAGGTCTAACACCTCAAAAAGCATTAATTATCATAATCTAACATTCATTGTAATCTTCCACGTGTGACCTTTACCACATCCACATATCTTCCAATTATTAGCTATAGTAATATCCCACATACAAGATAGTGCATCTCTCTAAAGAGGGAGGATTGTCTACACATAATATTGACTTCAAATTATTCGACAATTCAATCAATAGTATACTCCACTCCTTGGGACTATACACTATATAAAATGATTTCCATTACTTGGAAAAAAATGTTTACATTTCTTTGTAAACTTTTAGTACACTCATTAGAAAGACATTTTTGCATTGTCATTGCACTAGGAGAAATATATAATGTCCCTAGTATTATAATATATCCATTTCATTGTTTAGATGAAAATTAATGACCCTAACCAACTAGAGACAACACAGTTTCTAAGCATAAGAATGTTTGCTTCTTCGTGGGTTGTTTTTACAAAATGGAATGGAAATTGGATCCTTTTATAGTCCATGATACCAAACAATTTGTTTATGGGTCTATAGATGGCTTATAGTAATACGGGACTATCCCGTACTCTATGGTAGGCACCTAACTATGCTACAAACGAAGCATACATACCTAGCCCCCTACACGAGTTAAACTTATAACCTCTTGAAGATTACAAGTTCTCCACTATTAGGCCAACTCAGGTGTGTTACAAGTTTATTATTTTAAGACCACCTACTGCGACAACTTTGGAGGGCAAATCCTTAGTTGATGAGATTTTTTAACAAGAATTTCACTTGAAAATTTAGTCTATCAATCGGTCAGTAACCACGCAAAATACTGCAATTATCTATATATAATATATATAGAACCCGGTTCATAATAGCACTTCTATCCCCCCAAAATTAATGAGAACTTACAAATAATTGAGTTTAATTAGAGACTTCAGTGTTTCATAGCTTAATTAAAGTTCAAAAGTTTAATATTCCATCATATTAAGTCTTATAAAGAAGAAAGCGAGAATTATTTAGCAAGATAATATGCTATAATCATTGCCAACTGGGATAAGCTCGAGTGATAGAGAATTCCAAAGCAGGGCAACTGACGGAAATCCCCAAGAGGCGGATAAACTATTGAAATTAAGTTACGTACAAAACCGGAGGCTGCAAAGAATGAAATCATCCAGCGAAACCAGAGAGTTTTTGGTAGGAAAAAAATCCAACTTCCTAATTTCCCGTTGATGACCACCTTATTTGTGAGCAGGTAATTTTATCTCCGACATTGGTGAATATCACACTTCATCCTCGATGCCTGTACAGCAATCAATTCACATTCTAACAGATTTTGCTGCATCTACGATTGAAATCACCTTAATATCCCAATAACACAGCAAAATCTATACCCAATTTCACCATTTGTCAGATAAATAATGAATTTTAAGTAGCTGATTTTTTAATCTCAAAACTTCCACATTCCATCGCCGTTTGAACTCAACAAAAATGAACAATTGTTAAAAAATAATCAAATGATGCCCTAAACAACCAACAACTCCCCATAAAAATACAACTGTTCAAAGGATGGTCAAGGAAATATAGCATCAACAAATATTTCTGGATCAAATGGCTGTAGATCTTCTAGTTGTTCTCCAATGCCAACAAACTTTACAGGTATGGCAAGAGCATCCACTACGCTCACCTGGGAAAAAAATAAAAATTCATGAGTTAAAAAGGTTTAACTGTAATATATGCCAAATAAGAGACGAAATGAAAACCACGAAATTTAATTTTGCATTGTGAAATCAGATCAGTTTTCTGTTGCTAACTGAACTATGATATTCCATTGTTCAATCTGACAACAGCATTCATTGGGAAAGAAAATGGTGGATTCAATTGTAAAATTACGAATGATATAAGGATTGTGATAATACATCAAAATTGTCAAAAATAATAACTCTGCAGTTGGTATTGTTTTCTTGAAATAGACATGTGGAAGAAGAATTTCCATATCGAAATCTTGAAAGATTTGGAAATTTGTTCATGCAACTTAACCCTAATCGCATTATAACGCACGAAGAAATTCAGTTGCTCTATTGAGCTCAAATGATTGTTCCCGGCCTATTCAATTCAGATATTGAAATTAGATTGTATCCTATGGAAAGAGCGTAGATTTCTGCCATCGAAAGAAGGAAATTCAATATGGGAACCTAAAATAGAACAGTAAGGTATAGCTCTAGAGAGGCCCTTTTAATAAAAAAACAGATATCATTTGCTAATTAAACGTTATTGGAAGAGACACAACTGAGACCACTTTTAGCTCTTTTGAGGACACATGCTGAGAGTTCTGCATATTGGAACAGTTCTGTACATTTGAGAGCGGAAAATGTTGCAATAAAACAATTATTATCTCCATCTACTTTCATTATCTTATTCAAATATTATACTGCAGAACTATGTTCATTACCATACCTTGATTCAAATTCTCATGATAATGCAAGCGATAAAATGTTAAATTCCAGAATCTAATAGGTTACGAGAGGTAAATTTATGCTGTGCAATATCCCAAATTATTGACCTCTTGACTAGTTTTTTTCATTCTCTTAATGTAATTTAGATATGGAGTGAATGCTGTTTCTGATTTTGATTGTGTGCAAATTTTTACATCAACGTTTCGAATCACATTCCGTGATCCATCATCAATCTTTTTTTGCTCCTTCAGCTCTCTTCTCATCCTGATGGTAGATCATGGAGTGATTCGAAACATTGATGTAAAAATTTGCACACAAAGCCAGAAACAGCATTCACTTTAATTGATGGATTGTGGAAATCTCTTAGCATTGAGATTTTACATGTCGGATGACTATTATTTCTGTAATAAATATTGTAGATTCAATGATTTTTTTAATGCCTGTATTTATTGAATGTGTTTGATTTGTGATGGAATGTTTAACTGGCTTATTACGTTTAATATGGATTGTGGAAATCTAATAGATCTGGCTTATTACTGTTATTCATTATACAAATTTTATCATGTGAAGCAAATGTTACTGATTGTTGTTTGATGATGTACGAGAAATATTATTTGGGGAAGCGTGGAACTCATCTTCGGTTATGAAGTGGCATACGTTTGGTCCTATCCTATCTCTTAGAATTAAATTAAATTATAGATCAATTATCTTTGAATATTCCAAATAAATAAAGATGAGATGAAAGATAATATTGAATTTAAATAAATAAGAAGTTAAATTGATACAACCAAAATCTATTTATAAAAAAATAAAATACAAAATAGAAGATCAGTCTAAATATATTGACAAAAAAGAAAGAATTAATATATAATAATATTAATAATAATTAGAATTGCTTACATCTATAGTGGTAGATTGTTTTAACTTTTGACAATAAAATAAAATATTTTGTTTATTTTAGTTAGAAACTAGTAAATGAGAATGGATGAGAAAGAATAAAAGAAAAATTGCAATTATTATTATATAAATTGTAGAAGCAGCAAAGCAGACAGTAGCATTATGATTAGGATTCAATCAAGAATAATAAGGCGGTTGCGTGAATATGGAAATTACTTGATAAGTAGGATATATTTTCTACAGCAAGTCAAATTGTGATATTGCTATCAGAATTCAACTGGGTAGTTTTTGAGTCAAACTCATTGACCCATGTTTCATGAGTAGTGGTTCACAAGAACCCATGTCTCATGAGAATGAATGGAACACTTAGCACTCATTGCATCTAGGTGATGCTCACAGAGGTGAAGCACTGGGACTTCCCGGGAGGTCACCCATCCCAATACTACTCCAGCTCAAGCACACTTAACCATGGAGTTTCCTCCAAGGTTAAGCACAGTTTGCATGCAACCCCATTTGCTAAACCTTCAGCAAGTGTTGTGCCCTATGAACCATTCATTAGAAAGCCCCTTAAGCTCATCAATTAATAAGTAGGAGATATTTTCGATGGTACGATCTACAATGGCAAATCGAGATGAAGCTCATTTCGGCCTTTTCCATAAGCCCCAATTCTGGTAGTGTTGTCGCTGCTTTTTTGCAAATTGATTGACTTAGTTGTGTACAGGGTACAATGGCCCCATCACACCTTGTAAGGTGGGGTTGTCATCTACTGAAAACCCTCAGACCTCCACTGTTGAGTCCCACAATAAGGCTTTGATCTTATCTTTGAATGTTGAGTGTGACGAGGGTGTGTCTAGGAAAGTACCCGTGACTTAAAAGTGGCACACTTTTGCTGCAATATAGGCTTGAATGTGAAGAAAAAGGTTCATCTACAATTAGATTCTTTGAAGGATGTCATTGCTATAAGTAGATCTATTAAATGGACATATATGATTCATTGCTCCTTGGAAACCACTTTGATGGCTGTAGAAGACATTTTGAATGAAGAGACAAATTATGCTCAAAAGGTTTTAATAGGAAAGTTCAATAATCTCCAGCCTAGTCTGGCGAATCTGCACTCATAAACATCTCAAACACAGAAGTCATTTCTCAAGAAATCCATTGATATTTACCCCTGGGCACAAAAGATTTTTTTGTTATTTTTTGTGAATTAGTTAAGGATAGAGAATTCTAGAGATAAGATCATGGTTTAGGTCAAAGTTCTTCTTCTTAAGCCTTGATATATTGCCTCCAACCCTTTATTTATATCCTTCTTGGTGCTTCCTATGCAGGATAGACTTATATCTTCCATTATAGTTTTCGGCTGATTTGTGTTTAAAAGATACTGGTAATTCTCTCGATACCTTTTTGTCTCTTTATCCAAAGATTAATGTTCTTTCTGTCCCACTTTTGCCCAAAATTAGGTAGAGATTAGATATAATTTGGTTGAGAGATAAGGATCAAATCTAAAAACAACAAATTGATTGTGAAAAATTGGCTTTTCATTGTCAAATGTGCTTTGATGTGGGACATTTGGCTGCTGATTGCTTTAAGGGTAAGCCTAAAATCTTATGCCAAGCCTTACAGTAGAAGAAAGCTTAATTAACCATGTCATTTGGAAGTTTGTGGGTCATCATAGGGCATTCTTAGGAATCCCTCTTCTACTATTCCTTTCTCCACAAGGGTATCTGCTAGGGAGTCATTCAAAACCCTCCTAGATCCTCCTTATGAGTCTTCTCTTCCTTTGGTGGCTAGGAAGCCTGCTACTCTCTCCTCTGAGAACATTACGATTGATCCTACGGGCTTGTCTAAGTCCTAAGATTGTTGTTCCTTTGTCTGGCTCTCAAGTTTTGCTGCTACTGACAGCTTTACCTATCCCTTATTCTAATCTGACCCATGCTGCTTCTTCATCAGCTCCTTCTCTGCCTCCGCCAAAGGATGTGTGGACTTAAGATTTAGGCTTCATCTCTAGGTTGGGTTATT
The DNA here is from genome assembly GCA_027943335.1 of Chamaecyparis obtusa. Classification (NCBI taxonomy): domain Eukaryota; kingdom Viridiplantae; phylum Streptophyta; class Pinopsida; order Cupressales; family Cupressaceae; genus Chamaecyparis; species Chamaecyparis obtusa. The sequence goes on along the minus strand of BSBK01003091.1, from coordinate 685,234 downwards.
AAAGTGGTGTTGGATGTCGTGGAATGTGATGACCTAGGTAAAGATAATTGAACCCTAGTTTCCTATAAGATGTCAATAATGAAGGATGCCTCTCAAATGGTTTTGGACTCTCATTTGAAATGTCATTAGTATTGTCTCTTAGGTTGCTTCCTTTGAGAGTCTGGTGTTTGGTGTCTTAAGCTTTTGCAGATCCTTTCTTACTTCATTTAGTTGTTACTAGCATGGATGAATTGTCTCTTCACCTACTATAAGCCTACATGGGCTGCTCTTGCAGGTCTTTGCTTGTCTTATTTGAACTTCTACTATATTGTTTTATTTATCAGGTTGGGCCCCTTTATATACCCCCATAATCTAATCTAAAAATAACAGTGATTAAGGCTAAATAGTTCACATATTTAGGTAATGAAACCTATAGAAAAATCTTGTGAAGAAAAATGTCTAAAACGATAAAATTGAAAAGCTAGAGAACCAGATTCTTTGATGAAAACATCCAAACTAAATTTTGTGTGTTGTTTAGAGGATACAAAAGCAAGGAAGACCTGAATTCAATAATTAAACTCAGAAAATCAGAATTGGAAGCAAACCCTAGAGTCTAAACTGCTGGTTCGGATTCAGGTTCCGATGCGGGTTCAAGATTCGGGTTCCAAATTTGTTGTGTCCATCCGTACAAAAACATATGTTTTTTTAAATATATATATATGTGTGTGTGTGTGTGTGTGTGTACCCCAGGGATGCGTCCCCCCCCCCTAAATTCCCCAACATTCCCAGAACAGGGATGCACCAAGGATGGGGGAACGGTGTTACCGCGTCTCCAATGGCGGCACCACAAACTCAGCCTGCCACCGAAAACGTGGGGATGTCCCCGCGTTCTTGGAACGTTGAGGGGGACACAACAGCATCCCTTGAGCATTCCGGGGACGCCCAGGCGTCCCCCATCACGGCAGCATGAAAAAGTAAATTTTTTTTTAAAAACACATTTTTAAATTCATATGATCAGATTTTTAAACTCACTGTAATCATTTTTATGATCAAATACTTTTGATATCATATGATATAATAGAACTCTTCCATTTGCTGATTCAACAATTTAAAATTTTATCATTATGTAGTATTGAGTATTCTAATTTCTTATTAGTAATTTGATATTGAAAACTTCAATGTTCAATGTTTATTGTTCAATGTTCAATGCAATGTTCAAGTATTTAATAATTTACTATTTTACATCTTTATGTCTTATACATCTTTTCATAACTAGCATTTTAAGTACCATACGTATAGTATATAGTATATTCACCCCCACCCCTTGCCGCCCCCGACCGCCATACCCCCACTGTCCCCCTGTCGTCCTGAAATTGAGGCCCCTTTGTCCCCCCATCCTAGAAACATGTCCCCCCGTTCTGACGTCCCTCCTAAAAAACGAACAATACTGAGAGGGGGAGGGGGTGAATCAGTATTGAAACTTTTAAAGCAAAATTGAAAACACATACACAAAGGAAGACAAGACACAGAGATTTTCTCACGTGGAAAACCCAATGAGGGTTAAAAAACCACGGCTCAACTAATCCAAAATGGGCTACAACCCAATACAGTGAGAGCTACAACTCTTCAAGAGTACATTCAACAGTCGGTTTCAACCGGACTTCCAAACAGGGCTACAACCCTTTCGTTGAAATGATACTGAACTGAATCTAGACAATAATGAGCTCCTTGTCTTTACAGAAATATAAAGACTTCTGAAATCGAATAGACAGTGACTGGTTCTCGGTGTCTACTACAGAACTATCACTTCTTTCCACTGAGAATACCTCACGTGCTGTGTTCTTGCTCTTACTGTTTGTCTATGCTTAGTTGCCTTTAGATTACTGTCTTGTTACTCCCACTCTCCTTCAAATTACTGCTCCTGTTTATTCCTGTCACTCACGCTTCATACAGTGTTCTTACGCACTAACTGTTCACCCGACAGTTCTCAGTCTTCCTTCTGCATTAGGCCCATGTATATCCCATTACAACATGCAGCCCGAGTGATAAATCCCCATTTTGATGTTTGCGGGTGTATTTGTTATTCAAAAAACTCTGCATCTTTTTACACTGCATCATACAAGATGTTCATTCATCTCTAACATAAAAAAACATTTATTATCTCCCTGTCTATGTTTTTTACACAAAACCGTTACCCTCCTTTTCAAACATCCTTGCCGTTCTTTTCAATCGCACCACCTTCAATCACACCTCTGTGTCTATCCGTATCAGTTCATCCTTGTCTCCCGCTCACGTTTTCCAGCAGTTCGGTGATTTTTTTTTTGCACCCAGTTGAAAAAAAACGTTCACACCATCGCATACATCCCTGAAAAAGAATCAACTCTCCTTTTCTGTTAGCGTGCTCAATTATCTGTAGAGCCATTTTTATGCTCCCATATCCTTTACGTCTGTATCATGACTTCCGGTTTTTGCTTTGGCTTTAGCGATGACTAAGAAAAAAAGGCTTGCGTATATATTCTTTACTTGTAAAAGGCAGCATACAAACTCGTGTATTGTATTGAGTGCTTTGATACCGGTTTTTTGTTGGCAATATTTACATGATTATTGGCAACTTGGCCAGTAGTGCCAAAAAACCGTCTACAGACACTTGGCGTCTAAGTCCAAGGCTGCCTATATTTTTCACAGCATCAAAACAGCTCATCTTGAATGTGACAAGAACTCCGTATACGTTTTTACACTCCCTTGCCACTGACAAAACCTTTTAGTTTGAACGAGTATTTGTGAGAGTTATAATTCGATTAAGATGCTCTGCTATTATTGAAATCTGTGTGTGCGTTTTTTTACCAGTCCCAACTATAGTATTAATTTATGCTTTTCAAAAGATAACTCATCATAGTGAGTGACAGTGCATTACTTATAGTCCTAACACCACAGCTTGAAAGTACTGTTCTGTTCTCGGTTAAGAGAAGAAACACATGGTTACATTTGTTCCCACCTGAACAGAGGCTGCAAAAATAATTTGACACCAAACCCGACACATGGCAACCGACATGGTAGAATGTCTGAAGTCAAACAAAAGCAGAGAATGCGGTGACACATTGCAATTTATCCATTAATCATTGACAAAACACAGCAGACATTGGGCACACACCAGCAACACAAAATTCATCAACTGACATAAAAGTAACAATCTCCCCCTTTATGTCATTGATGGAAAACCACCAGAACCATAACTGAAACAATGTACAAGACTGAAGAACTCCCCCTGAGCAAGTGAACCAATCTGAACAGATCTCCCCCTTAAGCTCTACTCCCCCTTTGTCATCAATGACCACGAAACAGAAACACAACAATAGTCTGAAAGATACAACAATGAAGTGCTGAAGACAAACCTTTCATTAAGGTGAAATAACACCAAGCTTGCTTCGAAGATACTCGAAATGATCTCGAAGTAGAGGTTTTGTAAACACATCTGCAATTTGCTCCTGAGAACAGACATAATTCAGCTTAACCACATTATTTGTAACCTGCTCCTTCAGATAGTGATACTTGATTGGAATGTGCTTGGTTCGAGAATGCATCACACGACTCTTCGAAATGTCAATAGCGCTTGTGTTGTCACAGAAAATACAAATAGGATTAGTGAACTCAAGTTTATAATCATGTAAAGTGTTCTTCATCCAAATTACCTGAGTACAACATGAAACTACTGCAACGTACTCAGCCTCAGTGGTGGATAATGAAGTGCAAGACTGTTTCTTGCTTAACCATGAAACCAAACAACCACCTAAAAAGAAAGCACACCCACTAGTACTTTTCTTATCATCCACTGAACTTCCCCAATCTGCATCTGTATAGGTTGTAAGAAGAAAATCAGAACTCTTTGGAAACCAAAGACCAAAATCAACTGTACCTTTCAGATATTTAAAAATTCTCTTAACAGCTGAGACATGTGTTTGTTTTGGAGAAGCCTAAAATCTAGCAACATATCCCACAGCCTGCATAATATCTGGTCTAGTGGCTATCACAAACAGCAGACTTCCTACCATAGATCTATAAAATAACTGATCAACTGAAGGAGATACATCCTCCTTACTTAGCTTACATCCGGTTTCCATGGGAGTGCTAACCGGATTGCAATCTTCCATCTTAAATCTTTTAAGCAACCCCTAACATACTTGGCTTGAAAAATAAAAATACCTTTAGAAGACTGATTAATTTGTAGCCCGAGAAAATATGTTAGCTCACCCATCATAGACATCTCGAACTCATTTTTCATACATGCAGCAAATGTCTTGGACATCTTGACACTATCACTCCCAAAAATCAGATCATCAACATAAACAACAACAATAAGAATGCTGTTACCTTCCTCTTTAATGTACAAGTTGCTGTCCACATATCCCTTTTTGAAGCCCTGCTACTGCAAGTAGTTATCCAACCTGTCATACCAAGCTCTAGGAGCTTGTTTAAGTCCATATAATGTCTTTTTTAGCTTGCATACATAGTCTACATTATCAAAAATCAGACTTTCTGGTTGTTCAACATAAATTTCTTCAATTAAATCTCCATTTAAGAAGGCAGATTTGACATCCATTTGAAAAACTTTAAAGCCTTTGAAAGAAGCAAAAGCAAGAAAAATTCTGATTGCTTTTAACCTTGCAATTGGTGCAAAGGTTTCATTAAAAATCCACACCTTCAATCTGAGAATAACCTTTGCAAACTAAACGTGTCTTGTTTCGAATAATCTTACCATCTTCATTTACCTTGTTCCAGAATACCCATTTTGTATCTATCACGTTCTTGTTGATAGGTCTTGGTACAAGCTCTCAAGTATTGCTCTTTTTTATTTGATCCAACTCCTCTTTCATGGCAGCCACCCAATGTTTATCTACAGCTGCTTCTTCAAAACACTTAGGCTCAAACATGGAGATGAGTGAGAAATCATCATCCTCAAAATAATTAACATTTTTTCTAGCATTTCTAGTTTGCCTTTCACCTATAACCTGATCAATAGGATGATTCTTTTGCACAAACTTAGAGGGAGTTTTGAAATTAGATGCATCATGTTCATCTTGAGAATTGTTGTGAGGTTTTTACAACATCGCCCCATCCATGGGGACCCCCTAGCTTCGACCTTTTAGACTTAGCCAAGTTTAACCTTGCCCCGTCCTCGTGATTTTAATTGCCTGGATTGATTCAGTGAATGCAATACAATGTGTTTGGTATGCGTTTGATTTAGATCGAAAGGTTTGATTTTGGTTTGAATTGAGAACCTTGACGATGTGGTGATTTTGAATTGAAGATTTTATGAATTGATTTGAAATGGAAAATTTGATGGTTTAAGATGAGAGATGAAGTTGGAATTTATTTGATTATTTGAAATTTAATTTTGTGGCCTTCAAAATTCTTGGCGTTATGGCAATCTTGATGGAATTGAATTTCAGTTTTATTTAATTGCTAATTTTATGATTTTCAAAATGATTTTGGGGTTTGCAAATTTCAAATTATCCTTTCAAATTTCGATTTCATGATGATTTTGAGGTATGCAAATTTCAAATTATCCTTTCAAATTTCGATTTCATGATGATTTTGGATTGCAAATTTCGATTGGCTAATTTTATTTTATTTTTTGAATTGCCATGGTGATGATTTATTGATATTGTTAATAGATCCAATGATAAATTCGAAAATCCTTGTTTGGATTAATGGTATTTCAAATTTTGAAAAATCTGAATGGCAATTCAAAATTCATTATTTGTTATGGCCAATCACAAATTTTGGTTTGATGATCATTGTTATTTTCGAGATTCAATAAAATCTGGACTGAATTCTTAATTTTCAAATTTATGGACTTCCTTGCTATTTTCGAAATTGTCATTGGTTGGATAGTTGATCTTTTCAATTCAAAATCTTATTGTACATTGAATGTTGTATCATGGAAATTCAAAAAATCTAATGTCTTGGATCTAATATTGGACCTGCCCTATGATTTTTGAATTGGCATTGAATGTTTTTTATGTGTAAGAATCGAAAATTATATGGCAATTTGCTGGGTAGGCCTACAACTTTTGACATTTATTGATTGTTTGCATTTCAAAATTCAAAAAATTGATTAAACTCTGCCATGTCGTCCCTCAATTTGCCTTGGATTTTGAATTTCTTGCTTTTCAAAATCGAAATCAAATGATTTAGGGCCATGTCGTCCCTTGTGTTTTTTTTGCATTGGGCATTTAATGATTGGTAATTTAAAATTAAAAATCTATTTACCCCTGCTCATGTCGTCCCTTATATTTGCTCTAGAATTTAATATTTCTTTTATTTTGGGTGTAGGGTCGGCCTTGTAGAAAGGAGATTGGATTGCTTATAAAAGGAGGATCGCCTCATTTCATTTTCCACAATTCAAAACAATCTTCTCTCTGCAGTTTGGCAGAGAACTTCTTTAGCAATTTGGCAGCGAATTCTCTAATTTTGGCGAGTGTGGATAGAGTTCTAAGGTAGCGACTTCATAGTGGAGCATTGGCGATTCATCTTGAGGCAAAGTTGAAGTGGTTTAGATAATATTTTCAAGACTTCAAGGAGCTGTGTCAGACCTGGGCCGAGTTTGAGGCAATGTTGAAGTATTTCTAGGGCACTGATAGGCGAGTTTGATAGCATTGGCAAAGACCTTTGTGAGCAGTCCAGACCTGAGCATAATTTTCGCAATTTAGTGGATATTTTCAAGACTTTTGGATGCATGTTATTGGCGCAGTTTGATTCGTATCAGACCTGGACTGAATTCTTACAAAATTGAGGAGCATTTCAAGAAGTTGTAAAGCATTTTGGTGACTTAATTCAAGCCACACCAGACCTGGACTGATTTTCGTAAGTTTGAATGGCCATGTTCAAGAAGTTTTTGAGGCATCTTTGAGGCATACAAAGGCAGATTTTGAAGAGGAAGGAGATGGTTTTTGTTTGAGCATCATTGGGGAGATTATTTTTTATCAAGTTTGGTGCCCATTTTGGAGAGGATTGAGGTCTTTTCATACCTTTTTTCTTTGAATCCGAAATTGGAGTTAGATTTGCTTTGAGGAGGGGTTCATTGAAAAGAAAGATTTTGTGAGTGAGTTGAAGGAGGAGATTCTCTTGTGGACTTGGAAGATTTTGGAGGCTAAGCTCAGCTAATTGCATTGACAAGGGACTCCTAGCTTTGTTGTACTTGGTTCTTGCTTGCATTTCATCTTAGGAGGAAGATTTGGAGTGATAAGTGTAGCCCATCTTAAGGTAATGGCGGGGAGTGATAAGTGTAGTATTCCACCCCTAGGCGAAGATTGGAGTGATAAGTGTAGTCCATCTTAAGGCAAAGGCGGGGAGTGATAAGTGTAGTTTGCATCATTGCATTTCATTTTAGGGAGAAGATTGGAGTGATAAGTGTAGTCCATCTTAAGGTAACAGCGGGGAGTGATAAGTGTAGTATTCCACCCCTAGGCGAAGATTGGAGTGATAAGTGTAGTTTCACCAACATTGTAGAAAAGGCGGGGAGTGATAAGTGTTTAGGATGGCTGATGCTAATGCAAGCAAGCGACCCAAAGGAACTAATGCTAAAATAGGAGACAAGGAAGTCATGATACCCAATTCCAACTTCCGCTCAAAATTGAAATACGTTGGAGACACCAACATTGGTGCCCTTGATATGATTCAATTGAGAGATAGGTTGAGAGACAGCCAATCTCCTATTGCAAAGAAAGTCTACAAGTCCGGAGTTGTGCATGCAGCTGCCTTCCCTCCTACCTTGCCTTGTCCAGATTTGATCATGGAGTGTGCATCTAGACTTAACATTCAGAGCAAGTCAATCATGATGGATAGAGAGAAAGTTTTGGCAAACATCAGCGGTCCATTGATTGAGGATACATTTAACATACCTAAGCAGAATGGCACAGAGGCACTATCTATTGACCAGGCCACCAGATTATACCATGACAACCAGGACACATACTTTGCTCAGCTGAAACAGAATTGGTTACATGAAGGCAAGAAGGGAGTCACCAAGACCTCAAAGCTCACCAGGTCCGACTTCAAGTCAGAATATGGCGACCTCATCGTCCTCCTCAACAGAATCATGGGCTTAGCACAAGGTATGCAATTCGAAACTTGGATGTACTACTTCATTGATGGCATAGAAAGTGGAAAGAAGAAATTTGATTGGGCTGCAATAATTAGTGAAAATCTAGAGTTACAGCTTAGAACAGTGTTATCTCAAAAACAGTTTTACATGGGATCATATCTTTTTTACTTAATAGCAAGATTATTTAGACAACCGGGACTTAAGGCTAGGGGAGAAGTTGGTCATGGGCCTGGGCAATACTTGGTGTATGAGTGCTATCCACAGCTTCATTTGCGCAACACCAAGGATTACAAGATATTTTATGATGCTTTTGCCATGAAGTTAGTAAGGATGTTGCAAGGAACTCCTGCTCGGAGACTTTCTCCGGAGGCCGAGGCTAAGGTTAAGAAGTATGGGAGTTGGTTCATCCAATTTGAACGATTCACTTACATAAGGGTGGCTGGATGTACAACTTGTCCCAAGAGGCTCCCAAAGTATCCACCCGATCGATTGGTTTTGATGGAGTTGGCTAGACAACTTGAGCAATATGACAAAATGATGAAACAGAGAGGTGAAGCAGAGGTTACCCTCTCACTTGTGATAGGCAATGACAGTTGTCCCAACCATGTTGCCTTTGCATCTGCTGAAAAGGAGTTAGAGCAATATCACCTGGCTTGGTATAAAGCAAGACAAGGGCTCGATCCTCATGGTCTAATCAAGTCTGCTCAAGGAGGAACATTTAGGCATGTGCCTACGATAGAGGATTTTTGGGCTAATGCACAAGATGACTTTCATGTGAGGAAGCTAGCTTTCTCAAGACTGTCGCCAAGCCTGATGAGAACCATAAAATGGAAAAACCTTATGATCCTAGACCAGATGGAAGAAGACGAAGATGTGCTAAGAGAGGACTACCACACAGTAGAAGGAACAGAGTTGGATCCCGTCAATTGAAATGATCAGCAGGATCCGTCCTTAGAGGCAATTAATAAGACAGTTGAACTGCACACTCAGGAGTGGTATAATAAGAAGCTAAGTCAGTTGCAGAGATCAAGGGTATGCCTCACTTATGAGAAAATGAGGCCGGTGGAGGTCCAAGCAGAATCAGTTAGTCATCAGGGTGAGGGCAATGGCCGACAACAACCACAGCAGCAACAGCAAGCCAGTAAAGGCAAGAGGAAAGATATAGAAGTTGAGAAGGGTAAGGAAGATCCAAGGCCACCGGCAAAGAAACAGAACAAAGAACCATCTAGAGAAAGTATATATGAGGATAGAAGACAAGAGCATGGAGTCAGTAGACAAAGTGCAGCAGTTGAAGTGAGCTCAAGTTCAGAGTCAAGTAGTGAAGATAGCAGTAGTGGATATTCTCCTCTATCAGAAAATCAAGTAAGCGAGGATGTGGCAGTCTCTACCGATGAAGAGGATATGCAAGTTGATGTTGAGAGTGAAGCAGTACAAAACGAAGATCGGGCACCCAATGATGAGTATGTAGGGCTAGTTCAGCCAAATCCAGCAGTGGGAGTTTTCACTGGGCCCGCTTGGATGTTGAAGATGCTCCAGCCGATTATTCCGGAGCCACCCATCCAAGCAATTGAAGAAATTCAAAGGGATGCTGAGGGAGAGGATGATGCTAGACATAGGCAAGCGAAAACAGTAGCAAGGGTAATCAGGGATGGTGGTCACAGGAAAGTTCAAATTGCCATACCAAAGGTCACCAAGACAATGGAAGAAATTTCAATTCAAGACTATGATTTTCAAGAGCATGACTTGGGAACAGCGACAGATGAGATAGAGTGTGAAGAGCTTCAAGAGAGTGTAACTTCAGTCTTTGAGAAGCTAGCAAGGGCAAATGTTGCAAATGCTAAATTAAGAAGAGAAAATGAGTATTGGAAGGGCATTTATGATGGAACCAGTCAGCCAATCCAACAGGTGCCTAGGGCAGCTCTTCCCCAAGATAGTGAGGACAATTTTGAACAAGAGGCTAAGAAGTGGATCAATGACACCATCCAAGAAGGGCAAGTTTTCTTGCTTCCTTTCACGGCTATTTTCAGAGCATTTATAACCATCAGGAACAAATTCAGAGAGTTTGAAGTAAGATGGAGGGATTTCCTTCCAATTCGTGAGTATATCATTCCTAGGTTGGAAGCAGTTATAAGAATATCAGAGGGAACGTTGGTGAAAGCCAAGGTGATAAATGAAGGAGAGAAAACAATGGTCGAGTCTTGGTTCATGGCCTTAATGTTCAGATTGGGAACGCTGGATGAAATACAGGACAGAATGGCACATCACGGTCCAGGCATCGAGGCTTTCATTTCAAACACAATGAACGATGCTAGAGTTGCACTAGATTTTGAAGAAATAACAGAGGAGGATTTCAATGAGACAGAGTTTGGATCGAGGTTGGATGATTTGGGAAAGATTGTCCCTTTAACGAAAAGATTTGACATCCTCGCCTCTCTCAAGGCCTTAGTTCAATTTGCAAAGGATGATGAGAGGGAGAATGAGCAGGTACTACAAGCAGCAAAGGACATGGTCATAACAGCTGAGCTCAAGATGAGGCATTCACCTTGCCCTCCTATGGAAGAAGTTGATAAAATGTTGGCTAAGTTCATTACTTATGCCAAAAAGATGAAAGAAAAGGGTAAAGTTATATTAGAAGACCATTTGATGTAAGCCCATGTGGCATTTTCCCCTTTCTTCTTGGGTAGGGTAGGTGTCAGTTTCGGATTGGCTACCATTTTTGGTGCCTTCTCATTGGTTACCACTATTCTTTTTCTCATTGGTCCATTGATGAGGTGGCATCTTTTCATTGGCATGTGGGGTGGTAACCCTAATTAGGGTTTCTAGGATTCAATCTGGATCGTTGGTTTTGCCTCTTAATCTTGGCCACTCGTAATTTCAAGCCTCTATATAAGGCCATGTACTCTCATTTGTAAAGGGTTGAAGAAAATTGTTGCTAATATAATACCAAAATTGCTTCTCTTATCATTGTTGTGTCTTGCATGGTGATTAAGAACACTTGGTGTTATTGCATGGTTTCTACTTCCAATTGTTAGAGATAGATTTCATTTCAATTGAGTTGTTAAAGTAGATTTTATTTTCAAGCAAGTGTTAAAGGAAGAGTAGTGATAGATGGTTAATTGCATGGTGATATTGGTAGATGTTTGATAGGGATCCTATACTAGGCCACTAGCATCTTGGCAGCTTGTCAAGGAGCCTTGTGTGGTAATCTAGTCTTCTTTCCTTAGAATCATTGCATCTGTGGAGGTAACACCGCTGGTATGTCTTCATTAGGTTGATCCCCGTCCATTTGCCAATCTTTCCATTCTTAAGAGTAGAGGTAACTAGTAACTTAGTAGTCGAAGTTGAGAATTAGAAGTGAGAAAGTGAAGTTTGAGAGTTTGAAAAGAGCAAAGTTGAAAGTAATATAAATTGAGAGATCATTTGAAAAGGTTGCAAAAGTTAGAAGTCTTATCACCATCATAGTAAGAGTTGAGATATTTCCAAACAAAACATACGTAAGGCCGCCAAGTGATTATCAGCAAATCACATCATTATAACTGAGTTAGTATCCACAGGTGTAAGGAACCTTGGAGTATCTTATATACTTTTCAAGAGAGGGTTGAGTGTTTGGTACGCTGTATCAAGTCATTCGATTGCTATATGTTATGTAGTGGTACAAAACTCACATCAACATTATTTGGCGCTAGAGGGAAGGGCCAACTGATTGTGTTTATTTGGGAATTTGTTAATATTCAACCATGATGAAGAATGGGGCTTCCTCAGCCACGACAGCCTAAGGACAATTGGCAGTCTCACCAAGACAACATTATCTTGACATTCCATTCCCTCGCTTGGAACCAAAGGGTAAACGGTCGGGAGTACTTGCACATTGCTGACATCTTGGACCAAGAAGAAGAGAAAGCTCAAAGAATCGAAAGAGAGATTCAAGAAAGATTGGAGCGTGAGAAGAGAAATTGAAGAAGGGTTGTTGATATTTAAACATGGTGAAAGATGGTGCTTCAGCCTAGAAACGTTGTGCCTGTCTTACAACCTAATCTTGGATTTGAAAACGATCAAGAGGATATTATTTCTGGATTGAACTCATTGGCTTGGAGAGTTAAGAGAAGTGCCCTTGAGTATATGCGAGTGACTTTTGTATTGGAGGAAGAAGAAGAAAAGGCGGAAAGAATTGAGAGAGAAGCTCAAAGGGAGTTGGAGCGTCAAAGAGAACTTGAAAGGAAACGTGAGGAAGAAAGAAGAGTGTAGTAGTTACCTTTGAAAGGTGGTGAAGGTGGAAGTGGAAGTAGGCATTGAATTTCAAAGAGAACAAGTAGAAAGGATCCAAAGAGAAAGAGAAGCTCATAGATTAGCTCAGCTCACCCTTGAAGAAGGGCCAGTTTGGGAAGGTCGAATATATTGAATTGTGATCAAGCTGGATAAGAGAATTGGGTCTTTCTCTCCCGAAAGGTTTGAGAAATTGCAATCGGATAAGAAGCAAAGGGTACTAAGGTCTACACCACACCAAGAGGAGGACTTAGTTGAATTGCAATTTCATAAGAAAGGAAGAAATCATTGGGTAGCTAATACTGCAAGTATAGCAAGTTCCTCAAGCAGTCCACCTCAAGTTCACAAAGCTTTAGGTACACCAACCCTAGTAGCTCAGCCAAATCAGGCTCAAGCTAGTCAAGTTGCGATGGCTCATCAACCCCCACCACCACCACAACAACAACCTCCATGGATTCAACACAACGCCTCACCCATCTCGTTTCAACAGTACCATGACCTACCAAAGAATCCTGCTAGATTTTGCTCCAAGTTCTTTGTCAATGACCCCAATCGTACAGCTGAAGAGCATATTAAAGTATTTGAGGATGCATTGTGCAATAGAAGGATTCAACATGAAGACGTAGCATGTAGGCTTTTTCCTTACTCATTGACAGAAGAGCCCTACTATTGGTTTTGTCAATTTGCCAGTGTCATCCATAACGGGGTGGATTCAACTCAGAGATGCCTTTATAGGAAAATTTGGCATGCCTACCACACCTTTGGAGTTGCATAGGTTGTTTGTGGATATCAGGAGACAAGATAAAGAGTCAATTAGTTCCTTTAACAATCGTTTCCACAAAACTTACACTAGACTACAAGCCCCTTACACAATTCCGGAGGCTGGTGCTTTGGAAGCTTACTACAGTGCTTTAGATAGTCAGACTGCTATGTTTACAAGGATGGCAAACCCTCGCCCTACAACACTGAATGAGGCCTATGCTAAAGCAATTGAAATAGGGAAGCAATTAGGTCAACAAGGATTGGAACCCCAAGGTGCTAGATATCCCAACAATCCCATCCCACAGCCCCCATATCAGACGCCCACAAATCAGCTCGTGGTGCATCCAGGACCACCATTGTCTCAAGCACCACCATCGATGCCAGTTTATCTGCAAGGTGAGAGTTCATCTACAAGAACACAAGAGGAGAAGGATGAAACGAAGGAATTGATCGAGCAAGTTAAGAAGTTGTCTACAGAGGTCACTTATTTGAGAAATCAGAATAATCAACTCCAGTCCACCCAAAGAAACAATCAAGGAAATTATCAAGGGAATTACCAAGGGAACAATTATCAGAGTGGAAATCATCAAGGAGGGTATCCAAGAAATAACTATGATGGAGGATACCAAAGGAATTATCAAGACCGAGATTATCAAAGAAATAACCAAGGTGGAGATTATCAAAGAAATAATCAAGGCGGTGGTTATCAAAGGAATAATCAAAACAACCATCAAGGTGGTGGTCAATCACAAGAACAAGGGTATAACAATCAATCTGGTCAGAAGAAGACATGGAACACTGGCCCAAATAATGGAAATGTGGTGTCGCCACTAGATAATCAGGCCCCAACAGATAGTAGGCCAGTTGAAAGAATATTTTTGGCTGAGTCCGCCTTGTCCCAATATTGCAGATTCCATGAGACTGATCAACATTCAGAGTTAGGATGTGCTGAGTTCAAAAGGGCATCTAATCTATTCCAGAAAGTGGTGGACGAATCTATGAATCAAGAGGAGATTAAAGTTACGGGATATGAGATTGTTCCATCCCCAAGTTATCCAGAGTGCTTGACTTTTGAAGAGGTTGCATTTCCACCAGAGTTTGAGGCTTATGAAGAACATCAAAAGAGATTCCCTCCCGAGTCAGCTAATGGACCAATAAGTGAAGTATTAGATAAAAATGGATATATTAATGGGACAGATTTTTCTTTCCCACCATTGGGTGATTCTGTTCTAGTTCAAGGAACAGGGGGGAATCAAACATTTCAACAACCAGCAAGTAATGCAAGGTTTTATCAAAGGAATCATAACAAGAGGAATGACGGACCCTTCACATCCTCAGTGCCTCCGAACAATTTTAATACTCCTCCACATCCCAATGCGAGTAATGTACCAAATCCTCCAAGGGATGCGCCTGAATACAGACAAGGGAATCACAATCAGGGTAATGGACAACAGAGTCCTCAGCAAAGTATACAACAAAATAATCAAAATGTTCAAGGGTCACAAGGAGGTGCTATGACATCACAAGAAGTTAATAGAGGAAGGGTGGTGAACAATTCAGTGAATAATGATGAGTTGAAGAGACTTGAACAAAGTGTGACAGAGGACATGAAGAAGATCAAAATTAGTCTCCCTTTGTTCGAATTATTGAAGGTGACAGAGATTAGGGATACTTTCTTTAATAGCTTGAAGGATAACAAGTCACAAGGGCCTCACACTCCAAGTGCAGCATCACCTAGCCAAACAACTCATGCGGCAGGGAGGCCTCCTCCCAATCCAGTACATGTAATACAAGATGTTCCATGTGGGAACACAACAAATTCATCTCAAGGGATTTCGCATGATGAAGTAAGGAACTCTATACAGGAGGTTACATATGGAGATATCAGTAATTTCAATAGACAGTCGGAGCCTCGACCGGTTCTTATAGCTCAAGGATTACCGCCAGTAACGCAGCAAACTCAAGAGAGTCAGGATTCGGCAAAGAGTAAAGAGACAGTGCAGATAGAAGAAGCGGTTCAACCAACAAATTTTGGAACAAAGCCTAAGCAAGTGCACAAATCACAAGTGGTATTTTATCAAGGGAAGGATGAGCCAGCTCCATTTTTACTATCAGTAAGAATATTTGGGAAGCTTCTCCATAATTGTTTGATAGATTCAGGAGCTTCAAGCAATGTCATGCCTTTGGCTATTTGTAGAAGATTAGGAATCACACCTTTGAATTCAAACAAGAAGGTTACTCAACTGGATAAGACTGAGGTCCCAGTAGTGGGTGAATTACATAACAGACACATGCAGTTGGCATCTAATCCAAGGATGGAACATATGGTGGATATTTCAGTGGTGGATGTCGCTGATTCTTATGGTTTGATTCTAGGAAGGGATTGGTCCAGAAGACTAAATGGATACATGGCAACTGACTTTTCCCATATGTGGCTCCCACGGAGGGGGTTAGCCAACCAAATCAAGATTGAAAGTACCCCAAGATTGAGATTGACAGTTACTGAATACGGGGAACCTAATGAAGTATTGTTTGCAGATGCAGGCATGGGCATCTATAGGCCTAAGAGAGCAGAAGTGTTGACTTTGAATATCATAAGTGAAGCAAAGGACTCCACGGAAATGCTAATTGAGTCAGACCCTGACACTTCATCCGATGAGGGTGAAGGGATGTTTGAGAATTTTAGAAGTTTTGTGTTGAGAAATGTTCAACAAGGTGTAGAGTTGGGTAATAGAACATCAGTGAGAGACTTATTGCTACCCAACTGGTGTAGGATCCACAACGCCTATCATTTAGAACTATCCTGCTCTTTGTGTAGGGTTGCATTAGAGCAAGTGGAGATGAGAGTCCTAGGGGCTTTGAAGCAAGATGAACAATGTGGAAAACAAAGGATTGAGATTTCACAAGTTGATGAAGCGGAAAGTAGTAAGATGGGTGAAGCTAAGAATCAGACCACACCACCTAACTCAGAAGTGGTGAAGAATGAAGAATTGAACAAGACTAAGAATTCACAAAAGCACCTACCAGAAAGTGATGGAGTATGGACGTTAAGATTTGATGGCTCTAAAACTAAGCAAGGAGCTGGAGCGGGATTTGAGTTAGTCAGCCCAACAGGGGCAACATATTTAGCAGCCCATAGATTACAATTTCCATGCACCAACAACATGGCAGAGTATGAAGCTTTAATTCTGGGCCTGTTGTGTGCTATTAAAAAAGGTGCTAAGATACTCCATGTGCTTGGAGATTCGTATCTGGTGACTGAACAAGTGAAGCAGAAGTTTACTTGTCATGATAAGAGATTGAAAAGATATAGAAACAGAGTGTGGGATTTGACAGAAGACTTTGATGCCTTCAATATCAAGTTTAGCTACAGAGCAAATAATCAAGTGGCTAACGCTCTCGCGCAAGCTACAAGCTCACTAGCACCAATCAAATTGGAAGGATTGAAGAAATTTAAAGTCAAGTTGGCCTCAGTCCCATCAGTACCGGACAATGTCAAGAACTTCCAAGTATTTGAAGACGATAGACACATTCTTAAGTTCTTGACCAATTCAAATGTCTTCACAGCACAAATCATTGATGGAGAAATAGATGAAGAAGCGGAACTCAATCCGGAAGAGATTATGAACTTGAAGACAAATACCATTCCGAAGGGAATGATTGAACTGGAAAGAATATTTGATTTGGATCAATTCGATAAGGTATCATATCAACCTACAGGGGGTGATGAGTGCGAAAAGGTGAATATCGGAACAGAGGGTAGTCCTAAAATTGTCCACATTGGGAAAGTTTGTACACTCAAGGAGAAAGCTGATATACTGAGTTTGATGAGAGAATTTCCAGATGTGATTGCTTGGGGGTATGAAGATTTGAAGACGTATGACCCTTCTATCATCACGCATACGATCCCATTGAAGGAAGGGAGTAAACCATTTAGACAGTGGCAAAGGCCTGTCAATCCTTTGCTAGAACCATTGATTTTCCAAGAAGTTAAGAAGCTGTTAAATGCACGGATCATCTTCCCAGTGAGGCACTCAACGTGGGTCGCCAATCTTGTCCCTGTCAGAAAGAAAAGTGGGGAAATAAGGCTATGCGTTGATTTAAGATATTTGAATAGAGCATCAGAGAAGGATAACTATCCATTGCCATCACTAGATGAAGTTTTGCAAGTGGTAAATGGAGCACAAATGATGACGTTTATGGATGGATATTCAGGATACAACCAAGTGATAGTAGAAGAAGATAGATTGAAGACGGCTTTCACCACGAAGTGGGGAACTTTTGCGTACAGGAGGATGCCTTTTGGCTTAATCAACGCTGGTGCTACATTTCAGAGAGCCATGGATTATGCTTTCAAGGACTTAAAAGACAAGTGTATCATCATCTACATGGATGATATCACGGTGTTTTCAAAAAATAGAGAGGATCACATTTTGGATTTGAGAAAAGTTTTCACAAGATGCAGAAAGTTTGGGGTTTCTTTGAATCCAAAGAAATGCATGTTTGGAGTAACAGAGGGAAAGCTTTTGGGACATGTAATTTCAGAAAAAGGAATCATGATAGATCCAGAGAGAGTAGAAGCTATTTCCAAGCTTGGCCTTCCAGCCAACAAGAAAGAACTGAAGTCCTTCTTTGGAAAGATCAACTTTGTGAGAAAGTTCATATCGGCATTTGCAGAGATAGTAAAGCCAATGAATAACATGCTAAAAAAGGATGCAAGGATGGATTGGACTCCAGCAGTGAAGAAAGCCTTTGAAGAGATAAAACAAGCTATTGTTAATGCACCAGTCTTAGTGAGTCCAGATTATGAGAGGCCATTCAACATATATTCTTTTGCCTCCGATCATGCCTGTGCAGCCATCTTGACTCAGAAAAATGAAGAAGGTGAAGAACATCCGATTGCATTCATGAGTGCACCCTTTCGAGAAGCAGAATTGAATTACCCAAATGTGGAGAAACAGGCTTATGCCTTGGTGAAAGCGATGAAGAAGTTCAGGCACTATATCTTGAGAAGCAAGGTATATGCAATTGTGCCTGACATCGCAGTGAAGACCTTATTAATGCAAAGTGAACTTGGAAAAAGGAGAGGAAAGTGGGTCACCACTATCCAAGAATATGATGTAGAAATTCAACCAATGAAGTTGGTCAGAGGTCAACAATTGGCACAAACATTGGCATTAGAGGGACTTGGACTTGTTCAGCAAGTATTTGAGTTGGAAGATGTGCGTCCTGATGAATGGTATCAGGACATTGTTAATTATTTGTTAAATCACCGATGTCCATCACATTTGAGTCCAGTACAAAAGCGGGCATTAAAGTTCAAGAGCAAGAGGTATATGTTACAAGGAGCAGTGTTGTATAAACAAAATCATGAGGGAATATACTTAAGGTGTGTTGGGAAAGAAGAAGCCAGAAATATTTTGGAGCACTTTCATGATAAGTGGGGAACCGGACACGGATCAAATTTGGCCACAGCGCACTGGATACTAAGGGCAGGATATTATTGGCCAACCCTATTCAAGGATACTCATGAACATGTGAAGACTTGTCATATTTGCCAAATTTCGGCAAAGAGGGAGAGGAACCCTACTATGCCTTTGCAACCAGTCACCGAGGTGAGACCTTTCGCAATGTGGGGACTTGATTTCATTGGTCCCATCAACCCACCTTCCTCAGCACAACACAGGTATATTCTAACCGCGACTGACTATTGTACTCGGTGGTCAGAAGCTCAAGCTTTTAACAATTGCACTGCTGAAACCGTCATAAAGTTCTTAGAGGAGAGAATTACTACAAGGTTTGGATGTCCTTTTACTTTTGTGTGTGATAATGGTTCCGCTTTCATTTCCTTGAAGTTTCATAATTGGGCTTTTGATCATGGGATTATTTTAAAATTTTCATCAGGATACTGTCCCTAGGGAAATGGCCTAGCTGAATCTACTAACAAAAACCTTTTGACTGTGATTAGGAAACTTCTGGATAGGAACCCAAGGGATTGGCACACTCAGTTGAGGTATGCTTTGTGGGCAGATAGAACAAGAGTTAAAGAGTCCATAGGAATTTCCCCCTACCATCTAGTTTATGGACAGGATCCTGTGTTCCCTATTCAACTGAAAATCCCAACCTTGAAGTTTATACAAGAGTACTATGATGAGAATGAAGATAGAGTCCAAGCCAGGTTGACTCAATTGATGCAATTAGACGAGAAGAGAGATGAAGCCCTAGAAAAGTTTGCAAAACATCAAGGGGTAGGAAACGTTGGTTCGATAGAAGATCGCAAAACAAGGCCTTCAGGATCTCTGATTTGGTCTTATATTGGGACAAAGCCCATGAAAAGAAAGGACAACATGACAAATTTGATAAACTATGGAAGGGTCCTTTCCAAATTGCTGAAATCATCGGAGATAATGCATTTAAGCTCAAGACACTCACTGGTAGGGACGTCCCGTTGCCTGTCAACGGACAGTTCCTCAAGCATTATTTCCAGGCTTAGGACTCCATCTGGAGCCCTTTTGTATATAGTAGTGTAGTTTCCTTCCAGTTGTAGTTTAGTTTGCTTTCAGTCAGTAGGTTAGTTTGCTTTCTGTTCTTAGAGTAGAGTTTGTCTTGGACCATTTGGCCCGAGAGTTAGAGTAGTTTTCCTTTTAGTTGGTTAGAGTAGTCGGTTAGAGTGGTTTCTTTTCAGTTGTTTAGCTTAGGAGTTTTGAGGGAGCTCCGTGGTAAGTTTGCACCAAGTCACTTGACTTGGGGATCTTTTAGCTTCCCTTCAGTTTGAGAGCAGTTTTGGCTTTGGAGCTTTGCAAGTGCGGAAGGGGGGGGGGGGTCCAAGTTATCATTCGTGGGCGAGTTGTGGAGTTTTACACTTTTGGTGACAAAACAGGAGTCCGTCTTGTTCATTTCTTGAGTATATTTGACGAGGTTCGGAGATTTTAGGGTGTGCTTAGTCGTTGATCTATGGTAGGGCTTGTACTAAATTTGGGTCAAATTCAATAGTAGTTCTTGAGCTACCTTTGACATGGTTACAACATTATACTCACACTTAATTGCTCCGAGTTCTTGGTGTTTTGAAGTAAAGTTGGACTTAGTGAAAACCATACACCTACTTCAGCGCCACTGTGGTCTTTCAAACCCTCCGCGGGCTTCATTGCCTGCAAGCCAAACAAAAGATTGGTTGAAAAAGAAAAGAATTATCATGAAAATGAAAAGTAAAAAAAAAAATGAGAAGCAGTATCAAAATGAGATTAAAATATAAAATTGGTTATGAGGGCGTGCAATTATCTCTACCGGTGCTACTAAGTAGTCACTAAAGGTAGAATCATGATTGTGGTTCCACAGCGATAACTCCGTCGGGGCTATGGACGCCTGACTGGCAGTGGGGCTCTATCCAGGATGTTTTGGAGTAAGGATATTTTAATAACTAAGTCTAATGGATCTAAGGGATTATCAAGTTCTTGTTGAGCGGGGAATGAATCACTTGCACACACGTGGGTAACTTATGTCAAGATGCTTAGGTTCGGCTTGAGAGTTCTTTCCCTTGTTGAGTACTTGTCTTTAAAGTAGATTTTCGGGTGAGTTATCTTAAAATTTTCGTTCTGAATTATTTTGTTCTTGAAATGTTCAGGAACATTTCACCAGTGGAGTCGCCAGATGTTGTGAGGTTTTTACAACATCGCCCCATCCATGGGGACCCCCTAGCTTCGACCTTTTAGACTTAGCCAAGTTTAACCTTGCCCCGTCCTCGTGATTTTAATTGCCTGGATTGATTCAGTGAATGCAATACAATGTGTTTGGTATGCATTTGATTTTAGATCGAAAGGTTTGATTTTGGTTTGAATTGAGGATCTTGACGATGTGGTGATTTTGAATTGAAGATTTTATGAATTGATTTGAAATGGAAAATTTGATGGTTTAAGATGAGAGATGAAGTTGGAATTTGTTTGATTATTTGAAATTTAATTTTGTGGCCTTCAAAATTCTTGGCGTTATGGCAATCTTGATGGAATTGAATTTCAATTTTATTTAATTGCTAATTTTATGATTTTCAAAATGATTTTGGGGTTTGCAAATTTCAAATTATCCTTTCAAATTTCGATTTCATGATGATTTTGGGGTATGCAAATTTCAAATTATCCTTTCAAATTTTGATTTCATGATGATTTTGGATTGCAAATTTCGATTGGCTAATTTTATTTTATTTTTTGAATTGCCATGGTGATGATTTATTGATATTGTTAATAGATCCAATGATAAATTCGAAAATCCTTGTTTGGATTAATGGTATTTCAAATTTTGAAAAATCTGAATGGCAATTCAAAATTCATTATTTGTTATGGCCAATCACAAATTTTGGTTTGATGATCATTGTTATTTTCGAGATTCAATAAAATCTGGACTGAATTCTTAATTTTCAAATTTATGGACTTCCTTGCTATTTTCGAAATTGTCATTGGTTGGATAGTTGATCTTTTCAATTCAAAATCTTATTGTACATTGAATGTTGTATCATGGAAATTCAAAAAATCTAATGTCTTGGATCTAATATTGGACCTGCCCTATGATTTTTGAATTGGCATTGAATGTTTTTTATGTGTAAGAATCGAAAATTATATGGCAATTTGCTGGGTAGGCCTACAACTTTTGACATTTATTGATTGTTTGCATTTCAAAATTCAAAAAATTGATTAAACTCTGCCATGTCGTCCCTCAATTTGCCTTGGATTTTGAATTTCTTGCTTTTCAAAATCGAAATCAAATGATTTAGGGCCATGTCGTCCCTTGTGTTTTTTTTGCATTGGGCATTTAATGATTGGTAATTTAAAATTAAAAATCTATTTTTAGAATCATTTAGTTCTTTGTTTTGTTAATGGTGAGAAGTTGATGTGAGAAATCTGATTGTGTAATATGCTTGATTTTGACGGAGTCAGCACAATTCACCATCTAGTGGTTGTAGAGTTTTGAAGCTTATGTGCAGCTATGTGCGATATTTGACTATGTATAATGTGGTGTTAAAAGAACAATTTTGGGGTCTATTATTTTACCATTGACTTTATAAAATATGGCTTTTGAAATCTATTATGTTACGATTGATCAATGTAAACTTGTGTATGTGTGCAAAGTAGCTTCTATTAATCTCAATTATTGTGCCTTTGATGTTAATTGATTAAATGATGGATGAAAAAAGTTTTAAATCCTTAAAAAAATTTGAATTTCTTTGGTTTTCCAATGCCAAGTTTTTGCCAAGTCTGAGTCCGATTCAAAAATCAGCTTGCCAAGTCCGAGTCTTGTGACTACACCTTAGACCCCAATAAAGGCAGGAAGACACCACATGATGGTCAAGACCAAGAGATTAGGTGATCTTTAAGGATTGTAGAGAAAAGAGAACAAAGAAGAAGACTACAAAAAATAGTTGAAGAGATCTCACCAATACAAGTTCAAGTCAAGCCCATCCCAACAAAGAAGTCAGAGTCAAAGTCGTAGTTAGAAAAACAAATAAATTTCCCCAAGAAGACAATGTATAGAGAATGGGAGGAGATAGACAAGCACTTAACACTACCTAACAAAACATAGATCGATCTTTTGGACCAAGTGAAAAATCAAGTCCACCTTCTCTAAATGAGGTAAGTTGGGAGAAACAGTCAAATTTCTTCATAGAAATGTACACGAGTAATCTTAACCAATTGAAAGGTTGTCAATCGGAGAGGAAGTCAAGCCAAAGCTGTATAAAAGAAGCACAACATGCTGAAACAGACATATATAAGTTTGAGTGACTTCTACATGATATTCGATGTTATTTCAGACTCATATTGGCTGTTGTTTTAAATGAGACCAGTGTATAAGTGTTTGACAGTGATTTTAAGTGTCACTTCAGTGATTTCATGGCTTCTCCATCATCTACTACAGCTGTCCTTCACTTGGAAATGATTGATTTTTTATTTCATATGATTCACAGTGATATTACTTAATGAAGTGTATTGGAGCAGTATTTCAGTTTGAAATCAGAAATAAAGCTTTATTGTAGCTTTCGTTAATCATTGTAATCACTTAGTTGCAACAATATATGTATGTAATATCCAAATGGTTATCCGTCAGTTGCTTTTGTGCATGCTTTTCTCATATTGTAATATTAGATGGTTTATTGCCAATACATAATACATATTGCATTTCATAATTGAACAAGCCTAGCATTATCAACCATTTTGGTTTGAATCAAAGCTTGACTCTTGCCAAAAAATAACTTGCATGTTCATTCTATCTATCATGCACTCCACTAAATATGCATAGAAGTGGTTGACTCAGTTGCCTAGTGCATGCTTGTGTTGCATATTAAACACTTCATTGAATAAATGAGGCATGTAGTCGCCATGGATACCTAGTGTGCACATACTCATTTGCATGGCATTCATTATAGTAGCAAAAGGATTAGAAGTGTGATACTAAGCACCGTACACTCTCACCTTGCCCATCTTGGAATCTGGGTGATCAAAATTGTATCAAAGATTGTTTGTTGCTTTGTTTTCAATAGCGATGACTTGGAAAAAAGTAGGGTTGGTCATTACAAATCTCTAGCTACCTTCCAGCATGATATTGGGTAATGAGGCCATTTTACTATTATTCCCTCCCTCAACCTGCAGTTTTAAATTAAGACAAAAAATACATTCTTGCAAATATGAGTGCAACAAAAAAAAAAATGCCTATTGTTGACACCAGAATTTAAGCAAAGCCCTTTGACTATAACCTACAAATCTGACAGAAAATCCCATGCCCTAGCAACAAAAATATACCCAAATATTAATAATCGAAAAAAGATAGTCCATTGAGA
This sequence comes from Chamaecyparis obtusa, assembly GCA_027943335.1. NCBI lineage: Eukaryota > Viridiplantae > Streptophyta > Pinopsida > Cupressales > Cupressaceae > Chamaecyparis > Chamaecyparis obtusa. Next base: position 661,307 of record BSBK01003091.1, on the reverse strand, counting down.
CTCTTCTCTTGCCATGACTTTGAGTGGGAAAAATGATTATTTTTGACACTGATGTCATGTACCCTAGCCGACACAATCTATAGACTCGTAACCTTGAAATAAAGGAACTCCGGTCCATGACTTTCTAGGAAAAAAATACTAATTGTTGGCACCAAAAACTATCACAATTTACCAAAAAACCTTAAAAAATGCAAAAACTTGTGGCCCTTTTGCAATAGAGAATCTGCACTTTTGTCTGAAAAAATCTGTGCCCTTCTCTTAAAATAAAAATCTGCAATTTTCAAAAGAAAAAAATTACCTAGAGTTTTCACCAAAAAATGTCGCAATTTATGCAATTCTATTGGGCGACCTCAAACTTTTCCATGTGATTTTGTATGGAAAATGATGTGATTTTCAACAAAAGAATTACACAATTTTCCTACCCTTGATTCCATATAGATCTGACCTATGAATCCTTCTTTTGGCTTTTTACTACACTGCACTAGTGAGTCCTTGATCTATGTCAATGATAAACCCTAGGTCTTCATGCTCTCATACAATTTGTGGCTCTAGTTGAGCTCTGATACAATATTAGGGAAATCAAGCACATAAATATTACCAAGATATTCATTGATTAAATTATAAATAAGTGAAAGCCTTTTTATACAAGATTACAATGCAGGACAATAGACCACATTACCAATTTGGGATAGATAAAAAGAACATACTTAAAAGAAATAAAACATGAAGTATATCCTAAAGTCAAAGAGACTTTATTATAGCCTACAACTAAAAACTAATTGACCATATACAATAATTACTTTAAGTGTTAACAATTGACATTCAATAGTTTTCTAGAAACTATGCTATTTCCAAAAAATTTGAAGAGAAAAATAATTTAAACCCATACAATAGAAGATAAAGAAGACCAAGATTGGCCAGCAGTAGATGCTATATGAGCTAAATATTTTTTCAAGCTACTTAGGAAATGCTAGAAAAACATACCACACACCCGCCTCGAGCACTACCATCAAGCTTGGTCAAGATGAAGCCAGTAACACCTATAACCTAGCAATAATTGAACACAATAAGATAACAACAATATCATTTCTATCTATGACAAGTCCATCTAAAAAGACATGAATGAATGTTAACAGTAACTTTAGCTATAATACAGAATACTTTATGCTAGTAGGGACCAATTAATGCATAAATACCATCCAGCAAAGAAAACAATGTGTCGATAACATTTTGTGATTAATTTTAGGACCGATTCAATTCATTTCACATTTTTAAAAGATAAAAATGATATTTTATAGTAATACTATTTACAATCACGAGGATAAGTGTATGTCAGCCTTGAATCAAGAGTTGTTCGCATTTGACAATAAGTTACTATTGAATGATCAAGAAATTAGATCAAATGTAAAGAAGTTAGGTTTTCATTTCATAAAAGATAATTTATCGTGGTAGCTTGATAATTTTATTCAGTTCTCCTAATTATTTCAGTATTATATAAGCAGCCACAAAGAAAGACTTTCTCAAAAGTAGATAGTGTATAGTGTAGTGGTTGATTAGGGTTACTGTGGCATGTGTCAAAGGCAGCCACTTGACAAGTCCAAAACCATCCAAAACATGCTACCACATCAATAAAATACTTGTACATTGATGAATGATCAAGTGGTTAAGTCCTTCAGTTAAAAATGAATTTGTAACCATTGCCAAAACAAGTACAGACAACAATATAAGTTGGAGGGTGCCAACAGTGCAGAAGGAGGAATTGCCTATAATGTCCCTTGTTAGTTTGTAACCTTGCATATCTTTAGTCTACTTATTGTGCTTGTAATTCATATAGATCTATTCAGTATTTCAATTTAAATAGAATTTATATTTCCTCTTATGACTATATTGATGGTCCCATGTCCAACTTATTACCCTGTCGAATTGGATAGGAGGACTTTAGGATGTGATCGAGATGCTTAGAGACCATTCCCAATACGCTCCCTCAAGGTTTACAGGTCCAAGCCCAAACTATTGGGACACTGACCCCCACCCTATTTTGGGACAGAAGCTATTGGCAGGATTTACACAAGCTCTCCTTGAAGACATCCTTATATTCCTTCCTTCCAGTCCAACAGGTGACAAATTGGGGTAGGATATATATATATATACACACTACAGATGTAAATATAGATCATTTTCAAATATGTTAGGGAACATTTAGATATATACATTATATAGAGATGATTTTGATTTCATCCATATTAATATGTATTATATAGATGTATATTCACATCTGAAATAAATATATGTATAATTCTTATTTCAATATTATTGACGGATGTATATACATTTCCTATTTTTTAAACATATATATTTATTCATATGATCTTATAATAGTTCTTTATTCTTAATGAGATTCAAATGTAATAGTCTGTGAATCAGTATTTAACTCAAAGATAAGTTACAGCATAATTTGCTGTCATACAATGCTTAACAGCATTGCAAATGGTTTATTTATTTCCTTATCTCTTCCTTATGAAGAGTGACACATATATTTTATCATTTCTTCCTCTTCTTATATATATATATATATATAATTTTCTAGTTACATATCTTTATATACTGACCATATATATATTTGCCATTTATAATATTCTGATATAATATATCAGCATCAATTAATTCACTGCTGCTAGCAATACATATGATCCCTTGCCCAATTCATTTGGTCAGTCATTCACATAATGATCTTCTATCTATATATTAGAAGACTGATCTAAGTCTCAATATTTATATATATCCTGGAAGTGATGACTGCTTCCTTGAGTCTCCATCTTTCATACACTGTGAATGAGTTTCTCATATATATTTTTTATTCCCTGTTTAATACTTTGAGAATGAAATTGATTTGTATTATATACATAATCTGTGTACCCTTTGGTATGGGTTGTGACTCCTCTTAAACAAATCAGATTTTGTATAATCACACCCCTTAGACAATTGTCATTGCTTCTATATTTCATGTGATTTGTTGTGCATTGTATAATCATTTTATATTATAAATTATTTGTTTATTTATTTATTTTATTTATTACTTATCTATTCATACAGTACCATTTTTATTTCAATAATATTTTAAAAATAGATAATCATATTAAGATTATTATATTTATAATAATGATAATCTTTGTTTGTCATTTAATCTATTGGTTTATATAATAATATTTTATTCAACTATTATATTATGTATTTTATAAAATATTTCTTTTGCAATTTAATTTAATTATTTATTATCAAACTCTAGGATGGGGACACCGCAGTCCTACCCTCCCAAAATTGCTTGTCCTCAAGCAATGTTAATTTTATACAAGTCTTTCACTCTAATGTTAATCTGTAAATTCATATATTTGAGTCTTACTGTTCTAGGCTAATTAAATATAGAATCACACCTAAAACATCCATTTGAAAATATGAAATATATGAATATATGAAGACTCGAAGCATACATGAAGAATACACTTTAATGCATGAAGACACAAAGAATACACTTTAATACATGAAGACATGAAGTATACACTTTAATGCATGAAGACACGAAGAATACACTTTAATGCATGAATACATGAAGCATACACATTGAAGACACAAAGCATACACATTGATACAGGAAAACACGAAGCATACACAGAGTATACACATTATTAAATTCAATTCTTAAATCCTATATTTCATATTAAGTAATTTAATTTCATATGCTATCTATATTTCTTGTTGCTAAACTTGATCCGATATCACTTGTTCTAAGGAGAGAGGAGGTCTGAATCCAATCCAAGGCGCTTAGAGACCACTTGATAGATTCCCTCTGTAACTATCCTTTTGGGATTTACACCGCCATTCCTTAAATTGCTTCATCCTTCCTTAATTACTAGGGTAATATGAAAATCTTAGCCATGAGATTCATCACTTATTTAATCATGTTTTCAGGCTTCAGCATTACCTGTACATAGTAGTCTGATCCCTTTTATTGACTAAAATGATTCATTAATTTGTATTTACCCTACAAGATGCCAAGATCATGGCTTTGATACCATTTGTAATGTCCCTTGTTAGTTTGTAACCTTGGATCTCTCTAGTCTACTTATCATGCTTGTAATATATATAGATCTATTCAGTATTTCAATTTAAATAGAATTTATATTTCCTCTTATGACTATATTGATGGTCCCATGTCGAACTTATTACCCTGTCGAATTGGATAGGAGGACTTTAGGATGTGATCGAGATGCTTAGAGACCATTCCCAATAGGCTCCCTCAAGGTTTACAGGTCCAAGCCCAAACAATTGGGACACTGACCCCCACCCTATTTTGGGACAGAAGCTATTGGCGGGATTTACACAAGCTCTCCTTGAAGACATCCTTATATTCCTTCCTTCTAGTCCTACAGGTGACAAATCAGGGTAGATCATTTTCAAATATGTTAGGGAACATTTAGATATATATATTATATAGAGATGATTTTGATTTCATCCATATTAATATGTATTATATAGATGTATATTCACATCAGAAATAAATATATGTATAATTCTTATTTCAATATTATTAACGGATATATATACATTTCCTATTTATTAAATATATAAATTTATTCATATGATCTTGTAATAGTTCTTTATTCTTAATGAGATTCAAATGTAATAGTCTATGAATCAGGAATTAACTCAAAGATACGCTACAGCATAATTTGCTGTCATACAATGCTTACCAGCATTGCAAATGGTTTATTTATTTCCTTATCTCTACCTTACGAAGAGTGACACATATATTTTATCATTTCTTCCTCTCTTATATATATATATATATATATATAATTTTCTAGTTACATATCTTTATATACTGACCATATATATATTTGCCATTAATAATATTCTGATTTAATATATCAGCATCAATTAATTCACTGCTGCTAGCAATACATATGATCCCTTGCCCAGTTCATTTGGTCAGTCATTCACATAATGATCTTCTATATATATATTAGAAGACTGATCTAAGTCTCAATATTTATATATATCCTGAAGTGATGACTGCTTCCTTGAGTCTCCATCTTTCATACACTGTGAATGAGTTTCTCATATATATTTTTTATTCCCTGTTCGATACTTTGAGAATGAAATTGATTTGTATTATATACATGATCTGTGTACCCTTTGGTATGGGTTCTGACTCCTCTTAAACAAATCAGATTTTGTATAATCACACCCCTTAGACAATTGTTATTGCTTCTATACTTCATGTGATTTGTTGTGCATTGTATAATCATTTTATATTATTATTTACTTGTTTATTTATTTATTTTATTTATTACTTATCTATTCATACAGTATCATTATTATTTCAATAATATTTTAAAAATAGATAATCATATTAAGATTATTATATTTATAATAATGACAATCTTTGTTTGTCATTTAATCTATTGGTTTATATAATAATATTTTATTCAACTATTATATTATGTATTTTATTAAATATTTCATTTGCGATTTAATTAAATTATTTATTATCAAACTCTAGGATGGGGACATCACATTGCCATCAAAGATGATAGTAGATTCAACAGTAAATCAACAATTAAGGGAGGACTGACACTGACAAATATGAAGTAACAAGAAATGACTTGAAGGAAAAAAGCTAGAAGGCCTGATGAAAGCTTAGGGGATTGTGATGTGGAGGCTAAGACTTGACTATGTTGATGGATTCGGCGATGGCATATGACCATGCATAAACCATTTCCACCAAGGGAGGAAAGGTTTGTCATTTGAAAGATGACGAAAAGCTATGGCAGAGCCTTAAATCAACAAATCAATGGGGGATACCACCAATACTCCTAGAATGACCATTCCAAGCAAATAATTGCGATGCCACTAGAAGACAAACAAAAATCAATCAAATTGGCATGGGGTGATAATACCATAGGAGCATTAATCATTTGAGGAATAAATCGCCAAACTAAAGGAGTGGGATTTTTTGAAAAATGGGGAAAATTTTGGATTTATGAAAAAATGTTAAAAATTGAAGAAAAACAGTCACGAACTACTTTTTTTTTAAATTAAAGGGCATTTCCATAGCATAGATATATTGAGAGAAAATAAAATATAGAGTTCAATCCATTAATTGTAGAAAATAAATTTTCATTGTTTATATTCATCTCGTTGATTAAATTGCACAACTGTGGTTCCAAAAGTTTATATTTTTTATGCTATTGTCGTATGTGTTGTGCAATGTAATCAAGTTGCAATGTAATTGATTTATAATATTTATAGTGATTTGTCATGTAAAGTAGGTCCTTAGAAGATTTTATAAGGTTGTCCCTGCCTAGATTTTATCTTTCTGTTTGAGTAATTATTTTGTCTAGTTCATATTCTTGTGATTCTATATGCAAGTATCTCCACTTTCAATTTATTGTTCTGTTGTGGAATGATTTTTCAATACTCTCATTGTATATATGAAACATCATATATTGTCACATCTCTGCTTTGTAAATTTGAGGATCCTGCTATGCCCATACTAAGCATGAAAATGCATCCACACTAGCACCACCACGTGAATATACACTTCTGGTAATCTTTATCAGAGGCATAGTAGAATAGTGCTTATACGTATATAAAAAATTAATGTTTTTATTTTTCTAACGGGTCTAGGGATCATTTTCTCCTTTATGATTATTATAGGTTGTTTGTTACTAGCGGTGAAGATAAGAGGGGAGTTTTGGCATCTTGTCTTTCCAAAAGAAAATATACGGCAACTCCTATTGCATATAATTATTGGTTGCAAGCCCACTAGCCTACGCGGAAGATATGCGGCTGCGGCTAAATCCCAAACCCAAAATGAACTCTTCCTGCCATCACAAATGAAAGTTGTCGTCTGTCACATCAAGGTTGTTGTCCGTCGCGGCTTCAGATGCAGATGTAGACTCTTGCACATGCAAATAAATAAGCTTTTCACAACTTATTTTCACAGGTTCTAGCATCGTTTGTACGGTTTACGATTTTCTGAAAAATTTAATCGTGATTTAAACCCAAAAAAATCGTTGAAAGTTGTTGATCTAGTCAACACGATTTTTTGAAAAAAATCGGGGAATAGATCAGCCTGCTGCGTGATTCACGATTAAGTGTGTATAATCGTGATTTTTTGCGGATTCCTACTTCTATGGATAACATAACCTCACCCATCATTACAATGTGTAATTATTGAAAAACCCTTTGAAAAATAGTTGAAGTTGTCAAGGGCAATGAATTGATTGTCAGAAAGATTTGCAATATAAAATTGGAAAAGAAAATTTTTATCCAAGCATACAATCAACAATCCAAAGAAATAAATTCCAAGCTAGACCACCATTTTGCCAACTTTCTCTAAGCCCTCTAAGGGACATCCAATGATTAGTATATGAAATTTGACTTCAAAACTTGGTAAAAACTAAATAGAATCTTGGGAAACAAATTTATTAAAGGATGGTAACAAGATTGTGTGATGAGCCCAACTGGATCCCTATTGCAAATTGGATCTTTCCTCAATTTTAATTGCAATTTTTACTAAATTCCAAAAACTTGTAACTAATTTTGCAAATTTCCAATTAGAATCATAGATAGAAAATGACTGAATTTCTCATCATAAACAACAGCAAATTATTTGTGCCCTAATTGTTTACAATTCATTCACATACAAGCAACATTATTCAATCATTACATATAACAATTTAGAGATTGCAACACCTTATTATCCCAACGTGACTGCTGAAGATTGTGACGCAGCCAATGAATGATAGAGGCCAGCAATTAAAACCCTCTCCTTGCAAATTGTAATCTCCAAATTAACCCAAGATGTACACACAACAACAACCTTGCCACAGCCCTCAACTTGCAACCACAGATCAGAACATGTACAGCCCTTCCCTTGTCCGTACAGCAGTCTGCTTTAAATCCGTATGACCCTCCTGGGATACTGTATGACAGCTTCTAAAATATGCTAATAATTACTATCCAGCAACAAATAAAATTCTGATCATTCACCATTCATTGCACATAAAATTTGGATGAGTTCTCTCCAAATCTGGAGACCAAACTCTCAAACAGCTTCTCAATAACAGTAAACACAGTAGAGAAGCAAACTCAATTTGCTTTACCTCAGCAGCAAATAGGTGCAATACACCTCTCAAAAAAATCAGACCCTTATACCACAGCAAGGGTTTAGAAATCAAAAAACTCAGAAACTCCTCAAAGGCAACCAAAGCAAATAAATATTCAAGTGTGCTTTCTCCAAAGAAATGAGCTCATATTTATAATGCTTTGTTGATAAAAGTTTTCAAAAGAACTCAACTTCTGAAATTGTGAAAGTTTCCCAAATGATCTCCACTCAACACAACTCCCTTTTAACAACTTCCTTTAAAACATTATTATAATAAGATATCATTATAATAATGCGACTTGGGTTTAATAATCAATTAAATAATGGCCCCTTCCAATGATGACTTAACCCTCAACTTACGTGAAATTATAAAGTTAGATTATAACTTTATAATAAGCCATTTAATAATTTAATAATAATTTGGCCACTAAAAATGTAATAACTCCCAAAATACTCATCATTTAAATATGTTGTCTGAAGTAGGAGTTATACCTATTATTTCTCCATGTGACCAAATGCACTTTCCAAAAATAGAAAGGGTCCATCTCAATCAGCACCCAACTTACCACAAATAGTAAGTACACAAATCTAAGCCCAAATGAAGTCCAATCTGAGCCAAACGAAGACCAACCTGTAGCTTACTGAATTGTGGAGAAGACAAGACCCTCCCAAGCCAAGCCACTGCCTTAGAAGACCCTCTATACACAATAATTAGCCTACGAGGATCAAAATAATAGCTAATCCTTGAAACACCAATGCTGGCAAAATTGGGGACATTACAGATTGTTCCAAAGATTTAAAATATAAAGCAAGGACATAATAATTTTGTCCAAACATAAAATCCATGATTCAATGGGATAATTTTCAAGTTAGAGAATCCTCTTGCCAATGAGTTGAAGAAAAGATCATTCATTAAAGGCCTAAAATCAAAAAGCTTATGCGAGAATTATGATTACGCTACTAACTTATAGCAATACATATATGGATCAAAGAGTTGGATTGGACCAATGTCAAGGTGAAGGTCAACTCTGACAACAATGGAGATTTAATTGAGTCTATACCCAAAAATACTTTAGCAAGGGTGAAGAGCACATGATTATAGTGAGAGCGGATGGGATGGGGGGATGTTTGAATCAGTATAATAACAGACTTTTACTTTTAAAAACTTAATTAATTACAATAGGAATACTTCAAAACTTAATCAACCATAGATGCATGTTGTTTTTGTATTAGAGATTTCTTACAATCTATTTGGGCACCAACCCACAGGAGACACCAATCGCCTTTACATGATTCATAGCCATTAACCCACTAGAGATACCAATACCCACAAATGAACACCAACTCAGCAAGAGACCAATCTCTTTGAATGACAAGCAGCAACCTCTAATGACAAGAATTAGGCCATCTTAAATCTGCTCAAATCTGCCTTATATGGCTGCTCCAAATATCTTCAAGATCTGCCTTAGCTCACTCCAAAATCTGCTCAAAATTTACCAATAAATCTGCAATATTTCTGCTCAATCTCTTGCAATAATTCACCTTCAAAGTCTGCTCTTAGGTCTGCAATAATTCACTTTCAAAGTCTGCTCTTAGGTCTGCAAGGATTCACCTTCAAAGCCTGCTCTTAGGTCGGCAATATTCTTCAATATTGTTTCCTTGTAGTCTTGCAATAATTCTCCTTATGATCTGCTCACAAATATGAATTAAATCTGCTTCAAAATATGCACTTTTCTTCTTTAAACCTGCTCTAAAAATAAGAATAAATTCAATGAACTTGATAAAAATAACACTCAAAGTTCTTCTATTTATACCCTTCAATATGCACCCCTTTACCAAGAGATATACGCCCTCTAAGCTAGGCCGGTCAAGCAAGCATGTATATATTTTTATTGCTTTTATTTCTTTGCCCAAGGAGGGCACTAGCTTCAAGGAGGTTGGCCCAATAAGATAAGATATGTTTTCCTTAATAAAAACCACCAAGTAAGGGCACCAAAAGCCAAGGATTGGCCCATGTGAAATTAAATAAATTTATTTAATTTACAGCACAATGTAAGGTCAGCCCACACAAAGGATAAATTTCTGACTAGAAAGACAAAAATGTTTCCATTTATAATGTTGCTGTGCACAAAACTTCTGAATTGATCCTCCTTAAGCAGCAACATGACATCAATGAAAAGTCTGTCCCAGCCCCCTTAACATCAATGACAATGATCCAACAGGGGGATTCATAGAGGCAAAAATGGAGGTGTGGTGCAACACTTAAAGCACCAAAGAGAAAATGATTGTGAAAATTTTCCAAGCAACTAATTTTGAAAACTTCACACTAGAAAGTTCAAAATATGTAGCAGGCTAGAGAAGCAAGCCAAGGCATGCTGAAGCATGTGATATGAGGGAGAAAAAGCAATAGGTTCAATCATCAACAAACAAGGAGACAAGCTGTGATAAGAAAGAAAATTTCACACAACAATTTGGGTTACATATTTGTTTAGCCAAACTCTACATTTTTTTTATTTGTAATACTAAAAATTTGTTTGTCTAAAATCTTTATTTTTTTTATAGGAAGTCAACTTTATCACACTTTTTAAAAATGATATGCAAAAATTAACTTCAATATTTGTGTGTACAGCATTGGATTATTAATCAACCATTGTCTTCTTGCTCAATACATCTACTACCAAAACTAGAAATATTTTGGAAGTGGATGTATCGAGCAAGATGGCAACAATTGATCAATAGTTTGCATAATTTTTCTAAAAAAATGGCATTATTGACTTGCTAAAAAAAATAAAGAATTTAGTAAAAACAGAAATTTAGCATTCCAAATCTAAAAAATGCAGAGTTTGATGGTCCCAACCGGTGCTGAGAGGGGAGGGGTGAATCAGCACCCACTAAAACTTAAGAATCAAATCTGATATAATCTAACTAAAACTGTAAGCAGAACAGATTCTATCACAGAAATAGCTATCACACGATCAAGCAATAAACAACACCAAATTTATCACGTGGAAACCCAAATCGGGAGAAAACCACGGTGTGAGGAAACCTCACAAATTTGCACTCTTCTGAAGTGCGCTCTGTTAGGAGCCTTCCCTATTAAAGGATTACAAACGCACTATTAGATGCGACCCGGTTAAGGGATTTAAAAAATAAGGCCTGTTAAAGCATGCTTTGTTAGAGGACTTAGAACATCTACACAGATGTCACCCGGTTAAGGGATTTAAGACAAGGGACCTTTTAATATCCACCCAAAATACTAGTTGCTATTGCAATTGTCAGAGAGCAATAGAGGGTTTGATCTTTTAGAAATGGCTTTGCTGAGCCTGATAAGATCACTGTGCTTCTCAATTGAGAGTCATCACCAGACACCATAGGTATGCTCTCCTTCGTCTGTTGTGCTTCCTTGCACACTCTTCTTTTCTTCTTCTTTTCACCTTTTTGTAGCTTCTCTCAACGTATAGGTTCACTCTTTTTCTTTGGCAAAATGAAGCCAAACAATATTCTTCACAAGCTGAAGAATATATAGTCTTCTTGCCCTTTCCGCTTTTTGCATGCGTGACCTCCACAAAGATCTCCTTTGGACCCATCACCCAGTTGAGTCTCTGTTCACTGCGGAAACAAAGTCGTTCGAATTTTGTGCAACAAATCTCAGTCGAAGAGTCACACAAGTGTTTGTCAACTATGACTTTCCCCGATTCATCAGTCTCGATGATATCTTCACTGATTGGTTTATGTCCTTAGGTTGTGCACAGGTAAAAACCATCACCTATCACTTTTCCCTTCTCTGTCTATACCGGTTTGGTTCCTTGGTTCCAATTATACACTTTATCGGTCACAGTTCTGAATCCTTGATTATCGATTGCACCTTCCTTGGTTACCGGTTGCTCTGATGATCAATTAGAGCTGTATCAGTTACAGAGACAGTGCCTCCTCTTGCTCACTATGTGTCACCAGTCACCAAACCAATCTCTCTTGCGCTTATTATTGTCAGTTGTACCTATTGTACCTGATTGAACTATGTTGCATCCCTTGACATCAATGACAACACCTCTTTGCCATGTACTGGTTACATCCTTACCGGTTAATGCCAACAGAGTTTGGCTACACAAGTATGTATCCCAAATTGTTGTTGTGAAAAATTTTCTTTCCCATCACTATTTGTCTCCTTATTTGCCAATGATTGAATATGTTGCTTTTCGCTGCAGGCACTAACCTTAGACCCGTACAAGGACCACTTCCCTCAACCCCATTGGATGCATTGCCCTTAGACCTCCACTAAATTTATTTGATTTATCGACTGCTCTAGACCTCTGAGTTTGCAAAGTATGCTTCCAAGTTTGCCTACAAGTCCTAATCTACAATATCATCATCAAACTGAACAATCCTCCCTAATGTTCGGATTAAGATAATCGGGAGGGGGGCCGAACCGTAACCAGCCAAAAGGCACACCAAAACAGAATTCACAAGCAGTTAATTCTACCCGCTAAACAACTAGCAACTAAACTGACAAAAGAACCAGCAGAGACCAATCCTCCCTAATGTTACTTGATGCTTACTTGTTTTCTTGTTGTCTAAAGATGACTTTTTCATTTGGGGGAGATGATGTAGTTAGTGTACAATATTATTATGTTTCTATACTATGGTTTATCCAACTATGAATTTTCTAGTGCTAGTGCTAATGGCACCATGGCTCTTGTAACTTACCAGTAACTGCATCATCTAATATGGATGGTCATGATATTTTTTGAAGACCTGTATAATGATACTTGATCAGTGATGGCTGATTGTTGATGCTAGAAATTGATATTTTTTAATTATAATATAATCATGACATTCAAATTTGACTACTTGACATTGTAATATTTTTATTTTTACAGTGGTTTTACTTATTATACAATATATGATGCTATGTGTGGTAAATTGAACTTAATTATTGCTGCAAATGTTTATATATTTATTATATTTATGGGTTTTTGTATGGTGTAACGTCCCCGTTTTTCAGTCTCTTGAGATTAGTTTAGTTTGGCGACCCTCGCAAGCTAATCAAGTGATCAAAGGGGGTTAGTCGGCAAAGCCAATAGTTGGATTTCATTCTGGAGGCTCTAGTGGTCAAGTTTGCTCTTCGTTTGGGACAGATTGGATGACTTACTATTTATAGTAAGTGGTATTTTGGGCATAGTTTGGTTTAGCAAGGCGCTTGCACACTGTCATCAGGTGTTGCAGGATCATTTGTCACAGATCTCCAGTTTGAGAGACTTACTATTTATAGTAAGTCTATTTTTGGCAGATGGCTATTTCTGGCAAGGCAGTTTGAGCTCGGGGCTCTGTTGTCAGAAGTTAGTTTGTTTCAATCATATAGATTCAATGGCTTCATATTTTAATTGACGTTATTAAATTAAGTCATTTTAATTTAATAACTTTATGACTTTATAACTTTAATGTTATAAAATGATGTTGTGTTGAAGAAGCCACTTAAGTGAAAAAAGTAAAGTTGAAGCTTTTTCAAAAAGCTTATATATTCAACTCGAAAAAGCACTTTACTCATCCATTGTTCATTTGATGAAAATTTTATGAAGTTTCTTGGCTATGAGAAATGGCTAGGGTTTGAGGACTGATTCCTCATTCTGCAATTTGAATCATCACTGATTGATGATGAATTTTGCTACTGAAATTCTGAGAATTTTATTCTGATTTTTGAGAAGTACAAATTGGTGCTGTTGTATACCAAATTTGTAAAGGATTGTTCAAATCTGCTGGTTCAAGATATTCATTATAAGGGATCGATTTTCTATTCAAGAGTTTGCTGATTCACCTGGAAGGCTGTTTTATCTTCTTGGTATGCTGCACCTGGCTTTTGTGAAGCTATATCACCAATTTTGAGAAACATTTTAATTGTTTCTTGGCCGCGGAATTGATTGGGAGAGTTGCGTCTCATCCCAAGGACTTGCGATTTGCTTGGAGGCTGTTACAACTCCATTAGTGGCAGTGAGACTGGTCTAGCAGGCTGCGTCTTATTTTATTTAAGGTTGCGTTACTTCCCAAGGAGGCTGCGTCACCTTTCTTAGAGGTTGTGTGGTGTTCACAAAGCTGCGTGGACTTTGGTGAAGCTACAATTCTTCTTCTTGTGGCTACAGACGTACACATAGCATGCTGCGTCATGTTTCAAGGTGCCATTGTTTCCAATAAATTAATGAATTTAGTTGATGGAAATTGTTGTTATTGCTGATAGATGTGTGAACATTCAGAGAATAATAATTGTTAGTTGCAGTAGTTTCAATTATCTAAATTGAAAAGATTCAAATAAAATTATATTTGTGTATGAACTTTCTTCAAGTCGTTAAATTGTTTAAAACTACAAGTGTGAACAATCAAGAACCAGGCAGGCTCTTTACATATGGACAAACCCAACCCCCCAAAAACATTCCCAAACCCACAAACCAACCCTCTAACCCAAACCAGCCACAAGACCAATGACTTAGTTTTTACATTATTATAAGCATTAAATGCATGTGCACACATTATACCTCATATAATATACCGATTAATGATAGTACTATCTCATTTACAAACTTACTAGTAAATGTGCAAAATAGTAGATGATTCAAGAAACATTAGACGAAAGAAACAAAGACTTCAAATCTGAAGGACTATAGTTATTGAAATAAATAGAACCAAAACCGGTGCGCTCTACATGAAGAGAAGACTTTGCATTCTTGACAAATATAAAAAAACAAGAGGAACCGTAAACAATAAATTCCATTTAGTTCTCCAACCTCATTGAATTCTCTTGCTTGTGGAAGCATGTTTAGGCCAGTTGTACCATCCAATACTAGCAAAACCTCCTGTCAAGAATTGCATCCCAATAAGCCAATATGGAATTTTCAAAAATAAATAATCTAGTCTCTTCCTCTTCTATATGTTACACAATTGTCCATGCAAACAACTAAAGAGCTTACAAACACCTCCTGACTAATGTTTAACTGAATACCAAATATCACTACTACTAGTACAAAATGTTCCTTGATTTAGGAATTTGGGTAGTAAACATCATCAATAAATGCTGAATGGATCAAATAAGAGGCATAAGTCAATATGCTTAAGCAATATAGAATGTTGTTTTGGAATGAAATCAAAGAAATAGAATGGAATCAAAGAAATAGATCTTGAATATAACACAACATACAAGGCATAAAACTCAGTGGTTGATGTTCCTAAATCATACCAAACAATACACATTTGAGGTATATTATAGATTATACATATTTATTATTTGAGGATGCTCCTAGTCTGATTAAGTCCATGCCCATTTCCTTCTTCAAAAACACACATCCATTTCAATTTTTTCAAGAAATTAAAAATATTGCAAATAAATTTTCTTCTTTTCTGTATATTTTGAACATGTATTTTTGTTGTTTCCTCTGCTATATTTCATTTTTATATTCCAAATATCAGGTTTATGTTGTGTGGATGCTTAACAGCATATTTTGCATTCCAACAGATTGCTTTTGAGAAAGCAGATTTGACATTTCACAAAAATGACAGTATATTACTATATTGGGTTGTGAAACCTAGAAAAATCATAGATAAAGCTCCAAAAGAAGACATTGTCAAAAATCTCCAGAATCAACTCTTATATGATCATAAATTGCAAAGAACTTCGAAATGAACCACATTATGTTGAGACCAAATAACAATATATAAGAATAGTTCAAAATAATTAAAAAGCACATATTATCACTCTCTCATGGGTATTGTAGACCAAAGAATGAATAAAACCTTCAGTTGAATGGCAAGATCCATGGTGAAGTAAAAACAGTTGGACCAATCAATTGAGCAGAGGTTGTGAAAATGACAGTCTACTTGAGGGGCAAATCTTCAATATCGAGAATTTCAAGTATTACTCCTTTTTGACGATCAAACGGTTTCAAGCATAGTTGCAGGAATTGCATTTAAATAACAATTAGTTACCAATCTCTATACTAAGAAATGCTGAAAAACAAAAAATCAATTAATCATGGTCAAAAGCTAAATCATGAATATGCATATTTTTTCATTTTATATGCTCTTTCCCCCTCATTTTGCAGCAATTTTGAGTTTTCCAAAGCATTTTCTAGGCAAAGTTCATCAAACAAATAGCATTCAATCACACAACTAAAGGGTTTTTGGATTTACTTCAGATCTTCTAAGAATTGACCCTATAATTTTCAGCCTCTATGTATTCCTTTCTTTCCCAATATTATCTCATTTTAATTTATAAATAAATTTGTTACAAGGTTTGAGGTTAGGGTAGAAGATTTTTTAAAAACCCTTAAAAAATTAGGGTATAAGATTAGGGTTAGGAAAATGATATTATTTTTATTACACCCTAAACCTAATCCTAAACCAGGAAATATTTTCTAAGTTTTGGTTTAGAGTTAAGATTTTTTGGTTAATAAAAGACTAACCCTAACCCCAAAGCTTCAAAATATTTCAAGGTTTGAGATTAGGGATAGGATTTTTGTCAATAACTACACTCTAACCCTAAGCCTAAACTCTTTGTTTAGGATTTAAGGTTAAGGTTAGGAGTTTTGTTAGTTAAGCCCTCACCCTAGAATTTTTGGGTGTTAAGGATCAAAGTTTATAAGGGTAGTAAGTACAACCTAAACCTAACTCTTACCCCTTATTTTTTAGGGTTTCGAGTTGGGATATTAATTAGAAAGTATCCTAACCCTATAAGTTTTCCACTTTCAAAATTAGGCTTAGGTATTAAATATTTTACTATGCACTTTCATTGAGCTAATCATTTACAAACTACAATAATTGTTTACACAAGTATACATTGATCAAATGAGTACAAATGCAATTTTGAACTAAATGAAACAACATTTTTACATATATAAATATCATCATGTGTTTTAAGTGTACAAAACTCGTGGATTATGACATCCATGACATCAAAAACGAAATACTAAGTACATCTATGATTAAGAGGAGCCTACCTCACTTCGCCCAATGTTTGTAGTTCTATAGTGGTTCCTACATTTGCATTTGAGATAGGTACTTGATGCTGATGCAGCCATGATATATATGTGTCAAAGACATCAACAACGAAAGAATTTGTTCATGCTCTCTCATCCTTCAACATAGCTATTGTCTGTCTCACGACTAGACTAATCAACCCATCCAATGTCATTCTTAGAGAAGATAGGATCCTCACCCTTGGTGATCCAATCTAATTGTGAATCAACGTCTTCTAATGTGATGGGAGATAAGTCAAAGACCAAGATTTTCTCCTAACAAAAGCAAAGATTGTAATGAACATAGACAAGATTGTTGAGCCTTCCACCAACAAACTGTTGAACCTTTTAGCGATCAGAGTATTTAGATCAACTTTAGACATCTCTTGAAGTTCTCCTGGTATGCTCTACCAAGCTAACTCTTGTTCTTTGGTCATTTTCAGCTCCTTAGCTATTTCTTGTTCCTATAGATTAATTTTCTCATAGATATCTTTTGCTTTGACCACAAAATCCGAAGCTTCATTCTTCATTTGATTAATCCATCCGTCAATTATTTTACTATAAGATTGGTACTTGTGTATGTCCTAAAAGACTTTCTTTTCAATTTTGCCTTCAGAACCTGTGAGAGCTGATGCAGAAGTTATTGTTGAAGGTATATCAAAAGGATCTACAATGGAATTGATATAGGACACCAAGATTTGAACTAGGTTCTTAAGCTGATCTTTCGATTGTTTTTCCTTTCTTGATGGAGGACCAAAATCTATCCCATTAAAGTTGAAGTCACCTTCATTGGCTTCTTCAATATTCTTTTTCTACTATAGGCCTAGCCACCTCAACACATAAATTGCCTGAAGATGGGTTAACTGCCAATCTTGACATCACTTTGGTTTTCTTTCTCTTAGTTGTTTTTTAAAGCAAATTTGCAACTGTGTTGATTTTAGGGGTCACCACTTGGATAATTCTCTTCTTCTTTTGCAAACTTTTATGTAACCATGATGAGGAAGAAGTTTGTAAAGGTTATCAAATGTCAATGAATGATAGGTTCAAGGACATTGACAAGTTGGGAATGGGTGGAAACTGATCTTCATCTTGATTAATATCCACCATTGGCATCTCAAATTGGATGAAGTCATTATGAGGAGATGCCATGTTGACAAATGACGAAACACCAAGAATTTGCTGCTCATGGTTACTAGAAGGTCCCTAAAGGGTGGCATTTTTATTCTCTTCTTCACCTACCCAAATTATGTTCACTAATCTCCCTTTTGTTTCAAACCTTCTTTTTCTTATTGTAAAGTCATCTTCGCATGCTTTAGTGAGGTCATTTGATCTATTTGGGTCTTCATCATTCCCATTGTTTGTTGAAGCTACTTATTATGAATTTTAACCGGAGATAGGTTTTTGCGGAATAGAAGAAGAAATCCCATGACTATCATTTTTCTTTCCTAAAATGCCTTCTTTACCTAGAGGCCAAGTGGTTGTAGCTTCGAGCATTTTATTTTTCACCCACTCCTCAGTCTTTTTTATTACAAAAGTTGTCCTTTCATTCAAGTTCTTTAACTCTGGAATTGACTAATCTATTTATTGGTGACAAAGGAAGTAACTGTGTTTTTTCATAGTAGATTGGGTCAATCAAAGTTAATTCATCATCTTTGATACCAGTCACATCCAACTCTAACTCGAAATCAATGATTTGTTTCATTGTTAGCCTCATCCAATCCCTTCTTCTGACTTCAGAGTCACCTTCAGAATCCTCCCAAAAATCCTCAATGTTTGTAAAATGATTGAAACCAGAGCCAAGTTTCAATTCATTTATAGCCCTTACTGTGAAATGGAAATCTCATACTATAGGGAAATAAGTTAATCTTGGCGATTGATCTTTCGATGTTCTTGGCATCAGTATTTGACTCACAACTGTAATGACCAATACCTAATGGAAAGGGAACACCATCCACTTGCGTATTCTTGCAAATCCTATTAATCTGACTAACTTGCCCGCAAATTCAATCAGTGCCAATTTGTCATCCATGAATCTCAGCAACATGGGAGGGTATCCATTGTACCCTACCAACCTGATATAAGTGAACTTCGGGAACTGTATAAAATAACTACCATATTGTTGGATCACAGTTGTTGCTTCTAGTGATATCCTAAGCCCGATGTTTCCCTGGAGTTCTCTAACTGTGAGCATAATGAAGGCATCATTCACTCTCTTAAAATGATGCAAACTTTTTTCCAACTGTAATTGTGGGTGATAGTCATAAATCAATGTTATATCATCATAGAAACCATGATTATTCAAGCTAGGCCAGCTTTTCATTCCGGAAATAGCATAAAAGAGATAGGAAGTCATATAAATATAATGGCTTGTTCCAAGCTTCATCAACTGGTTGTGCAAAATATCACTAATAATTTCAGCCCAATCAATAAATTGGATGCCTTCAAATATGATGTTGATGAACAAGAACATCCAATATTCGAAGTCATAGAGTCCTTATTGTTGGCAATTTGGCTGAGTTAGATATCTAGATGTTGTCATTATGGCAACATATGATCTACATGAAGACCGCATTTGACAGAGAGCAAGTATGACAGAGCGCAGAGCAAAATTGTCTAAGTGTAAGCAGTATTTTCCCAGTGTAACCGGAGACAGTTTTGATTGGCGACATCGATTGAAGTAAATTCAGTGCTTGCGCACTTGAACATGGATACTATGATGCATATTGAAGACTCACCTGAGAGCGCAAGTCTGTACGGCATGTACGGAAGAAGTTATTGCAGTATTACAGGAACAGAGCTGAAGCCGACAGGACAAAATAGAAGACAGAATCGGTAAAAAGTTAAGGGATTATTTTGTTTATCAAAATAATGTCTTAATCATATAAAGGGATGACATCCTAGATGTTAACCCTTGGGCAGCACATTGTATAATATATTTTGTAAAGTGCTTTATGCTTAGTAAAGCCGACTGTAAAAGTTATTATCCCTAATAACTTGTATAAATGTAAGGCATATGGAATGCAAAGTTGTGAATGAGAATGATATAGATGATATAGCGAACATATATGCGAAAGGTATTGATGCGAAGTTGTGAAAGACAATCAAGCAGTATAAGGTTATGTACCTTGCCCTATTTTGTAATCAGTAATCATTGTACATTACTTGTTTGGGCAGTGGGCTCATCTTGTAATCATTTGTAATCAGTACTACCAACTCTTAGCAGGGTTGAGGCTTCTAACAAGGCCTAGAGTCCCTTAATCAGGACTGAGACACTATACATATGTAACAGGCTCCTAACAGGGTCAACATCCTTAATAGGATACTTTTGATTAGTGTATCTTTGTGGGTACCATCCCCACCGGGGTTTTCCCTTGGCTAGGGTTTCCTTGAGAACAAATAATGTGTTATGAGTTCATTTGCTTTATTGTTATGCATGTTCTTTAGTTTACTCTGTTATGCAAGCATAAAGATAATCTGTTATATCCATAATTGGGCAAAAGTAAAAGTTTGTAGAATACTGATTCACCCCCCTCTCAGTATTCCCTATTTCTAACAATTGGTATCAGAGCTTAGTTACTCGGAAAAGAATCATTCACAAAAAGCCTAGCAACTTGAGTAAGATCTTTATGGATATGGATCAGCTACAAAAGAATCTTGAAGAAGATCTTGAACAGATTGATATACTTACTGAAGAAAGAGATACTCTGAAAGGAAAATATGATGATGCAAAGAACCTTATTGAGAAGCTGAAAAAGAAGCTGGAAGAACTGAAATCAGAAAACGAATCTACAATTCAAATTGAAGATTGTGATAATAATCTGGAAAAAGAAAATGAGATCCTTAAACATGAATTAAAGATAGTAAATCTGAAATTGAGTTTGAAAGATGGAAACAGCAAGAATGAAGCAAATCTGAAATCTGAGAATGAAAATCTGAAATCTGAGAAAGAAGATCTGAAATCTAAACTTTGTAAAGTGACATCTGAACTTGAGAAAACCAAATTGCAGTATGTTGAACTTGAAAAGTACAATGCAATTGTGAAAAGTGAACTGACTCAGTCTAAGCAACAACTTGAGAGACTATATTTTACTAGTGAGAAGATTGATGAACAAATGTCTTATCAAAAGTCATTCTATGATAAAACTGGTCTTGGATTTAACTCATCTAAGATAAATGAAGAAAGCAAGGAACCAGATCTGAAAGTTCCTGAAAACATAGAAGAAAAGAAATCTGATGAAGCTAACAAATCTGAAGAAACACCTAAAGGTACGCAGAGAGAATTTAAAGGTAGATGTTTTACATATAATACTTTTGGTCATATGAAAAAAGATTGTACAGGTAAGCAATTTAAACCTCTTAAAGGTTATTGTTATAATTGTCATGGTTTTGAACATAGAGCTATTGAATGTAGGAAGCCTAAATTTAATGAGAATAATAGTAGTAGAATGTTTAGAGATACTAACCATGCAGATAAGAAACCTACTAAAGATATGAACAGAAGAAATGAAGTAGTATGTTATAGATGCAACAAGGTTGGACACATTGCCAGAAATTGCATATCACAAATCAACCAGACTGGACCGAGATATGGAAACAATGGAGTAGTTTGTTAGATATGCAACAAATTTGGTCATACAGCAAGGTTTTGCAGAATGAACAATATGAGAAACCCTAATCCTAGAAGTCATGCAAGGAGAAATGAGAATGCAAGCAACAGTCAAGGAAGTTGCTGTAGTAATTCAGAAGAAGTGAAGTTTGTTAAAGCCACAAATCAAAGAGACACATTCAGCACTGCAGGTAATCAGAAAGGTGAAGTATCAAATGGTAAAAGTGAGTCTCTTCCTAACCCATCTCAAAGTACTTAAATCATGCAGAATGCATTAGAATAGGAACTTAGGATAGTGTAGAAGTTAGCATAGGATGAATTGAGTCTTGCGCAGTTAATGCAAGGTATTTTATGATGTAATGATGCTATGGTTAAGAGTGCATGAGCTAATATGAAGTTATGCGAGTTCGCAAGAAGTTTTAAGTTTTGCAAGAAAGCAGGAACAACTTTTTGGAAAGAAGCAACAAAAGAATTGAATGCGATGTCAGAATCTTGTGAGATTGAAAGGTTAAAAGCTTGTGATTGTTAATATTTATAGCCTGTCAGCTTAGATCAAACTTGGACTGCAGAATTAATAATTATTTATTATTAATTAACACCCTAAACTGCCGATTTTATAATGATAATAGTATTGTTATAAAGTAAAAAGTATTTAATATATATTGTGATTTATAATTAAAAAGGGTCTATTATTTGGACAAGTCGACCCTCCTTGAGGATGACTATTTTGATTATATTCTCATATATATAGGAATCGATTTTGAGAGCAAGAGAGCACCAAAAACATAATATGTCTTCTCTCCCCAAGATCTAAATTGCGAATTATGAAGGCAGCAGAGAATTTATGGAGGTAGCAGCGAATTTGGAGCAGACCTAGGGCAAACCAAATTGGAGCAGACCTAGGGCAAACCGAATTAGAGAAGACCTAGGGCAAACCAAATTTGGAGCAGACCTAGGGCAAACCGAATTTGCAGCGGAGATGTGCAAATTGTAGCAGCCCTAGGAGCAGTGATTTAGGGCAGAACTGGAGTAAATTAACAGCAGATCTAAAGCAACCCTAGATGGACAATTAGGGCAGATCTAGAAGAATATGAAGGATCAGATTCCAAGGACGGATCTCTGAGTTACAATCCAGGTATTATCTTCCTTCTTGTTTATTTATTCATACCCTATGTTTAGTTTTGTTAGATCTCTAGATTGAATATATTCCTTAGTGAAAATCTGAAAATAACGACATGGTATCAGAGCTACGGTTGAGTAAAGATTTTTTTAGATTTAAGAATACAACTAAGGATCTAGGGTTTGGTCTGAAAAATTGTAATGAAGTTTTTGATATCATTGGTTGCCTTCTATGGTTCTCATTGGCTGGAAAGAAATGGATAGAAACTCTAGGTTGTGTCAAGTACAATTCTTGTATTTCAACTCTTTAAATTACCTTTCCTTATTGGATCATGAGTGTATCTAAAACTTTGTAAATGAACCTAAGAAGCTGATAGGGATTTCAAATCTTGATCTAGAGGGTGTAGATCATCCCACCTTAGTGCATGGCGTGTATAAGGAAGTAAATCACTTACACCTAGTGTTGTGTTTTTTTATCTCCCTTCCTATATGAGTATGGTTGGATAGTGTCATGTTGATTATCTACTATTAATTGAATAAAGAACATTCTTCACATTTTGTTGTAGCATACCTTTATTGTGCTTAGTGTATGGAAACATTAACTAGTTTATGTATGCCTTATGTGGGAACATACTTTGCATTAGTTTTGCATTGGCATATGTCTTATATGAAGACATTCATAGTTATGTGTATGCAGCGCGCACCTTTCATTGGTCTATTGCAACTCCGCAATTAACATTGTCATAACTGAGATGTTTTATGATTCTTCATATATAGCTGATTGAATTAGCTATTTGATATATCCGATATAGATGGAATCTAAGCTTAAGGGGGAGTTTTATTATGGGCTCACTTACACCTGGTATAAACCTCTCTCTTCTATATGAGTAGGAACATTCCCCATTGGCATAGCTTATGATTGTATGTGTGAAACATTCATAGCTGATTGGAATGTCTGTTTAGCTTGGATGGTTATGTATGAGGAACATACCTTACTCTATGTCACGTATTATATCTAACGCTGTTATGAGATCATTCACAGCTAATTGTTAGTATAACTGGTCTTACATTGACATATAGATGCATACATTAGTGGATGAATATATGATAACTATTAGCTCATTAGCTTCATGTATGGGAATATAGGTATGTGCTGTGTATATAACAGC
The DNA here is from genome assembly GCA_027943335.1 of Chamaecyparis obtusa. NCBI lineage: Eukaryota > Viridiplantae > Streptophyta > Pinopsida > Cupressales > Cupressaceae > Chamaecyparis > Chamaecyparis obtusa. The sequence continues at coordinate 637,247 of BSBK01003091.1, read as the reverse complement.
TGGCATATTTTATGATTGTTGTATACATGGGAGCATATTTTTAGGATGTATGTTGTGTTATGTACATGAGTAAATACATCTCTTGATTTATGTTAGCATAGGAACATGTTGACATTGATTTGTATATCTTCTTTACTCTCTGTTACAGTTGACTTACTGTTTTCCTTATGCATAGGTGCATGAATGTTGGAACATTCTTACTTTGGCATAGGCATATCTTTTGAGAGAACTATATTACATCTGGTTAGATGTTGGTTATCTTTAGGTGAAGAAGACTTACGTGATTATTCTTATGCACAAATGTTGGATAAATTATGCTGGTTGTATAGGGCATACATCTTTTGTATAGCTTGTGAAGCATACTTTAATATTATGTATGAATGGGTCATACTCTCCTTCATTTACTAATTATGGCTAATGACTTATAATCATATTGGTTAATCTTATACTTGTAGGTTTCATATGATTATTCATTTGGATAAACTTATGTTTTTGGCTAAGTTATTCTTATGAATTGAAGAATATCATTTGATGTTCTTCGAGTCCAAGGGACTTGTGGATCAGGGGTCCGCATTTGCATGGATTAGGGATCAATTGCTAAGTAATGGGTGAGACATCATGGGTTTGATGTCAAAAGACCATTACACCTAGTAAATGGTGAGACATCATTGAATGTCAAAAGTCCATTACTCCAAGTAATTGGTGAGACATCATTGGATGTCAAAAGTCCATTACTCCCAGTAATTGGTGAGACATCATGGATTTGATGTCAAAAGTCCATTACTCCCAGCAATCGGTGAGACATCATGGATTTGATGTCAAAAGACCATTGCTCTGAGCACTTGGTGAATATCATGGACTTGATATTCGTGAGACCAATGCTCTGGATATCATGGAGTTGATATCATTTGAGTCTTGGAGACTCATGGATCAGGGATCCACAATTGAGTATTTGGTAACATCGTGGACTTGATGAAACCATGAATATCATAGAGTTGATATTCTAAAATTCTTGAGTCATGGGACTCATGGATCTGAAAAATCCACATCTGGATAGTAAAACATCATGTACTTGATATGATGTCATGGATTTGACATCTCTTGAGTCTTGGTGACTCGTGGATTTAGTTATCCACAAATTGGATGGTATACATCATGGACTTGATGTTTCTATATATTGAAGAATTTGGCAATCCAATGTTATCATGAATATCATGGACTTGATATTCTTGTGGATCTAATCAATCCACTCATTCGGAGGATAACGGTTTTGAGCCAAATTTTTATATAGACTTGGACTTATGGTAGATAGGATCTACCTTCATAGACTTGGAATCTATGATATCTCTGGATAGGGTATCCGAGATGATTATGTTTTTGTTCTCACTATCAAGGGTGATAGTTAAGGGTGTGTCCTGGTATAGATGGGATATATGGTTTGATCTTACCCTCCAGTCTAAGGGGGAGTGTTAATATTTATAGCCTGTCGACTTAGATCAAACTTGGACTGCAGAATTAATAATTATTTATTATTAATTAACACCCTAAACTGCCGATTTTATAATGATAATAGTATTGTTATAAAGTAAAAAGTATTTAATATATATTGTGATTTATAATTAAAAAGGGTCCATTATTTGGACAAGTCGGCCCTCCTTGAGGATGACTATTTTGATTATATTCTCATATATATAGGAATCGATTTTGAGAGCAAGAGAGCACCAAAAACATAATGTGTCTTCTCTCCCCAAGATCTGATTTGCGAATTATGAAGGCAGCAGAGAATTTATGGAGGTAGCAGCGAATTTGGAGCAGACCTAGGGCAAACCGAATTTGCAGCAGAGATGTGCAAATTGTAGCAACCCTAGGAGCAGCGATTTAGGGCAGAACTGGAGTAAATTAAAAGCAGATCTAAAGCAACCCTAGATGGACAATTAGGGCAGATCTAGAAGAATATGAATGATCAGATTCCAAGGATAGATCTCTGAGTTACAATCCAGGTATTATCTTTCTTCTTCTTGTTTATTTATTCATACCCTATGTTTAGTTTTGTTAGATCTCTAGATTGAATATATTCCTTGGTGAAAATCTGAAAATAACAACAGTAATCGGTATTGTTTGATCATTAAAGCGAATACAAGTGTTAAGATGATCAAGCAGCAGTGATTGAGAGCAGTTTGCAAGGATTTGGTGAAAGAACTTCGTGTCGGATCTACGCAAAGCCCTAAATCGCAGAATTAAGATATTTTACTAAGCAAATCTATCAGTCAGTTAGAGAATTTACAAAAGATATGGATGTTTCATTGGTTCACAGTATAAGAGATAAGATCAGACCTAAGATTAAAAGGGAGCCAGTAGAACCCTTGGAAGAAGACCCTAAATTAGCATTGTCATCCGTACCAGATGAAGTTTTACATTTAGAGAATGTTAGAAGCTATTTGGGATGCAAGCTTGAAACCCTCAGTGAGAGTGATTTTACCAAAGAGTATGAGAAGCTTCACAATCAAGATATGTCATTGAAAGTAGGGTTTGAACATTTGAAGGACAACGAATTTATAAAGTATTCACTACAATATGAATTTGATGATGAAGAATGCACCAAGATAATTTTGAGCAGAATTCATAATGGAAAGTTTTGGTTAGATGACAGAGTGATAGATATAACAGCAGACCTAATTCATCATGTAACTGGTTTGTCTAAATCTGGAGTTATACCATTGAATGAGAAGAACATGAGAAAAACAGTATTGGATAATACTAAGTCATCCTACAATGGTAGAGGAATAGCAATTAGTAAGATTCAACAAGATGATGTTAGATACTTATGCAAGATCTTAACATCTAAGTTTTGTGCTAATTCTAGAGAAGATGACATGGCAGCTGGTATGATTCATGCAGCTTATTTGATGTGTGTTGATAAAGTGCAAGTAGATATGTGTGAAATCTTGAGAATTCAGTTATTTGAGAACCTAGAAAAGATTAAGAAGACTAAGAATTCCCAGTTTAGATTCTCATCCCTGATCACATATATGTTTTTCCATTTGTTGAGAAGATTCCCTTACACTATTAGTGAAGATTGGAATGATGGCAAGACCTCAATGGAAAGAATCAACAGAGTATATAGGAGACACCCTATAGACAAAGTCAATGAAAGTGCAACTTTGGTAATCAAAACATTTCAGAACTTGATGAAGAACAGATCAAGAATTCCATAGCCTATAATTGAGAAATATAAGAATGAAGTATGCTTTATGGTTGACACTGACTTTACATACATTGAAGCAATTGAACCTAGAGTAGAATTCATAGACCCTCTTGGTTATGAAATTTCTGAAGTTGAAGCAGACGAATATGTAAATAGATTGCTGAAATGTAAGTTGGATGTACATAGCAACAGATTTGGGACTTATGAGAAGAACTTCAACTCCGCAAAGTCTATTCAAGAAGAAAAACAATCCAAGAAGAGAGTAGAAAGTACTATAAAGAAAATTCTAAAGGACACAGGTATGATAGAACAGGAATTTGTAATTGCAAAGAATACAGCAGCAACACTTAGAGATATTGGACAAAAGGAAGTTTTGTCTGTTCCACCCCTATCAACAGTTGCAGTTGAGACTGGAAATTTGCAGCATGTAGTAAAAGTGGAGAAAGTTGAGAAGGAACAAGAAATTAGGAAGTCTACAAGATCCTCCTCCACTCCACTGGGGAAAAGAGTGAAAGAAATAGCTACTAGACCAGGTAGGAGACAAAAGACAATAGTTGCCCCAATTCAGAGGAAAATAGCAGAGATAAAAGATGATGAGGACACAGAAGTGAAGAAGAAGAAATGGAAGCCTAAGATTGAGAAAGTAAATGATCAAATCATTAATGATGGAGATTTTTCAAAGATGAACAAGTATTATGATCTCTATAACTATTCTGGGAGATTAAACTTGGAAAATGTAGTTGTGAGGCATTTGATCCCAGCTGACAAGAAGTTTGATACAATTCAAGGAAAGATCCCTAATGATATATTTGAGAAGCTGGTAAACAGAAAGAAGAGAGCAGCTGAAGAAGATAACAAAATCAGAGAGAATTTTGTAAGGAAGCTCTATGACATCAGAAATGAAGACCACCTTAAAGAAATCATGAAAGAACTTGGTACACTTCTAAGAACAAAAAGGAGAACAATGCTAATAATGGGAGGTAATTATGAGGAAATAAATAAGGAAACTGAGCAGGCAGTTGTAAAAGTAATGACATCAAGTGTTGGAAAGCAGTATAGTGCAGCAGAACAAGCTATGGAAGCTGAGCATCAGAAGAGTCCCTCTCCACCACCTTCAATTAACATTGAAGATGAATCAATGAATGTGGAAGGAACGAATATTACACTGAACACTGATGACAGTCCTTTTATCCACCTAGAGAACATTGTTGACAATTCGGCTTTTGAAGAGCAGGACAGGTCAATTGAAGAGGAAAGGAAAGAAATAAGGAATGAAGAAGAGACACAAGCAGAAATTCAAGTGAACATAGTGAGTCAAGGACAAAAAAAAACACCTAGCATAGTGGAAATCAGTCCTACCCCTGAGATTGCAGCAAAGAAGCCATAGATTGAATCACTATTTTCTGATATTGGAAAAGAAGTTGATGATGATGATCAAATGGAGTTGATCTCATCTCTGAACAAGATTATTGGAAAGAACAAGAAGGTGAAAAGCCTTGAAGGATTACTCCAAGAAGTAACAGGAAAGTTGCAAAGTGTTGTGACTAATCAGGTAACAGAAGCAGATCCACAGACTAAAGCCAGAGAAGTTATGAAGACTTTTGATAATGAATTTACTAATTTGTCAGACATTGCTACAGTGAAGGCTCAAGCAGCCTATGAGGCCAAAATGTTTCTTGCTATAAGTCAAAATATCAGGAATGATATCAATAATTTGGATGTGTGCATAAAAGATTTGAGAAGGAATTTGGACAGAGGAAAAGCTCTGTATATACAGTGTACAAATAAAGAGAACCATGTATCAGAAGTGACTGAGAAGATAAGAGCAAAAGAGGCTGAAATTCAGTCAGAAGTAAATCTGTTAGCCAGTCCTAATGTAAAGATACTGGATGTAGAGAAAAGAATCTATAAGATAAATGATGAAATAAGGATTCTTACTGATGAAAAAGATAAGAAATTGAAAAGAATCGCTCTTCTAAAAGAGCACATTTCAATCAAGATAAGCATTATTGAAGGATAGTTGGAAGAATGTCTTGCATCTAAGACATCTTATGAGAAGTTTAACTATGCAAATCTCCGAGCATGTGAGATCGCATCTTATGGTTTGTGTGCACTACTCAGCGTTGCAGACACCATTAAGAAGGCATGGGAGAAAGAATTGGAGAGCATAAAAGTTAACTTTGCAGATTGTGTTGCAAGCCTACCAGCTCTGCAAATTTGAATCAAGGTAAACAGTTTTGTGAACACAGTTTTGGCACCCTTTTTTTGTCATTGTTGTCAAAGGGGGAGTGATAGAAGAAAACTGATATAGATGGTAAGGAAGTATATTCCTAGGGGGAGCATAGATAAGATATATGGAGTCATAAGGATTATGAAGATATAATTTTTGTTATGGCCACAATTTTGAGTTTTTGAGTTTTTGAGACTTAGCCAATTTTCTCATATGTTACCACCAATGACAAAGGGGGAGATTGTTGGCAATTTGGCTGAGTTAGATATCTAGATGTTGTCATTATGGCAACATATGATCTACATGAAGACCGCATATGACAGAGAGCAAGTATGACAAAGCGCAGAGCAAAATTGTCTAAGTGTAAGCAGTATTTTCCCAGTGTAACCGGAGACAATTTTAATTGGCGACATCGATTGAAGTAAGTTCAGTGCTTGCGCACTTGAACATGGATACTATGATGCATATTGAAGACTCGCCTAAGAGCGTAAGTCTGTACGGCATGTACAGAAGAAATTATTGCAATATTACAGGAACAGAGCTGAAGCCGACAGGACAAAATAGAAGACAGAATTGGTAAAGAGTTAAGGAAATATTTTGTTTATCAAAATAATGTCTTAATCATATAAAGGGATGACATCCTAGATGTTAACCATTGGGCAGCACATTGTATAATATATTTTGTAAAGTGTTTTATGCTTAGTAAAGCTGACTCCAAAAGTTATTATCCCTAATAACTTGTATAAATGTAAGGCATATGGAATGCGAAGTTGTGAATGAGAATGATATAGATGATATAGCGAACATATATGCGAAAGGTATTGATGCGAAGTTGTGAAAGACAAGCAAGCAGTATAAGGTTATGTACCTTGCCCTATTTTGTAATCAGTAATCATTGTACATTACTTGTTTGGGCTGTGGGCTCATCTTGTAATCATTTGTAATCAGTACTACCAACTCTTAGCAGGGTTGAGGCTTCTAACAAGGCCTAGAGTCCCTTAATCAGAACTGAGACACTATACATATGTAATAGGCTCCTAACAGGGTCAACATCCTTAACAGGATACTTTTGATTAGTGTATCTTTGTGGGTACCATCCCCACCGAGGTTTTCCCTTGGCCAGGGTTTCCTTGAGAACAAATAATGTGTTATGAGTTCATTTGCTTTATTGTTATGCATGTTCTTTAGTTTACTCTGTTATGCAAGCATAAAGATAATCTGTTATATCCATAATTGGGCAAAAGTAAAAGTTTGTAGAATACTGATTCACCCCCCTCTCAGTATTCCCTATTTCTAACAATTATTTCCTATTACCCTACTCAAAAAGATCACCATATTGGCAATGTCTTCAACCAATAAGGATCTATTAATCAGCTTTGACAATTGTGACTTCCCCTTCCTCAGTGCCAAGAGCCAGTTCTTAGCTATGGTGTTGAGGCACTGGACTCTATTGTTGACAAAGTATTCCCTTGCAGACTATTTGTCAACATCTGTGAATTGATCTCTAATGGGCAACCAAAACACAATTGACATGGACATTGGATCGAGTCTGGCTAACACTCTCCCATCAGCTGCAACTACTTCTCAAGTATCGGGATTGTATGCTCTCATGCATTCCAATATCAGTTCCAAGGACTAAATAGACATTGGGTGACCTCATGCACATGCCAAGCCACTATCAAGAATCTACGATGTTGTGGTAGATCTTTCTTCATTTTCAATTGACTTCTAGAAATCTTGGATGCTAACATTCCCCAGTATTGTCATTTATCTTTGAAAGTGTGTCACTTATATCTATCTCGTCTTGTCCAACCGGTCTCAACAGACACCATAGGATGCAAATGACTAACAGGTTGCACACCGGTTTGCACTCCATTGCAAATTTACCGGTTAGTGCTTTATAATCCGATCTGGATTATGCAGAGCATTTTTCAGATAAACTAGAGTTAGCTTTTTCAGATGAACTAGAGTTTGCTTTATTTTCTGCAAGCGTTTCGAGGTAAACTAAAGATCTATTTGCAAGCTTTTTGATCAAGAGTTCTGCATGCGAGATTTTTGGGAGAGCTACAGCTTGGCTGCACCATTTGGTGTAATTTTAATAAGATAATTTCTTATAAATTTAGGTCATCATGCTCTAGAAGATGTGTTGTTGAAAATCTAGAGCGAAGAGCAAGCAGAGCAGAAGAGCAGAGTCTTCTAAGAAGGGATACAATCACAAAGAGTGAAAGAGAGAAAGATTCAACAGCCAAGCAGAGGAAAGAGTGAGAAGGTATGATCTAAATCGACAGATACAGTGTCAAAATAAGATCATTGCTTTTCTTGTGTGAAGCATATTTAAATCCCTTAAATATGATAAGATAATTTCTTATAAATTCAGGTCATCATGCTCTAGAAGATGTGTTGTTGAAAATCTAGAGCGAAGAGCAAGCACAGCAAAAGAGCAAAGTCTTCTAAGAAGGGATACAATCACAAAGAGTGAAAGAGAGAAAGATTCAACAGCCAAGCAGAGGAAAGAGTGAGCAAGTATGATCTGAATCGACAGATACAGTGTCAAAATAAGATCATTGCTTTTCTTGTGTGAAGCATATTTAAATCCCTTAATCAGAGTGAACCCTAACAAGTTCTATTGTATAAATCCCTTCACCGAATGACATCTTTGCTAATGTTTTAAGTCCTCTAATAACGCAACCCCTCACAGGGTCAAGATCTTAATCGATCTTCTTTTAAATCCCTTAACCAGGTAGCACTCTGACCAATGCTTTGTAAGCCTTTAACAGGGCAGCTTTATTACTGCAGTAGTGGAGTTTCGTGGGTTCTGTCCCACCATGGTTTTTTCCTTCTAACCAAGGGTTTCCACGTATAAATCTTGTGTTGACCTGTGCATTTAATTTTTGTTTATGATTGTCAAAGCATTCTTTTGTTTTTAGTATTAACAGGAATATTAATTAGACGAAAAGAATACAAGAAATTGAATTTAATGATTCACCCCCCCTCTCAGTAACTGCTTAGGATTAACAAGGTCTATAGATATCAGCATGGACCAGTTGTAGTACCTTAGAAGCTCTCCAAGAGTCACCATTTGAAAATGGAGTCCGATGCTACTTCCCAGCCTGATATGTTCTACAAACTCCAAGATTATGGGTCTAAATCTTTGGCAGTCAAATGACAAGATCTTCCCGAACAAGCTGAGAAAGATAGTGCACATTTAAGTGCCCATATTGTTGATGCCAAAGTATACTAACTAAGGAGCGCTTGGCTGCCATGGCAAGCTCCAGAGAATCACCAAAGTCGACAAGTCTGAATAGACCATGATCCTCAAGACCCACGGCAACAGTAGACTGAGTCTCTCGATCAATGATACTATATTGATGTGAACTGAAGGTCACGTCTAGCCGAGAAGAATGTCACAGAATTTGACTGACTAAGAGAAGGTTGAGTTCCATTCTTGGAACATAGTACACATCAAGGAAAATCAGTTTCCTCCCTCCAGACTAAATCTGTATATTGCCCTTTCCAGCAACAATGTACTCTTCCCCTCCAAAAATAACTGAATTTGAGAACAGCTAAAAACTTGTGAACTAATCCTAGTGATGAGTGAAGTGACGAGAGGCACCTGAATCAATATACTAGGCAGAGGATTTGACATGGTCTGCAGGTCTTTTAGTCATACGGCGTAAAAGACATACTCACTCTACTCAATTTGCTATGCTACATTTGCTTGGTCTGTGCAGCTAAGTGTTTACATCACTCCAACTTCATAGTACCACTGTCGAATCATTTGTTTCCAGCAATCTTGTTGTAAAAGCATTGTGCAGAGATCGAAAAATCTTAAGTCAACATTGGTAGAAGCAATGTTGGGAATCTCAACAAAATGCTCATAAGAAGACAACAGACTTTTCAGGGTGATCACCACCATGTCTTCTTCTCCCATTTTGCGCCCAATTGCTTCTAACTGGTCTTGAATGTCCTTAATTTTATTGAGATATTATTCTAATACTTCAATGGCAGTTTTGGGTTTTGGATTGGTTTTGGTCCATGGTGTGTTTTGACTCTTGAGAAAAGTTGGAATTTTAGAATTTCAATGTGACTTTATTTTGTGGAGTAACGGATTTTGTATACGAAATTTTATTTGCGAGAGGATTTAAGACACTTTCCTTGGTATTTGAGCCATGTAAGCATACTACCATAGTACCATGCATAAGCTTCTACCTTTGTTTTATGGTGTGTCCCTTGCATTGCTAAGTTTGCAATCATAATTTTATTGGATATATGGGGTGTTGTGTATGTGAGAACCAATGGGTTCTCCCAGAATTGCGAGATTCCATATTTGATTTTGTGCATTTTTGTGAGGTCCTTGATTTGAGTGGCCTCCAAAATCAGGTTGCCGCCATGTTTGGCACCTTTTGAATATTGGTTCTGGTTGTTTTCCATGTTTGTCGTTGAATTGTACGATCGGAATCAACTAAAGGACATTCCGATTACTTACTACCGCAATCCAAACTTTCGGTTTTATACCGATGTTATGGTTGGTGCGCCTTGTTGGTTAATGCCGAAAATTGTTGCCCTTTGTAGGGATTGTGCTTTTATGAGCTTTTACTTGAGTTTTGGATGTGAGACACATCTTGAATTATATAAGGATGTTAGTATCCCGTATGCATTCTTATGTCAAGCCATCTTGGGATCTGTGTATTACAACAATAGTTAGTTTCTATTAATGGTTATCTATTTAACTATTGTAAATCTATTGTAAATCTACTGTAAATATTAGAATCTTTCTAATATTTAGTTTTCAATTAGTTAGAATAGAATGTTCTATTCTTTAAGATCATTTCCTAAGGAAACGTCGTTTATTCTTTGTGTATATATAGATCGTTTGATCTCTATTAATATATCAAGTATTTTACCAATTACTTGCCATAATATGGTATCAGAGCGAATACTTTAATTTTTTTGAAAAAATTATAATTTCTTTCAAAAATTATTTGCATCAAATTTTTCAAAATTATTTCTGGGTTAGTTTTTTTGCAGAGATCTTCTTAGGGTTCGTCACTACTGCTATTATTCTCAACATCTGCCATTTTCTGAAAGAAAACTCCATTTTTTTGCAATTTTTAGAGCTATTTCGAACCAGTTTTTTCTATACTGAATCGATTTTTTTTTAAAGATTTTTGGTAAGTTTTTCGAGAGCTCAATTGGGTAGTCATTCGTTTTTTTTATGCCTCAATTTTCAAGTCAGCGAATCAAGAATCTAACAACATATTCCTTTTGGGTTTTTCGAGCTCTCAACTGGGTTGTCATCTATTTTTCTGGGTGTCTCAATTTTTGTGCCTCAATTTTTGAGCCAATGAATCCAGAATCTGACAACATATTCCTTTTGGGTTTTTCGAGCTCTCTTCTAGGTACCACTTCTTTTTTTCTGAGTCTTCCAACATTTCACCTCGACGTACGTTCCTTCTCAGTTCTACACGTTTTTCACTAAAAATCATGCCATGGCATCTCTAACAAATATTCTGCTCAAGGGAAATCAGAAATCCAATGGTCGGAATTATAGCACGTGGAAGCAACGGATGCTAACCATCTTTGAATATCGCGGCAGCGATGGGGTGGTTCTGGGTACTACTAAATGTCCGAATGCAACTGGTTTTGATCAAGTTACATATGACCAATATAATCGAGAGGCGGTGATGCTTCTCAAGTTATCAGTGGCTGATGATCAGCTCCCTCAGATTCCATTCGGCAAAACAGTTGTCGAGATCTGGGAGCACCTCAAAACTCTGCATGAGACTTCAGATAAAAGTAGGGCTTTCTTTCTCAAGAACACTTTGTTTTCTATTGTCATGGATGAGCGAAAATCACACCAGGATCACCTGAATAGGATTCATGAAATCCGTGATCAGTTGCTTGTCGTTGGACGCAAGATGGAGGAAGAGGACATTGTGGTAATCACCCTCAAAAGTTTACCCAAGTCCTACGAGCATTTTATCGAGACTCTCAACATCACTTCTATGGGTGTTGACCTGAAGTTCATTGATCTCTGCACACTTTTGCTTCAGTAAGATTGGTGGAAGCAGTAGTTCAATAGCAATTCTAGCACCATGTCCACAAAGCAAGCCTTTGTTGCTAAATCCTTTCAGAAGGATAAGGGCAAATCTCATTCTCAATAGTCTTCTCAGCAAAAGCCCTCTGCTCCAACATCTGAAGGCTCCAAGAAAAAGAACATTCAATGCAACTACTGCCACAAGTATGGTCACATGAAGGTTGAATGTCGGAAGCGCTGAGCTGCCTAAACTAAGCAATCTGGTTCGCTGCCCAAAGCGAACAGTGCAGAGCACACTGAGCAGCCAGAATCTGCCTTTTACGCCTTCATGGCTAAGAGACCAGCAGATCATGTCAAGTCGTCTGCCTGGTACATTGATTCAGGTGCCTCTCGTCATTTCACCCACCATAAAGACTGGTTCACTGACTACCAACCTTATTCAGATTCAGTTATTTTTGGTGGCGGGGAAGATTACACTATTGTCGGCAAAGGCAACATACAGATTCAATCTGCTGGGAGGAATCTCATTTTCCTCGATGTGTACTACGTTCCAAGGATGGAACTAAATCTACTCTCAGTCAGTCAAATGTTGCGACACTCCACAGTTGGATGTCACCTTCAGTTCACATCAGTGCACCATCACTGATCGGGAGACTCAGTTTATTGTTGTAGTTGACCTTGAGGATCATGGTCTTTTCAGACTTGTTGATTCTGGTGTTTCTTAGGACCTAGCTATGGCTGCTCAACGGTCTTCTATCAGTACACTTTGGTATCAGCGACATGGGCACTTAAATGTACGCTATCTTGCTCAGCTTGCTCGAGACGAGCTTGTCCTTGGATTCCCAGAGATTCAGACTCAACAACTTGGAGTTTGTGATGCATGCCAAACTGGGAAGCAACATCACACACCTTTTCATGTTGGTGATTCATAGCAGGCTTCTCAGGTACTTCAGCTTGTTCATGCAGATATTTGCGGCCCTATGGCTACTCCTTTTGTTCTTGGGTCCAAGTATTTTTTGTTGTTTGTTAATGATTTCAATAGAAAAATGTGGGTCTATTTTCTTAAAAAGAAATCAAATGTGTTTACTGTATTTCAAAAGTTTAAACCTCTAGTTGAAAAAGAGTCTGGGAAATCTATTATTGCTCTTAGGACAGATAATGGGGGGGGGGATTTTGTTCTACTGAATTCTCTAACTTTTGTCATATTCATGGCATCAAGCGCCAGCTAACCACACCCCACACACCACAACAAAATAGTGGAGTTGAACGTCGGAACAGAACAATCACCGAGATGGCTAGATCCATGCTCGAACACAGACATGTTCCGAAGCAGTTTTGGGCAGAAGCAGTTAACACTGCAATCGACCTTTTGAACTAGTCACCCACTGTGGCAGTCAAAGGCAAGACTCTGGAAGAGGCCTGGTCAAGTCGCAAGCCCAGAATCAGTCACCTGAAGGTTTTTGGCTCTCTTGCCTATGTTTGGATCCTTGATGCGTCATGCACCATGTTGGATGCCAAGAGTCAAAAACTCATGTTTGTTGGATATAGTAGTCTTCACAAAGCCTACCGCTTGATCGACACTAAGACATCTCGTCTCCTACACAGTCGTGATGTAGTCTCTAATGAGCAGCGAGGACCATTCATGTCAATCTCTTATGTTCTTGATTCAGCAGACCAGCCTATGAAGGCTCATGATTTGGGAGTTTGGTTTCCATTAGGTCCACCTGATGGGAGGGCTCTAGCAGTTCCAATAGTACCAATGATTCCTGTACAGACACCTTCCACCTCTCCTGCAGGATCACCCAGATATGCAAATGCTTCACCTGATTTTGATCCAGATTCTTCTGATGAGGACCCTGATCATAGAGCATCTCCTAATGCTAATGTTGGTCCTCCTCTTTGGCCTAAATGGTGGGTTAAGACACTTGCTGATCTTCAGGATGATGAGCTCATCGAGGGAAGAACTGCTCAGAAAAAGAGCCAACCTACAGAGACTGTCAATATTTCTCTCATGGCCAACATTCACAGTGTGTTTGAACCTCAAACATACTCAGAGGCTAAAGGAATTCCAGAGTGGGAACAGGCAATGGATTTTGAACACCAAAGCCTGTTGAAGAATCACACCTAGGTCCTTTCTGATCTTCCACCGGGGAAGAAACTCATTGGCTGCAAATAGGTCTACAAAATAAAGTATAAGTCTGATGGTACTTTCAATAAGTACAAAGCTCATTTAGTTGCAAAGGGATTCTCTTAGTGCTAGGGCATTGATTACGAGGAGACCTTTGCTCCTACAACAAAGATGAGCACTATAAGATTAGTCCTAGCCATGGCAACTCAATTTGGCTGGCAAGTCCATCAGATGGACGTCAAGAGTGCTTTCCTGAATGGTGACCTACAAGAAGAGTCTACATGATGCAGCCTCTTGGTTTCAAGGTTGCTGGTAAAGAACACCAGGTGCTCAGACTGGTGAAAGCTCTATATGGCTTGAAGCAAGCCCCTAGGGCATGGTACATGAAAATTGATAATTACCTCTATGATCAAGGCTTCTAGAGGAGTCCTTCATACTCAAATTTGTACATCAAGACTACTGACAGTGACATCATCCTTCTGGTCATTTATCTGGATGATCTGATCATCACTAGCAGTTCAACATCTTTGATTCAAGGAATCAAATAGAGTTTATGCCAGTCTTTTGATATGACTGACCTTGGCCTCATGCATTATTGCCTCGGTGTTGAGGTTTGGCAGCAATCTTTTGGTCTATTCATTTCTTAGTCCAAATATGTCAGGGCTCTGTTAGACAAGTTTTGTATGCCAGATTGCAAGCCTTCATCTACACCTATGGAGAAAGGTCTTAAGTTATCAACCAAGTCAAATTCTCCTCTAGTTGATGATACTACAAACAAGCAACTAGTAGGCAATCTCATCTATCTCTCTGCTACTAGACCTGATATCAGCTTCGTCGTCAGCTACATTTCACGCTTTATGACATCTCCCAAGGCTGATCATTGGATGGCTGCTAAGTTTGTGCTTTGTTATGTGAAGGGCACTACTAATTATGGAATTCTCTACTCTCGGAGCCCTAATCCTAGACTCAGTTGATTCATAGATTCAAATTGGGTAGGCTTTGTTGACGATAAAAAGTCAACCTCTGGATATGTGTTTACATTGGGATCTGGTACCATCACATGGACCGGTAAGAAGCAGCAGGCAGTTTCTCTCTCCTCTACAGAGCCGAATACAGAGGGATAGTTAAGGCAGGTTGTGAAGTTGTTTGGCTTCCTCAGATGCTTGGGGATATGCAGATGTCACCAGCAGACCCAACCATTTTGTTTGTTGATAATGAAGGCATCGTCAAGTTAGCACGGAATCCAGTCTTCCATGAAAGAACCAAGCATGTAGATGTTCACTGTCACTACATTCGGCAATTGGTTGAAGACGGGACAACACATTTGCAGTATGTTCCCACGGCGGATCAAACTGCAGACATTCTCACCAAGCCTCTTGGTCCAGACAAGTTTGCCAAATTTAGAGGACAACTTGGTGTAGTGGATAGATTAACCATTAAGGGAGGGTATTACAACAATAGTTAGTTTCTATTAATGGTTATCTATTTAACTGTTGTAAATCTATTGTAAATATTAGAATCTTTCTAATATTTAGTTTTCAGTTAGTTAGAATAGAATGTTTTTATTCTTTACGATCGTTTCCTAAGGAAACATCGTTTATTCTTTGTGTATATATAGATCGTTTGATCTCTATTAATATATCAAGTATTTTACCAATTACTTGTTGTAATACTGTGCTCTTGGCAATGAGGCCAATAGAGCGTGCTTATGCACTATCTTACTACCTTGGTTTATTGACTTATTTATGCTTGCTTTGGGTTTGCATTGGATTTATTGATGCGTGTGTTTGGGACCACATCCTTGAGTGTAGTTGAGCTATGCCTATTTGATAGGATCTTGGGAGACCAGTACTCTTGGTCCGAGACCAATCGAGTGCTTCTCGTATCATGATAGAAGCTTGATCTTTGAGCTTTTCTTTGGCCTTGCGGTTACTGTTATTGGATTTTTCCCTTTACCCTTGACACAATTCATGCTTGAGTTGAACTCGCATTGATATTCGAATGTATGGTGTTGAGACCACATCCCAGAGCATAGTTGGACTATGCCTATTTGATAGGATCTTGAGGGACACATGCTCTTGGTTGAGACCAATCGAGTTATCTTATCTGATCTTGACCTTTGGACTTGGAGTCCTTATTTGCATTGATTTCATCGTCCTCGTATAATGAGATGATTTCGTTTGATGTCTGAGTAGAAGAGTGGAGTGGCTCTCCAAGGTGGGCTGGTACACAAAGGGGTCACCAAGGTAACCCTTGGTAGAGTTCTTAATAACAACTAATAACTGAATAAATGAATGGGATTTAAACATAATTACAAGAGTTAACAATGAGAACTAATAAGACTACCTGGTCGTCCGAGGAGGTTGATCAAAGGTATGTCTTTGTTTGGTTATTTGTAGACGTTGATCGAAGGCATAGTGTCTAACCGTCTAAGGACGTTGATTGAAGACACAATATCTGGTCGTGTGAGAATGTTGATCGAAGATACTTATTAGCTTGGTCGTATGCGAATGTTGATCAAAAGTTAAAGTAGAGCCTCCTTGATGAGAAGGATTGCTTGAATCCATAGGGGTCGCTCTGTACCCTACAATGACACTCCCACTCTTGAGTCTCTGCATCAAACCTTTGTTTAGGTCCGAGTAGTGACCTTGTGTACATGTGGCATTTTTTCCTTCAATTTGAGTGATTGCATTGAGATTGTTGTGACATCCTCTGATTATTGCACTTGTATGGCATGTGTTTGAGCCTACTTCCTTATGTGCATTATGTGTGCTTGGGTCGTGTGACTATCTCCACGAGCATGGTGGGGTAGGCCCGAGGGTACCACATGGTTAGGTGGCATGACATGTCATTGTTGGGGACTAGTGTACAGGTGGCGGACTGGATTCAATGGCATTGTATCAAGCATGATGTGCTCTTCTCTATCCCTATGCATTTACTTTCAATGATTATGCTTTATGTTACCATGCTCAGTAGATTAGTTCATTTTCATTTATGTTGATCCAATCAAGGGAATTTGGCCTCAGTTTCTTGTATCTAACACTCCACGGTGTGGAGATTAGCTTTATTGGCCCATATGTTGGTGTCGGCATTAGTTTTTATGCAATTTTCCTCTTTCTGGGCAGTCCTACGCATTCATCTGCTGCCCCTGGCCATATGTTCTTTATTTTTGCGCATATGTCCTTTGATTTTGTGTATATGTGCTATGTTTCTACACATTTGTTCCTACAAAGTGCAAACCTGCACATTTATGGCAGTTTGATGTTAGCAAGGTCTAGGCGAATTAGAGTTTGGGTTTTGGATACCTATTATCCTTGTGATCATTTTGATATATTCATAGTCATTATATGAGCTCGTTTAGTTCATATTACATTTGGTGCTTTAAATGAACCTTGTTTTGTCTAAATAGTTCGAGGATACACCTAGTCTTCTCAAATGTCAACCATGGACGATGGTCCGATTGGGCCTCCTATAGTTCGTTGATCGTTGTCTAAGCTCTAGTGAGACATTGTGGGAAACGTGTGTAACTGTTTCCATGGAGCATTTGTGGTTGTCATGGAACCCTTAGAAGTGTTTAAGACTCTTGCTTGTGCACGATTGTTTGGCAATCGTTGTTTTGTATCTCTATTGCTTATGCAATGTATGTTATGTTTATGCACTTATGTAGTTAATGCTTATGTAATTGCAAAAGAAAAAAAATATCAATGCATGTATTACCCTATGTTTCAAGGGTTCCTTGGGGGGGCATTACACACAATGCAAACAAAGGAGGTGTCACTCACCGTCGATGCTCAGTCTTTGCTTGAGATTGACATTGTTGAGGCAATTCCATTACCAGCTACATTGCCAGCATCAATTACCTTACCATCAACACTACTAGTGCCACATTGCCAACACCTACCACACTATCAGCCAAAATGTTGGTACAACCATAGTACAACCAATAGCACTACCAACCACACTACTGATACTGCCAACACAACCAAGTGCATTGCCAACTACCAAGGGCATGCCAACCACACTAACAGCATAACCAACCATAATTCCAACTAATGAGGGCATGTTACCCTAAAGGAAATTACACTACCCGATGACCTTGCAAAAGACCGAATTGATCAATGGTTGGACCAACTTGGGGTCCGGTGGAGGCTCCAACATTCCCTTCATCTCCAAGGCTCTTGGCCGAGGAACTTGACCAACAAGAGGAGTCAATCATGGTTGTTGAGAGCTCTCCACATGGTCCTACACAAGAAACTCCACCTAGGGTAGAGAATGTTCAAGAGACTACACCACAGCCACCATCGACAACTCCTGTACAGCCATCATCGGCAGCTGAGGAGTTGCCCATAACCATTCATCATAGAGAATGGCAGATCAAATGAGAATGACCTAATTGGTACAGTGCAGAGGAATCTCTGAGATACTAATATTGATCTTGGAAAATAAGTTATTTCAATTCTTCTAAGAACCAATTCAAAAGAGTGGAGTCCCACTTGTGTTGTCTCTCTTAATTCAATTACATGTGAGAAGATCAAAATCAAGCAACCAATCACCTGCCAAAGCAAGCACCACTATACAACTATTACACTAAGAGTATGAAGTTGTAATGCTAGCTGACTTCCAAATGGTAGTCCAAAATAAGCCTTTATACATCATTTGATTCATAAATTTTGAGAATCTAATCCTTGGCATGCAAAGTATCATAAAAGTAGAGCCATTTTTTAAAACAGTTCAGATGGGGGGCATTCCAAAACTAAGCCTGAAAATACAAAAAGTGGAAGAATTAATTCTCCAGTTATGTCTATATCAGCATCCCAAAACTCAACCCAAACATACCAAACATGGAACTAAAATGAGGCTAGACACCTTTGTGTATAAGAAATGGTTCTCAGGCAGACATATTTTACAATAACACATTAGAATGAATAATAAAAAGACTGAGATTAAATGTCATAAAATAAGAGTGCTCAAATCTAAGGCTTGCCAAAATTTAACATTGATAATCTTATATGAAAAGCTAAAAAATGTTCCCTGTTTAATAAGTATAGTTAAGAAACATACATTAGGTGCACCCGGCAACAATTTTTTAATTGCACGCTTGCACTCAATCAGTTCTTCCATGAGAGTATAATCAGTGTGAAGGCCTGTAAAATGAAATACAATTCTCAAGTAACTACAATCTACAAGAACACAATCATGTTCACCAATCAAGAACTTAAGAGTCATATTTTTATAAAACCTGTAATGCATACAACTTACGGCCAGAGGTATCACAGAGAACCACATCAAAGCTTTCCTCCATTGCCTTGCGTACAGCCTGAGATAAGACTAAAGTAGAACAAATTTCCAAATAAATATTATAAGAATTCCTTGAATGGAAGAAAGGCCACCTCACTATTGACTTCAACAAATGCGAAGGGTTTGCAGTTTATTTAGTGAGAGCCAAAGTTTTTGCAAGGAGCTTATATTGAATCATGATTACCTACAGTAGGTTTAACATTTTCTCCTTTGATTATGACAATCTCTGAATTGGTCCTTTTTGCCCAAACTTCTAGTTGATCTCTGGCTGCAGCTCGAAATGTATCACCTGCTGCCATTAGGACCTTATCATGCAGAGGAAACATTTGGTATCATTTAAGTTACAAACAGAAACCAGCAACATATATTGAAAGAGACATTATCAAGTTAAACCTTGATATGCATTTTACTTTCAAAATAAAGTGTGAACAGTCGAAGAAAACCTATTGATAACTACATTTTACTGGGAACTTGGTTCTATAATTTGCTTATGTGCTCAAGACAAGGTGAAGTAGACACAAAAGCATATGGATCAGAATGTGAGATAAGTGGCGAGATATAATTTTAGTAAAACACTATATAGATTACTAGACTAAATAAAAGAGCACGTGAGGGTGAGTGAAACATCTGACACTATATGCCTAAACATTGTGAAAGGCATCTTTAATGCTTGCAAGAAAAAGGCCCGTGTACATATCATCAATATACCAGGTGTCAACCTTGGGTTTCAATAAATATGAAATGAATCAAGCATAAGATTTGAAATCAGAAATGCTGAAGTTAGAGCGGAAGTCTTTGCTCACCTGCAACTTCTGCTCCCTAGTAAATGTTAAAACAAATTTCCAGAAAATCTGGAACTTCGGAAAAATTTAACACCTTCTATTTGAATTTACAATATTAAGCATATTTAACTGGAAACTAGTATAACAAAAAAAATTAATTAATTTTTTTTAACTGATAAATTCTGGAATTTGATTATTAATTTGTGAAAAAAGAGTTTGGTTAGCAATTAGCTAGAATAGCTTCGTGCAAAACAATTTAACAAACCTCTCATTAGCTACCAAGTAACTAAATCTCAAAGAGGAAGAAAAATCTTCTATAATTTTTCCTAAATCAGGTTTTGGAGGAAGAGAGGCACCTTTTTTCCTTCATTTTGGAGTTTGTAGGCCAATTTCCCTGCAAGTACAGGGATGAAAGAAACATGACAGAGAGAAATCATAAATTTTTAAAATTATTAATGATGTGTATAAAAAACTAATCTCCACAAAAATATATAAATTGCATTGATCCTACAAGCTGAAGTTCTATTAAAAATAAGTATCTTGAATTTAAATGTAATCACCAATAGATGTTGTCTTTCCTCCTCCATTGACACCAACAACCAGGACCACAGCTGGTTTTCTGTAAAGGTAACAAAAAAATAAGGATCCCTAAAAAATAATATACACAAGATGTGAAGCACTAGTATAAATTTGAGCTTTTAGAGAATTGTGAAAATATACTTTAAGCCAAGTTGAAGCTCTGTATTCTGTACTTTTTGTTTCAGTAAATCAATCACCCTTTTCTTCAGTGCAACCTGCGAACACCAATGATAAGCCAGATCAAACTATCATATCAATAATCAATATAATCACTATTAAGTATCATACTATATAGTTGATAAAATAATGTCTCAAATCAACACATTTGTCGAAAGGAAAGACAATTTTTTTACATATTATTCTGTTATGCAACTTGAAAGAAATTATATTAATGTCCACGACTGACCAAAAGGTCAATGGAGCTCATACATAAATACAGTTTAAAAATAATAGAACACATGTTTAGTCTAATATTTCTATTTATATTACCTTGATCTCTTGTCCTGATTTCAAATCTCCAGCCAAGATTTCTTTGCGTAGATTGTCAACAATCTTGATAGCTGTTTTAGGACCAAAGTCTGAGACAAGCAAAGCCTGAAAAAGATTATAGAATAGTATTGAGGTACAGAAGGTATCATAAACTTGTTGTACAAAAAAAATCAAAATTTCTATTTCAAGTACAAGAACTAATTTGTTTTCCTTAAAACTCTTTTTGATTGTCAATGCAACATGCAAACACGTTCAGCAAAATGAGGAGCACTGCTCTACAAGACACGCAAAATCAGTGCACCCCAGGGGATGCATGAAACAGGGAAGTCCCAAGTATGATAGGATGAGAACCAAATGTCCCCTATTGTCCTCACAAAACAAGGCAGCTCCCTTTTGGCAGACATCTGGGAACACCATACCATCACCAAGACAGCCAAGGGAAACATCCAGACGTCCCTTGACTACCCCAAGGCATCTAGGCATCCCCAACATAGAAAAAGAAAAGTATAAAAAGATCTTTACCCTAAACCTAGTCTAGGCCCCCAATCTCAACCATTAATGAAGTTGTTTTTTATAATCTTTTGTAAATTTCCATAAAACTAAATATGAAATAATCCTACATGGAATTGCAACTCCAATGTATCTTCAATTTCAACATCTAGCATAGCTTGAAGTTAGAAAAATTGAAGGAAAATCCTTGTGGCAACTAATGGTTGTTTTTTATTTTTTAGTTTGCAATGGGCTAGTCAGAAAATTTCTTAGAAGTCTTATATAACTAAAGAAGAATTGCGAATTCTGAGTATCCTATGCTTTTATGCCTCTCACAACCTGAAGTAAGAAAAACAAAAGTAAAATCGTGGAGTTTGTAGTGACTAGTTGTTCTTTTTATATTTTAGTAAGAATGGGGCCAATCAAATATGTGTGAGTAGTCTTTGATAACTCAAAGAAGTATTACAACTTCTGTGTATCCCTTACTATTGACTTATGACCTAAGTAAGAAATACAAAAGGAAATTCCTTGTGTAGAACTAAAAATGAGTCTTGAATCATTATTTAATATTTTATATCACTAAAAGTAAGTTTTCCTTTGTTTTTGCAATGCCAATATGACTTGGTTCAGCCAAAGTGGCAATGAGGAGTTCAACATGTTTAGGAATCTAGTAATTGGTGGTGGAAATGGGAGAGGAAGAAAAGCAGCCAAAGGGAGCACTCAAAGTGGTAGTTAAGTTGGGAGTGTTGGAAATAGTAATTTCATTTGTTGGAAATGCCAAGGGTCTGGTCCATTCAATAAGATTGTCCTTTTACAACAATGTCAACAATTTCATTTTTGCTCCATTGGATACTATTGCAGCATTACAAGAGTGAAGGCACAACTCATGCACATCATTGGTTAAGGGCTGACAGTATGTGCTGAGCTATCACTTAAAAGCATTGCGATAATAAAATCCTATAATGGCGACATCTCTATGCCTTTTTCTACCTCAAAACTGATACCACCTTCTCAGACTGCTAGTACTCAACATGCGCAAGTTCTTATTTTTGCATTGAGTGTAGTAGAGCCTAAGGGAAAACATGAAACCATGGGTTTAGCACAAAGCCTTGTGATAAATATATTTAACGTACAAAGCAAAGATGAGAAAAATGATTTCATTGGCCAATTCTTCTTTGCCAATGGATTCCATTCTATGTTGGGGACTTTCTTTATTTTAAGGAAGCCATGTCCAACATTGCATGCACAAGGCCTTTGTCTATGGCACTTGGGTAGACAATACTGAGGACTACGATCATAGATAAGAACTATCCCAAGAAAAATGTATTGATCAAGGGAATGAAGGCCACATGAGTCTCACATAGATACAGAATCATCATGGATGGGTGGATGGACAATTGACACCATCCACTCATAATATTATGTTCACACGTAAGCAAAGAGGGGCCTTACTTCCTTAGGGCGATTGATTGTTCAAGGAATGGCAAGGATGGAAATTTCCCATTTCAAATCATCAAAGATGCCATTGAGGAGATTTTCCCAAACAATGTGGTCAAGTTGTGACACATACAACAAATGTATGCAAGTCAATTGGGAAGCTGGTTGAAGCTACTTATAGGCATATCTATTAGACCTCTTGTTGTGTCCATGCCATGAACAATGCACTCAAGGACTTCAACAAAATTGAGTGGATCAAATAGATTTTAGTCAATGTGAGATGTGCATGGATGTTTATTAGCAACCACCACATGTCACACTATTTCAGTCCTTGTCCAAAAAAGGAATTTATTAGATACATTGAAACCAGATATCCATCCTACTTCATTCTATTGTAAAGGATCATTGGGTTGCAAAAGCCCCTGTCCCAAAAGGAATTTATTAGATACATTGAAACCAGATATCCATCCTACTTCATTCTATTGTAAGGATCATTGGGTTGCAAGAGCCCTTGACACTAACAAGCATGGCACATGAATGAAATTGGTAGGCCGAGACAAAAACAAAGCAAAAGTTGAGGTTGAAGGAAGTGGTGTGAAAAGAGAGACACTATGGTCAGATGCAAATATGTAACACTTTGTCAGATCCCTAGTTTGCAAAGGGATAAGACAAGGGGACTTTGACTCCCAACCTTGGGGAGATATATGAGTGCATTGATAGCATGCTCAGCCCAATGAAGGCCACCATTCCACACTGAGACCCCACCTTGCATTTTTATGATGAGCACATTCAGCTATCATTTAGCAAGGGTGAGGAAAACTCAACATTCCTTTACACATGACTGCCTATGTACCAAACCCGAAGTGGTATGTGTAAAGGCCTAGTAAACTTCTTCCCATAGGTGACATGGACACAAAAAGGGACTGCATGAAAGCAATTAAGATGTGTAGTACACACAAAGCCATGTGAGGCTACATATGTTTGGCAAAGATAAATAGGGATATTTTTTGCAAGAGAAACCAAAGAATTTAGAAGCAATTGTCTAGACCTCCATCATGGCTAAGCACATTGGCAATTTGAGTTTTATTATTGATTTTTGGTTCCTCTACTGCTAAGAGGCATTGCTCTACATACAACTTCATCCACTATCAAGCGCAAAAAGATTAGCTCAAGAAAAGCAAACAAGTTTGTGGTTGTACACAAAGCCTACATCTCATTGATGGGATGTTGAGGATTGATGA
This sequence comes from Chamaecyparis obtusa, assembly GCA_027943335.1. Lineage (NCBI taxonomy): Eukaryota > Viridiplantae > Streptophyta > Pinopsida > Cupressales > Cupressaceae > Chamaecyparis > Chamaecyparis obtusa. The sequence continues at coordinate 613,332 of BSBK01003091.1, read as the reverse complement.
GGATCAAATCATGCATACAAGGTTGATTGGGGTCTAGTTGCAAGAGCTAGATGAGTCTAGCAAATTCTATTGATTAGTATACCACAACATTTACATTAGATAATGAGTTAGAATATACATTATATCTATGTGTCAGTGTTATTTTAAGTATTGTACTTTGCATCTTGAACTTGAATAATTTAAATATTATACTATAAAAGATTGACATTGATCATTGATGAAAAGATTATTCAATTTTTAAAATAAGAATAAAATTCAGCTTCTTTTGCTCTTAATTGCAACTTCTTTTACTGGTTTTGTAATCAAATTTTCAAATATTAATTTTTATATATTATCTTATTAGTCGTCCCCTCGCCATCAACAAAATCCAGGAAGAATTTGGCGATTCCATGAAACTCGGAGAAACATCGCAAATTTACTTCATACAAGAAGAAAATCTATAAATGATCTTGCCTGTGGCATCCTCGTCTAGGGATATAACTTTAAAATATTTCATAAGTTGATTAAAATCAGACAGGACTCCTAAAATGTGAATGTGGTGATAATTCCCAGGGCAAGATTTGGTCAGATTTGGCTCAGATTGTAGCTAAGGTTCAGAAAAAGCTTGAATAAAATCATGAATCACCTTTGTGAACAAAGGATTTTGGGAAGATTTCAAAGAATTACAAGTAGACATGTTTTGAGGAAAGCATTAGGAATTTATCTTGCAGTAGCAAAAAAACTATTAGTCAGGGTGGGAAGAACAAATTTAAAGTAGCTGCATAAATAGAGGATCAAGTGAAGCATGGTAATGCACGAGAGGAAGTTTGATAGTTAAAATCCAATCATCTTGGAGGTAAATTGATATCAGAGATGTTCAAATCCTTGTAGACAGCAGTAGCAAGCTAGCAATATTAGCTCTTTTGGCTACCCAATAGATGTCAAATTCTAACAGCACTTTAGGAAAAAATGTAATGTCTCCTTCCTAACCAGTTCAGTATGGCGGACAGTTATATTAGAGATTTTAGGCCAAATTATATAAGCATGCAAATATTTTAAACAAATAGTATTGTGCTTCATCTCTCTTGCTTATTTATTCAACCATGTTACATATTTATAGGAGTTCCATCTCCTATATTCTAGAAAACCTCTATAATAACTCCCCTATATGGGATAACAAATAAACAAACTAAAAATAACTTAACAAACATTATTGTATGCTTCCTAAATACTAGCTACAGGAACAGAAATGATCTAATATTGTGCTATGGGAACAGGAATGATGCAAATATTTTAAATAAATAATATTGTGCTTCATCTCTCTTGCTTATTCACTCAATCATGTTAGACATTTATAGGAGTTCCATCTCCTATTTCCTAGGAAACCTCTATAATAACTCCCCTACGTGGGATAACAAATAAACAAACTAAAACAACTTAACAAACATTATTGTGTGCTTCCTAAATACTAGCTACGAGAATAGGAATGATCTAATATTAATCCCTGGGTTTCGGAAACAGGGACAGTTTTGGGGATGGGGAGACAGGGGGACGGCACGGGACATTTCCAAGCTGTCCCCACCCAGGCAGGAAAACCGGAAACGTGTCCCCGAAACTTCGGAAACGGACCACATGTTTCCAATTGGCGTTGACCGTCCCAGGGACTGCCTAGCCGTTTCCCATCCGTCCCGGGGACTGCTTTAAGTTTCCGGTTTCAAAATAATATATTAAACCCAAAAAACACTAAAAAATGTCAATTTTTTGCCCATTCGTGGGCCCCACTTGAAGTGTTGGAAGTCACTATAATAATAAATTAACATATGAATGTTATGTTTTAACATATCATATGTTAAAGTTTTTTGTTTTTTATTTTACGTTTGCTGCCCGATGACGGATGATGGCACGCAAAGAAGGGTTTGAGTTTGACGCAGAGAACAGGTTTGAACGCAGAGAAGAACAGGGTTAATGGCAGGTTTGGACGCACTGTCCAGGTCTGGTGTTTGTGCAGCAGATTGCAGAGGGTTCGAAGTTTTGAGGTAAGGTTTTTTTTTTTAAAAAAAATTTATAGTTTTTTTTCATAAAACAAAGAAATATAATATATTCTAGACCAGGTATAGTAGTAATAATATTGCATTATGATTAATTTTATTTTCTCCTTCAAGAGTCAAGACTGTTGTAAATTGTAGACAATATGGTGAGACTGCTAATAACAATGAGAGTTACCTAAGTGTTACTTGCAGGTTTATTGATTATACTGTATACATTTAGTTTGCATTCAGTTTACAAGTTCTTACATATATATGAAGTTTGTTGATTTTCAAATTATTATTGTTTGTCTGTAGTCTGTAGTCTGTATACTGTATACTGTAGTTTGTGTTTTCAAGATTTTTTTGTTTTGAAATACTTTTTAGAAAAATAATAAAATTAAAAAAAGGTCTGATTTTTAGTTTTTTTCTTAAATTTCAGATTCTTGAGCTTGTTTCAAACATGTGCAGCAGCAGCAGCGATGATTACTATTCTTAGATGATGATTTGATTTGATGCTATGTTCTATGATGATTTCATTTGATTGATGGGATTGATGTTGCTATGATGAATGTGACAATGTTATGTAATTCTGAAATTCATGAATATATTTGAAAATTCAGATTTATATATATATTTATAATATATATATATAGCCGTCCCTTGCTCCGGCCAAAAAAAAATGTCCCAGAAACCCATCCCCCTGGCCCCCATCTCGGAAACTTGGGGTAACATAGATAACTAGGCACGAAACACTTCCAATCACTTACACTGTCTCATGAATGGGGACCAACACATCCATTCACAAGCAATCAAGAATTGTGATTGGGAACTTACACATCCAACCACAACATAACAAGTTTGAGAACCAAGTCCTCGTTATCGCATATGCACCACCATTACAGATCATTGCCATTTTGATCACAAATGATATGAGATAGTTGTCGTTGCCACCTAGAAACTGATCATTTCCATCCTCCTTCAATTGTCGTGCCGAAGATCAATAAGTTGTGATAGTATTCAAATCAATACATCATAGCATATTCCTTACAGCCAATTACATTGTGAATCCTTGGAAACACTTACAAATGACAATATCAAGGTTGGTTGTCCTTAAATTGCTGAGACCATGGAAGGTGGGTCGCCCTTCCACCTCTCAATCCACCTTGAGGCTTGTCGTCCTCCTTGATCAAGCCCAAGAGCATGGAAGGTTGGTCGTCCATAGCATCTCCAATTCAATTTGATAAGAGTATGAAAGATTTCATCTCTCTTGAACTTGGAAGGTGTAAAGCATAAATTGCACCCCGTGCAATTCCACATCGCATGGCGCCTTCGCTTTAGCCGAATCAAAGTCTCCACCTAAGCCTCCACTTCATCTCCTTGCCTTGTCACTACTTTTGTCTAAATTCCTAACCATGTGGACCATTTTGACTCAGGAGACATGCACACTATGAAGATGTCCATGCAGCACGCACTTGTCCCACAAATCTGTAGTTTGAAGGTGGTCATTGGGGTGTTACACCTCTTGTTCCTGGCAATGTAATACCTCCTATGGTAGGCCACCAACGCCGGGATTCCTCCATGTTGGTTTAAACTCCCTCTTGGCCTCATTTTGGGTCTTCTTGGTTGTTTTCAAAATCTCTTGGCACTTCTCATGTCTTCTAGATCATTTTTACAACTTCTTCAATAGCTTCTTGGTCACCCTCAAGACTCCAAGTTGTTGGTTATTCGTCTCCATTGTGTATCATCCTCCAACTCGCTCTTACCATCCTTCCAATCCAAAGAGGAGAATGAGTAGTATGCTGGAGGTATTCACCATTAGCTGGTTGTTATTAAAATAATATCTTTCTATTTATTTAATGGTTATCTATAATGTGAATATCCTGTAGATATAGTTTATATTTTTACGACTGTTTCTTATTTAGAAACATCGTCTCTTGTAAATCTATTTAAGAACTAATTTGTTCTTCATTCAATACATTAAATTTTTACCAATTATTCATCGTAATATGGTATCAGAGCAAAGGTAGTTTTTTGAAGAAAAAAAAAATTATTTCTTAGGAAATTATCAATTCTAAATTTTTCATTTTTTTTGAGATCTTGCTCTTAGTTTTCAAATCCCGACTCGAGTTTGCACGTTTTTTAGGTCGTTTTTGCTACAAAATCCCAAGCAGCATTTCGGGTCGTTTTTTTCTGCATCAAGTTTTGGTTCGTCCATGGCCGCCTAGGGCTTCTACATTTTCGACTAGGGTTTTGAGCCTTCAGTTCAAGCCGAAAAAAAAATTTGATTGCAAATTCCTTGTGGATTTTTCAAGATCTCAACTGGATCATTTGAATTTTTTGGGTACCTCGATTTCCATGCCTTGAATTCTGTGTCGTCAAAATTTTATTCTAGATTTCAAATTCTTCCTGGATTTTTTGAAATCTCATCTGGGTCTTCGTCTGATTTTTCTAGGTCAGAAGGAAAATTTTCTTGAAATCCATGCCAGTTGTACTTCATCACTTTTTTAAAGTATGTACCTGATTCACCCTCTATTTTTTGCATTGGGATTCATGTTTTAGATTCCGTGTTCGCGCCTCTTCTCTGTTTTTCCATTTTCCATGCATTGGAAAACATGCAAGATGGCGTCATTGAACAACTTAATGTTGGAAGGCAGTCAGGATTGTCACAATCATTTGGCTTCCGAGCAGTGGAAGCAGGGAGGGTCTCAACCTAAAGCCAATGTTGTTGAGCACACAGAGCACAAAGAGTCTTCCTTTTACGCCTTCATGGCTAAAAGACCTGCAGACCATGTCAAATCTTTTGCTTGGTATATTGATTCTGGTGCTTCTCCACATTTCACTCACAAGCGCGATTGGTTTACAAATTTTTCTCCCTTTACCGATTCAATTATATTTGGAGGAGGTGAAGAGTATACTGTTGTCGGCAAGGGCAACATTTAGATCCAGTCTGGTGGGAGGAATTTCATATTCCTCAGCATATACTATGTTCCTTGCATGGAACTTAACCTTCTCTCAGTGAGTTAGATCATGCGACATTCTCCATCAGCTGGATGTCGTCTTTAGTGCACATAAGTGCTCCATTGTTGATCATGCGACTTGCACTACTATTGTTGTTGGCATAGAGGATCATGGTCTATATAGACTAGTGGATTCTGGTGATTCTTCTGAGCATGCCTTTGCAACAAAATCAGTCTCTGGCATCAGCGATATGGTCACCTGAACATTCAGTATCTTGCTCAGCTTGTTCGGGAAGATTTAGTACATGGCCTACCTAATATTCAAATTCAGAATCAACAAGTTTGTGGAGCTTGTCAAGCTGGAAAGCAGCATAGGACACCGTTCAAGGATGGTGACTCGTGGTGTAAAGAACCCAACTGGCTCTCAACTGGAAACTAACTCTTTTCTCAATTTTATTTGTAATTTAACAAAGATCCAAAATATTTATAACTTATTTGCAAAATTTCAATTAAAAATTAGAGACAATATTTCACTGAATTTCTCAACATAAGCATTATGAACAACAGAAATTTATATCAACTTCATTGCTTATTTAAATTTGAATTTAACCAGCCTATCATTAACAATAACCATTACAATAAACAATTCAGAATATGGCACCTTGACAAAACGTGCATGCTGGGAATGAAATGCAGCCACATGAAGAATTGGCACCAAGCATTAAACTCCTCCCCTTTTTGCAATGACGTCTTCAAAAACTAACCAAGTGTAACTCCAGCCAATTCACAACAGCAGCAACCTGTTTCAGCCCTCAAACTTGCAATCATTAATCAGTAGTGTACGACCCTACCATGTCCGTACGACAGCCTACATAAAATTTGTACGGCCCTTCCAGAATTCCGTACGGCAGCCTTAAAGATGCTTGTCAATAACTCCTAGCATCTTCCATAATTGCTAAATAATAACCCCCAACAATGCTATCGAATTTCTGAAGAATTCTCTCCAAACTATGAAGACTAAACTCACAAACAGCTTCTCAAAAACAGTAAACACAATAGAGAAGTTAATTCAATTTGCTCTACCTCAGCAGCAAATTGAATTTCCAGAATCAAAATTATATTCTCAGAATTCAGTTTGCAAAATTCATCATCAAACTATGATGATTCAAATTGCCAAGAGAGGAATTAGTCCTCAAACCCTAGCCATTTCTCATAGCCAAGAACTTCATAAAATTTTCATCAAATGAATAATGGATATCTTAGAATGAGCTCTCAAGTCCCTTTTTATTCTTTCTTGTGAGAGTTCAAACACAATTCTTACCAATGTGGGATAAAAAGATGTACTTTTTCATTTTAAAAATTCATTTACTCCAATACTTTAAATTAATACCTTGGCTTAGGCTTCCGTGAATTAATTAAATAAATGGCCCCTTCCCATGATGACTCAACCCTCAACTTAAGTGAAATTATAAAGTTAAATTATAACTTTATAATAAGCCATTTAATGATTTAATAATAATTTGGCCACCAAAATAATAATAACTCCCAAAATACTTATCTTTTTAATATGTCGTCTGAAACAGGAGTCACACCTATTATTTCCCCATATGACCAAATGCACTTTCCAAAAATAGAAAGGATCCTTCTCGAACAACATCAAGCTTATTATAAATAGTAAACGTGGCAAAACAATAGCAAATGAAGTCTGAATGACGCCAAACCAAAGCCAAACCAAAACATACTGAATCCTGAAGTAGATGCCCACTGAAAGAGACCCTTTGTCCATCCTCATCAGCCTAAGAGGGTCACATGATAGGCTAATCCCAAGAGCCTGAAAAAACGGGGACATTACACATGGCGAGCCTCAAAGGTACTACAGTTGGTCCACATTGATATATGTGGTCCAATGAATACTACTTTTGTTACTGGGTGCAAGTATTTCTTACTTTTAGTTGATGATTTCAATAGAAAAATGTGGGTGTACTTTCTTAAACAAAAATCAGATGTGTTTACTGTATTTCAGAAATTTAAGGCCTTAGTAGAAAAAGAGTTTGGGTGTTCTATTATATCTCTTAGGTTTGATAATGGGGGGGAGTTTTGTTCTACTGCTTTCTCTACTTTCTGTGATACACATGGCATAAAACGTCAGTTAACCATTACAAAAAAGGCCAGATCTTTGATGGGACACAGGAATGTTCCTAAGAAGTATTGGGTAGAAGCAATGTTTGTTGTAGTCTATCTCCTTAATCGGTCTCTCACATATGCAATTAAGGGGAAGACTCCTGAGGAAGCCTAGACTGGTCGCAAACCATGGATCAGCCATCTGAAAGTTTTTGGCTCTTTAGCATATGTATGGATTCTAGATGCTCAGTGCTCCAAGTTGGATTCCAAGAGTCAGAAGCTCATGTTTACAGGTTACAGTGACAACCATATGGGTTACCGACTGATTGATGTCGACACTGGTCGTCTTATCTTCAGTCGAGATGTTGTCTTTGATGAAGAACGAGGACCATTTCAGCTTTCCTCGTCTGAGCAGAGTTCTGAGGATCATCCTTTGAAGGCTTCAGATTTGGGTGTTTGTCTTCCCTTTGGTTCCCCTGATGGGAGGGATGATGCAGATTCTGAATTTGATGATGCACTACCTAAATTTCCTCCAGATGATGTTGATCTTCTACCTATTGTAGATCCTCTTCCTCTAGATCCAGTTATTCCTCCCCTTAAGGTTGGCACATCTACTCTCCAACCTAAATGGTGGTCTAAAACCATCGGTGATCTTCGTCCTGATGAACTCATTGAGGGTAGATCTTCTAGAAATAAGGGCAAGCAGCAAACTACAGTTAACTTTGCTCTCATGGCTAACCTTCATAGTATTTATGAGCCTCAGACATTTAAAGACTCAACAGGGATTCCAGAGTGGGAACATGTAATGGATGCAAAATACCAGTCTTCTGAAGAATCACACCTGGGTTCTCTCTAATCTTCCTCCAGAGAAGAAGCCCATTAGCTGCAAATGGAAATGGGTGTATAAGGTCAAGTATCATGCAGATGGTACCCTAGATAAATACAAGGCCAGGTTAGTTGCTCGAGGGTTCACATAGCAGGAGGGCATTGACTATGAAGAGACTTTAGCTCCTACTGCCAAGATGAATACAATTCGTCTTCTTCTCGCCATTGTAGCTTAGTGTGGATGGAAAGTCCATCAGATGGATGTTAAGAGTGCCATCCTAAACGGTGAGTTGCAAGAAGAAGTCTACATGACGCAACCTCCTGGTTTCAAGGTTGCCGACAAAGAGCACCAAGTATGTAGACTCAAGAAAGCACTCTATGGACTCAAACAGGCTCCTCGAGCGTGGTACATCAAAATTGATCAGTACTTGGTTGCTCATGGTTTTAAGCATTGCCCTTCGGACAGTAGTTTGTATATCAAACACTCTGGTGATGATATTCTTTTTCTTGTTATCTATGTGGATGACTTGATCATTACTGGCAGTTCAGCACATTTGATTGCAGAAATCAAACAAGACCTATGCAAGGATTTTGATATGACAGACTTGGGGCTTCTCCATTAATGTTTAGGTGTTGAGGTTTGGCAGACTGACAGTAGCATCTTTCTTTCTCAGTCTAAGTATGCCAGAAACTTGCTTCCACACATATGAAGATAGGGCTGAAATTATCAGCCAAGTCTAATTCTCCACTTGTTGATGAAACCATACAAGCAACTAGTAGGCAGTCTCATCTATCTCACTGCCACTAGACCTTATCTTAGTTTTGTAGTGAACTACATTTCACGCTTCATGACAGCCCCCAAGGTTAATCATTGGCTAGTAGCGAAGCGTGTGCTGCGGTATGTGAAAGGCACCTCTGACTATGGACTTCTTTACACTAGAGAGTCATGATTCTAGACTCAAGTGGGTTCACAAATTTAGATTGGGCAAGTTTCGTTGATGATAAGACATCAACCTCTGGATATGTGTAGAGTTTAGGATCTGGTGCAGTCACTTGGAGTAGTAAAAAGCAGCATGCAATCTCACTCTCATCTACAGAAGCAAAGTATCGCGCAGCTGTTAAGGCAGTTTGGCTTCGTTGGATGCTTGCAAATATGCATTTGTCTCAAGATGGTCTGACTCCCTTGCTCTCTGATAATCAGGGAGTTCTCAAACTTGCCAAGAATTCGGTCTTCCATCAAAGAACCAAACATGTAGATGTTCATTGTCATTACATTCGGCAGTTGGTTGAAGACGGGACAATTCAGTTGCAGTATATTCTAACAGTAGATCAGACTGCAGATATTCTCACCAAGCCTCTTGGTCTAGATAAGTTTGTTAAATTCAAAGGACAACTTGGTGTAGTTGATAGATTAACCATTAAGGGAGGGTATTAAAATAATATCTTTCTATTTATTTAATGGTTATCTATAATGTAAATATTCTGTAGATATAGTTTCTATTTTTACGACTGTTTCTTATTTAGAAACATCGTCTCTTGTAAATCTATTTAAGAATTAATTTGTTCTTCATTCAATACATTAAATTTTTACCAATTACTCATCGTAATAGTTGTAAGAGCTTCCTTCTCCTTTCCTATCTTAAGAGTTGTATATTTTTGTTTATCTAGATTCCTTATTGTTATTTCTTAATTAGTTAAGGTTATGTATAGTTGTTTAATAGACCTTGTACCTTTCTAGTACGGCTCTTGTACCTTGTCCGTACAAGACACCTATGCATTGCGTTGGCATACTGCACCTACGTTGTTGTCCTTGACTCACAAATGCATTCTAGACAGAGAGCTCACATAGCCTATCAATAGTCTCAATGACCTGCTCTTTTAGTTTCCATAGTCTAAATATTTTTATCATTTCATATCATTAAGTTATTGCATTAGTTATTGTTTTACACCTAGTTAGATGCTCTTTAATTTAATTAATATTCCTAGCTCACCGGTGCGCTAGTAAATCGAGGTAGTGTTGGGGCATTCGCCCCTTAGGATTCCATCATCTTGAGGGTGGTGAATCCCCTTCTCTACATTTTGGTGAACCTGACGTGATTGCAAATTTCATCTCTAGTTTTGAAATTTGTTAAACTTTTTCTTTTCAAGCGATTGTCAAAAGCATTGTGAGGCTCTTCTATGAGTTTCACAACCCAGACTACCTTGAGAATCATCCTGAGGAGATCCTCAGGACCGAATATTCCCCCTCACCAATACAGTCCTACCAAGCCAGTGCCCATGTTTACAGGAAAAGTGGATCCTCGCGATCCTATTGGTTCCTACCCTACAATATTGGGTATCAACACTGCACTTGCTTCCCAATCTAGCTCTCAAAATACAAATTCAACTCTCGGGTTTCCTCCTACTTTAGACCATGAGTCTTATCGTTACAGTTTTGTTTGATCGAATGAGAACTTGAGGGACTTTGAGGGTTTTCTTAGCAAAGAAAATGTTTGCCTTGAGGTCGACTCTATTGTTAACAATTTGAGAGAGATGCTTATCTCGAATAGAAAAGGCTTCAAGGTGTTGATAGCATTAAGTAGAATCATGGAAGCTTATGTATCTTCCACTTTACTTAATCCGCAGGACACTCAATTAGACGCCAATGGTTCACAGATCAATGTCACCATGCCTGGGATATCTGTGCATATGGTAGAAATAGGTCCTAACATTGATCCCCTATCTAGCGGTACTATTCCTAACATTAGTGTGTCTAAGGTTCCCTTGGCTTATTCCATACCACCCCCTAGCATTGGTGCTAGCACCAATGTTAGTATTGCTAATGGTCCTAGTGCGAGTAGCTCCTCTGCCACTCATGTTGCTGCTAACATAAGTAATCTGCCTCGTAATCTTGTTCTCAATACCATATTGCAAAATATGAGCTAGCTCCAGCAACAACTCACCAATCTTACCACCACTACTAATCAATCTTCTCTCCCACCATATTATCACCACAGTCCTCTTGCTATGCAAATCCTTAACACTCCCCTTCCCCAAGGGATGAGTCTCTAAATCTGATCGGTATAATGGTGAGGGGGATCCACATATGCACATTGATTCTTTTTGACCTTATGCAGTGACATTTGGACTATGTGTTGCTTAATCTATCCTCCCATTCTCTTAAAGATACCGCGTTAGAATGGTATGGCTCTCTTCCAAACTATTCTATTCAAACATTCAACCAACTAATGAATGTGTTTCTCAAATGGTTTCAAGAAAACGTCAACAACAAAGTCACCATTGTTGACCTTGTTCATTGTAAACTAAAGTCAAATGAGAAAATAACTGACTTCATTTCAAGATATCAATCTATATCTACGAAAGTTCCCTATGCCTTGCCTGATGGTGACCTTCAAAGAATGTTCATTGATAATCTACAGCTGGCATTGAAAGAAAAAATTTCATACCTGAACTTTACCAATCTTTGTAGAGCCTTAACCGAATATCACCATACGATGGCTCAATTCAGAAATTTTGCTTCGAATTCTCATACTAATGCCTTCAGAGACGCCTCTTCCTCAAGAGGGTCTCAAAAAAACAAAGTTGTGGCCAGTGTGACTATGGTCCCTCGGGCCACAAAGAAAAACTATTTTGAGCCCCAATGGATTACTCAAGTATTCACTAAGTTGATCGATTCCTATTCGAGCATATTGCAAAACTTGTTGAAGGACAACCTAGTGAACCTCCCTGAAATCAAACCTCTTCTAGATAAAAGGCCACACCCTCGCTAGTATGATGGTTGAAAGTTCTGCCAATATTATTGTGTGCCTAGTCATGACACTGAACAATGTATGCGTTTGCGACACATTATCCAAGACCATATAGATAGCAGAGCCGTCCAAGTCAAATAAAAGAAATAAAAGTCTAATAAGCTAGTGGATAAGACAAACAGAGAGCTTCAAATCTATATTGATCCATTTCCTACACATTCAACAAATTTTATTTCTGCATCATCCTTTCCTACATCTACTGATAGTTGTCCATTTGTGAACTAATGAACTACAACTAATTGGGAACCTAATTGATGAAGAACAAGTGATTAGAGATCACCGAGCACTGAATTGTTATGTAAGATAATTGAATCAGTCATTATGTTGTCATTGATGTCAACTAGTTTTGACAGTACTTATCATGATAGTTGCAAATATCTAGACATCTGTAGAAAGGAGAGAAAAGATGAAGAACCGAGATATCTACATTGAGGAAGATGGATATGACAGATGAGGATAAGGAATACTCTTGGTAACTTATTGATGAGTCTATGACTTCATATTGTTGACTTGATTATGTTGCATTAATCTATTATGAAGTTAGAAGCAAAATGTTACAAAGCAGTGTGGTCGGTTAATGAAGCATTCCAATATACACCGAGCCAGTATAGTGTATACTGAGCAACAGTATCAACTGAGCTTGTGTTCACCGATGCATTTCTTTGTTAACCGAGTATGGACAAAAGAACTAAATGATTAGTTTAGCCGACAAAAATTGACGAGCTGTAAAGTGTATGATTACGAGGTGGAAAGATAAAGTTTGTTGTAAGATCTATGGCTAACAAAATTCAAGGAAGATCTAAAGGATGGAAACAAAACGTGTTACTGACACATCAGCCGAAGAAGGTTTAAGCGGCAAAATCAACGAAGGAGATTAAGCGGCAAAATTTGATGGATGAAAAGAAAACGGTTTATTTATCTATTTAAGAGACTAGGGTTTCACAGTGAAATGAATGCCGGAAGGAGACTGCAGAGATATCCCGTGAACAAGCTTCATGCATGCCTGATCATATTGGTTGAAGAAGAACCGAACTACAAAACAGTACCGAGCGTCAGAAAGCTTTACCGAGGGACAGTAAGTTATTCAATGTTGATGAACTGAATATGAAATATTGATCAGAGGATTGTATGGACTTAGAATAGATCTGAATATCTGCAAATCAAGTTGCATTGTAATTAGATCACCTGTTGTTACAGTTTAACCATTGTAATCAGATAAAATCTCTTAACCGAGTGGACTTGAAAGTCTTATTATGCCATTCATAGAATGTACATTGTTATCCTGTCAACCCCATAGTGAATGCTGGTTGGACGATAACTATTAGTGTTAAATCCTCTAAAAAGGTCACACCTTACAGTGTGTTTTGTAACCTTTAACAGGGTTGGCTCTTCACCGAGCTCACTTCAGAAGAGTGAAAAGTTTTTGGGTTACCGGTCCCAAGTGGTTTTTCCCTTTGCAGGGTTTCCACATTAAATCTCTTGTGTTATGTGTTTATGTGGTGATTGTTTGATATCATATTTTACATATTGCATATTTGATTTGGTCGATAATCACTATGAGCAATTAAGTAGTAATCGGTAAAAGCACAGACAATTTAGCATTTTATGTTTACC